>CAXKVI010000004.1:42554211-42595592 GCA_964058755.1 Campiglossa producta | reverse complement strand
AGGGGGCGTGGCACCTCCCATACGAATGAAATACTTCATAGTCGATATCTCTGGAAGTATTCATGTTAGACCACTGAAATTTGTTAAGGGATTATATGAGATCGACCCCTACCATCTCCAAAAAAGCTGGGGATAACGAAAACGGGGGCGTGGCACCTCCCATACAAATGAAATATTTCATAGTCGATATCTCTGGAAGTATTCATGTTAGACCACTGAAATTTGGTAAGGGGTTATATGAGATCGTTCCCCACCACCTCCAAAAAAAAACTGGGGATAACGAAAAAGGGGGCGTGGCACATGTCAGACGAATGAAATACTTCATAGTCCATATCTCTGAAAGTACTTATGTTAGACCACTGAAACGTGGTTAGAGGTTAGATGAGGTCGATCCCTACCACCTCCAAAAAAACTAGGGTAACGAAAAAGGGGGCGTGGCACCTCCCATACGAATGATATACTTCATAGTCCATATCTCGGGAAGTGTTTAGGTTAGACCACTGAAATTTCTTGAGGAGTTAAATAAGATTAATCCCATCATCTCCAAAAAAACTGGAGATAAAGAAAAAGGGGGCGTGGCACCTCCCATACGAAGGAAACATTTCATAGCCCATATCTCTGCAAGTATTTATGTTAGACCACTGAAATTTGGTGAGGGTTTATATGTGATCGATCCCTAATACCTCCCAAAAAACTCGAGTTAACGATAAAGGGGGCGTGGCACCTCCCATACGAATAAAATACTTCATAGTCCATATCTCTAGAAGTATTTAGGTTAGACCACTGAAGTTTTGTGAGGAGTTATATAAGATCAATCCCGGACACCTCCAGAAAAAACTGGGGATAAGGAAAAAGGGGCCGTGGTTTCTCCTATATGAAGGAAACATTTCATAGCCCATATCTCTGCAAGTATTTATGTTAGACCACTGAAATTTGGTGAGGGTTTATATGTGATCGATCCCTAATACCTCCCAAAAAACTCGAGTTAACGATAAAGGGGGCGTGGCACCTCCCATACGAATAAAATACTTCATAGTCCATATCTGTAGAAGTATTTAGGTTAGACCACTGAAATTTTGGCGTGGTTTCTCCTATATGAAGGAGATAGGGATATGGTTTAAATAGATATAGGGATCGGGTTAGAGAAACAGACAGGGAAATAAATTTGTGGCAGGACAACGTCTGCCGGGTCAGCTAGTATAGATATAGATTAACAACCAAAATAATTAAAGATTGTATGGGAGGTACCACGCCCCCTTTTTCGATAACCCCAAGTTTTATGGGTGAGAATGGTGTTGTTATCCTATAGCTCTATACCAATTTTCATGTTCCTACCTTAAACACTTTTGAAGATATTCACCTTGAAAAATTCAGTTTGTATGGGAGGTGCCACGCCCCCTTTTTCGATTACCCCTTCTTTTATGTGTAAGAAGGCTTTTGATACCATATAGGTCTATACCAATTTTCAGGTCCCTACCTTGAACCCTTTCACAGATATTCTGCTTAAAAAATTTAGTTTGTATGGGAGGTACCACGCCCCCTTATTGGATAACCCCCGGTTTTATAGGTGAGAGTGGTGCTGTTATCCTGTAGCTCTGTACCAATTTTCATGTTCCTACCTTAAACACTTTTGAAGATATTCAACTTGAAAAATTCAGTTTGTATGGGAGGTGCCACGCCCCTTAATATTTTGTTCTGATTTTAAGACATGACCTGCGCGTGGTAATAAGAAACAAATCCCCCAAAGGAAGTATTTCATTTGGTTCAGCCGTTTTCGAGTTTTAGCGTTACAATTATACACCATTTCATTTTTATATATATAGATTTATGCGCGCTAAAAATGACTTCCAAACATTTTTATACCCAGCTGTACTTGTACACAGGGTATTATAACTTTGTTAGGATAACGGTTGGTTGTACAGGTATAAAGGAATCGAGATAGATATAGACTTCCATATATCAATATGATCAGGATCGAAAAAAAATTTGATTGAGCCATGTCCGTCCGTCCGTCCGTCCGTCCGTCCGTCCGTCCGTCCGTCCGTCTGTCCGTTAACACGATAACTTGAGCAAATAATGAGATATCTTCACCAAATTTGGCATGCGTACTTATTTGGGTTCAGAATAGATTGCTATTGAAAATGGGTAAAATCGGACCATAACCACGCCCCTTTTTCGATATCGAAAATTTCGAAAAACGTATAAAATGGGTTAATTCAATATTAGAAGCAGCTACAATGATAAAATTTGCAATATGTATTGATTTAGATGTTCTAAGGCCGATTTTTTAAAAATTTTTGAAAAGGGGGCGTGGTACCGCCCACGTATATTTGAAGAAATTTTAAAATTTTGACTCTTAATAACTTCAGAACAGTTTATGCTAGTATAACGAAATTTCGTAGAGGACATACTATTGTTGTGGTAAATTCAGCTATAGAAAATAAACGAAATCGCTTCGCGACCACGCCTACTTTTTCATAAAAGTTATATTGAAAGGAGGTGGAAATATTGAAAAGTCCATATCTAATTAACTGATTTAGCTATAATAATATAATTTGGTACATACATCAACTTTCATATTCTTTACATAATTTTTTCAAAATTTTGGAAAGTGGGCGTGGCACCGCCCACTTATGAGTCAAGCAATTTTTATTAATTTTAACACCATTAACTATACAAAACAAAGAATAACAGCATTTTATGTGCACAGCTGGGTATGTAACGTTCGGTTTCACCCGAACTTAGACTTCCTTACTTGTTTTATGATTATTTCTTACTTTCTCCAGAAAACAGTAATATCTGTACATGAATTCCAGTTTTCGCTAATGCTTAATTTCCATCTCCTAAAATCTCTAAATTCATTTTGCCAAATTTTAGCGACTTTTGCGATCCAAGTGAAAGAAAATCGCTATAAATCTCCATCTTTGCTTCATTTTTTGGCATATTTAAGCCATGAACGCAAAATGAATCAGATAACGTAGATCAGCTGTTTTTGACAGCTACTAAGCTAAATTTGCGATTCTGCAATTTTAGCCATCTCGTAAAATCTCCAATTTTCTCCAAAAGCTGGGGGGTTACTCTGTATTGCGATTCGAAAGAAATTTCTTTCGCATTTCAAAAAAAATGTATACGATTTGACAGCTTGCTAATAGTATTTGCTTTCGAATCGCAATACAGAGTGACCCCCCTGGCAAATTTTGGCGACGAAAAAAAGTTGTTGCTAAAACGCAAAAAAATAGGAAAAAGCGTAGAATTATGTTGTTTTAGGGCCCAAAATTACTCAAAAACAATAAATATGTGTAATTTATAAGAAAAATTGATATTTAATTATGTATTTGCCCATAATTTTGGAAATTGTATTTTTTTATATAATACTAAAACTGCAAAAAACACGTAGGAAAAAGTCGGGAGAGAAATCAAAAGTCGAGTTTCAGTCCTAGAAATCATAATCCGGTGTCACAAAAGTAATATTATTTATCATTTAAAAGTTATAACTAAAAAACATTCTTTGTTTCCGTATAACAATTTTATAGAGAAAAACTCAATAAATAATTAAATTAAGGTGTATATAACAATTTAAAATCTGTTCTTAACCGACTTTCATAAACAAACACCAATCTTTTTACCGAAAATGGAATTTATTTTGTAATTAAAAAAATAGAGTAACGCTGAAAAGTAAGGGAGTAGTAGCTAGTAACTTCGGGCGTTTTGGTTTACTCCTGGCCTTTTCTGAGTTGTAAAGGATCACACCTAACTTGACATCTTGCAGTGATGCCTGCGTGCCATCTATAGTGCAGATAACGCACTATTATCATAGCTAGGCGGCTTGTGGATCAGAATCGCAAATAAGCGTCATCTCCTAAAATTCTGAGAGTTCATTTGCTTAAGCATTTTAGCATATTTTAGCATTTACGAGATGGAGATGGATGGAGATTTCTAGAATTCGCCTGCTGCTTCACATTAACTGACATTTCGGTAGGTTTGGTAACTTGATTTCAGAAATCAGTGACAATAAAAGAGTTTAAAAATGAAAAACTTGTTTCCTTTTCTTTTAATTCAAATTAAGCTCATTTGAAAGGTTACTTAAATCAGAAGGAAAAGCTTAATTTAAAATAAATTCTCTATCTGGTAAGTCTTGTGTTAATTTTTTTTCCCCCTTTTTTATACCTTCTCTTTCTTTTTATTCCTCTTCTTTCTGCCTATTCCCTACTTGCAATGCAGTTTTAATTTTATTTCCCTACATGTAATACAGTTTTAATTTATTTTCACTAAGCCCACTTGCACGACGCCAAGTTAGCTTTTTAACTCAGAGTTAGCGTTTTGGATAAGTTTTCAAATAAACTCAGAGCAAGGGCTTTCTTTCTTTCACTTTCTTTTCCTCTTATCTCGTTTATCTATCATTTATTTATTCAATACTTAATGAAGTTCCCATTTATTTTTTACTTTTCTTTTTGCGTTACATTTTATTCAAGCCATCTGAAATCGCTTACATTAATTTTAAATCGCGCATAATTTACTACCGCATGAAACAATCAACAAAGCGGCGACACATGTTACCCCTTTGCTGTCTACGCCAAGACTGGCATGAAAATGATTTTTTAACACCACTGTGGCTAATTTGATTTTTTGCTCTCAACAGCAACTGAAATGAAGAGCGTAAGAATACATGTACACACACGCACACATGCGTGCGGCTCAATTGAGTTAGGAATGCCCATGCTTGACCTATAGATATGTATGTCAACACATTATGCGTTTTCGAGGCCAGTTGGTGTCACGTGTCAACACCCCAGCAACGCCTATCAACACTTTTTATTTGTCCAACTCAATCACAATCTCTTGCTGGCTTAATTTCAAAACAAACTGTTGGACGTGGCTAAAATACGTAAGAAGGTATAATTTTAAATAAAATTAAAAAGATTTACCTCCCCAAAATAAGAAGAAATCTATATGGAAATGTATGCTAAAAATAGACTAAGAAGTTTTCTATTTATTGTAAGAAGGTATACTTTTAAATTAAATTAAAAAATTTACCTCCCAAAAATAAGAAGAAATCTCTATGGAAATGTATGCTAAAAATAGACTAAGAAGTTTTCTATTTATTGTAAGAAGTTATAGGTTAGGTTAGGTTCAAGCGGCTGCCGCAGAGGCATACCTAGGCCAGTATTAAAAGCCCCGTTGTGATACTACCAACACTAGGAAAGTCAGTTCCGGGACCCTGCCATAGGGAAAATCCCGGTATTATCGGAATTCTCCACATAGCAGAATCCCGCGACTGACATTCCTATACCGACACCGTTACTCCTCCTCGAACCATTTAGACGCCTTGATGAATGCCATCAGGTCCTTTATGTCCAGCTCCGTGACCTGGCGTAGGCTAACCAGGAAGGGAACTCCCAAAAAGCGCATTCTCGCGCCACTTAAAGCCGGGCAGTTGCAGATGAGGTGCTGCACCGTTTCCTCCTCTTCATCCTCCCTAAAACTCCTACAGCATTGTCGGTAGGGCGCATCTAGTCTTTCTGCGTGCCTAACAATGAGGCAGTGCCCAGTTAATACGCCTATTAATATGGATATTTCTCTTCTTCTTAGGGCATACATTTGTCTTGATCTTTTATGATCCCAGGCCAGGTTTCTTTGGATATCTGGCATCCTGGAGATTGCAGCCATCTTTCATTGGCTTGGCGGAGTGTGTACTCCTTCAGCATAAGCTTGCATGTAGCAAACGGCATACCTAAGCGCTCTTTATCCCGAAGAACCTGCTTGGTCGTGCTCTGCCTCGCGCGTTCGTCTTCCTTACAATTTCCCTCAATGTCCCTATGCCCCGGGACCCATGTGAGGTTCACGCGATTCTGTTGGGCCATCTCTTGTAGAGATCGACGACAGCTGAGCGTCAGTTCAGAGTTGAACGATTAAGAGCCAAGGGATTTGATGGCCGCCTGGCTGTCGCTGAAAATAAAACTGACCTGTCTGATAGTGTGTTGGCCTATCCAAGCCGCGGCGTCCATGATTGCTGAAACTTCAGCCTGGAAGACACTGCAGTGATCAGGTAGTCTGAAGAAGAGCTCAAGGTTCAGATCCTTTGAATAAACCCCTCCTCCAACTCTGCCGTCTAACTTCGAGCCATCAGTATAAATGGAAGTGCCGCCATGAGTGGCGGGACTCCGATCCGTGCTCTCCCATTCTTCCCTGCTGAGAATGTTGATTTTAAAACCGCTATCTCCGATTGTTGTGGTCGCACAACGATATGTGCTCAGCGGAAGAAAGCTATAGGATCCCAAAATACAGGCGTGTCCAGTAGTGCTTGCGCCCCAGCCGGACGTTTCCCTTAGACGCAGAGCCGATGCTGCTGCTACCCGGTGCCCTTCCAGATCGAGTGGCAAAATGCCAAGAATAGCCTGGAGTGCTTCATTGGGCGTTGTTCTTCGCACCGCTTATACAGATCATGCAAGATCTGTGTACTTTACCTAGCAGATTAAGGTTTGTTGCCTTGCTCAGTGCAGGCCACCATACCACAACTCCATAGAGCATGATTGGTCGAATGATTGCATATTTTGGGGCTGAGCCCCCATTTCTTTCCAATGGCTCTTTTGCACGTGAAGAGTGCAATACACGCTTTTTTCTGGCGCTGAAGAACATTCTTCTTCCAGGATAATTTCCTATCCTGAACTGTGCACAAGAACTTGGCTTTGTCAGCCAAGTTCAGGTGCACGGCATTCAGTTTTGGTAGGATTAGCGGTGGTATCTTATAGCGGTTGGCGAAAAGGACCAGTTCTACTTTTCCCGGGTTGATGCTCAGTCTGCAGCGCGAGTACCATGAGAAAACCTCTCGCAGTGCTACTTGCATCAAGTCGCACAGGGTTTGTGGGAATTTGCCCCTATATACTATAGCTAAGTCTTCTGCATATGCCACTACCTGTGAAGCGCAGTTTCTGTAGATTTCCCTTTGGTGTATGCATGCTGATAGCTACAGATCAGGTTTCTATCAATAGTAGAGGAGAGGTAGTCATTTATTATCCTCTCGAATGTTTTGAGCACAAAGGATGAGAGACTGATCGGCCTATAGTCCTTGGGCTCGTAATGAGACGCCTTCCCCGCCTTAGGATCAAACACTACCGTGGCACTACCGGAGCACGGAATGTAGCTAAGAGCCCGGCAGGCTGTATAGCTGTTTGAGTTTTTCAGAGCACTAGTCTAAGTCTCGCTGTATCGTCGACATTTTCGACCCCAGTGCAGAAATTTCTCCACGATACTCTCTGTGCCTGCCTCAGAGCTTTTTTGTAGACCCTAAGTTTAACTTTATATTCGAGCCATAGAGTCTCCGTGCCAAGGCTCTTGGCCTTATTAAACTGTGTCCTACATGATTTGCGGAGCGAGTACAGGTCATAGGACTACCAATGCTGCCTATGTTTGCCGCGTGGTTTGGCACTGGGCAAGCCTGCTCTAGGGCATTCGAGAGCACCGTTGTAAAGGTCTTTACCAGATCCTCCAACTCCCCTACTTATGAGGGGACTTCTGGGGGCAGTGCTGGTAAGTCCCTAGATAGTATTTCATTGTGTAGCTGCCAGTTAGTGTTACGTGGGTTGCGTTTCATAACCGGCTGCTCAACAGAAAAGTCTAGAACTAATTCTACGTACCGGTGGTTGGAGAATGAGTGTTCATCGAGAACGCGCCATTTTCTGACCCACTCATAAGCGCCTTCGCTGCAAATAGTGAGATCTATGACCTCCCTACGGGTTTTAGTAATAAACGTAGGTTCGTTACCCACGTTGCAAACTACCAGGTTAGTTGTTAACAAATAGTCAAACAACGACTCTCCTCTAGTATTGATATCGGAGCTTCCCCATTGGACGTGATGAGCATTGGCGTCAGTTCCGATAATAAGATGACCAATGGAAAAATTTGCCACCAGGTCTTTTACCTCCCTCTGTGGCGCAGGTTCTTCGGCGTCGTAGGGCATATAGACCGACGCTATCGTCAGACTGGTACTGTCGACTGTTAAACTGGCAGCTGTAACGTCACCATTGGTATAGTTGGGCAAGAGAAAGGCGTTCAGCTCAGACTTAACAAAAATACAGGCTCTTACCCTGCCCCCTCGCTGGCTCGGATAAGCTTAAAACCGTTAGTCCCCAAACCGCAAATCCTTGAGCTGTTGACCCAGGGTTCTTGGATGAGGACCACATCTACGTCGCCTTTAGAGAGACGACTGATTAAAGCAGCCGAGGCTGCTTTAGATCTGTGCAGGCTTATCTGAATCACCACCAACATGAGAGTGCTCAGACTTCCCTGCCACCGCCGTATCGTCGAGTTCCACCTCGTCTAAAGGCTTATCTTTCAACGACGATTTGTTCAGACCACGATTTGGCGTGGCAGAGATCCTACTAACTGCGGCAGTATCAACATTGGTGCGCTCAGGACTAGCTGCTTTCACTGTGACGTTGAGGTCTGCCCCGTCCAGCAGGCTGTCTCCCATCTCCGAGCTGTTCACTGCTCCTTCGTAAGAAGGTATACTTTTAAATAAAATTAAAAAGATTTACCTCCTAAATATAAGAAGAAATCTCTATGGAAATGTCTTCGAAAAATTGAGTAAGAAGTTTTCTGTTTATTGTAAGAAGGTATACTTTTTAATAAAATTAAAAAGATTTACCTCCCAAAAATAAGAAGAAATCTATGGAAATATCTTCGTCTCTGACTTCTGTCCTCTTTTTGTGCCTCGAAGCTGTTCAAGGAGACAATCTTCTTACTTTTATGAGGATTTTTTGGCTCTTTGTAATGAAATTGAATAAAATCGCTCTCCAACCACGCCCACTTTCGATATCGAAAGCTTCGAAAATCACCTAAACTGATATAATTCGGTAACGGAAATGACTAAAATGATATAATTTTATAGGTGAATCCCCCTGGTCATATAATGATTTTTTGATAAATTGTTTAAAGTGGGCGTGGCACCGCTCACTTTTAAGGGAGGCATTTTTAAAAATTCGACTGGTCGTAGCGATAAAATTGGTACAAGGTATACTAGCATAATAGGGAGTATACCCAACCACGCCCACTTCCGAAAAGGAATATTTCGAAAATTATATGAAAACTGCCTCAACTAGTTCGAGTTCTGTAATTTTTCCATATTAGCAACTGGTATTTTTAACACGGCGATGTCCTACGAGATGGCAATTGTCCTTCTCTGCATCAGCACCATACCAATTGGCTGACCAGTCAGCCTCTGCATCAGGAATATACCAGTTGATATACTTGTTCTTATACACATCAGCATCATACCATTTAAGATACTAGTTCGTATATAAGTCAGGATCGTACCAGTTGAAAGAATAGTTCATATATACATCAGAATCATACCAGTTGGCAGACTAGTTCATATATACATCAGAATCATACCAGTTGAAATACTAGTTCATATATGCATCATAATCATACCAGTTGACAGACTAGTTCATATATGCATCAGAATCATACCAGTTGGCAGACTAGTTCATATATGCATCAGAATCACACCTGTTGGCAGACTACTTCTTATATGAATCAGAATCATACCAGCTGACAGACTGGTTCATATATGCATCAGAATCATACCAATTGACAGACTAGTTAAAAAAAGCATCGGAATCATACCAGTTGTCATACTAGTTCATATATGCGTCAGAATCATACCAGTTGATATAGTAGTTCATTTATGCATCAGAATCATACCAGTTGACATACCAGTTCATTTAAGCATCATAATCATATCAGTTGTCATACTAGTTCAAATTTGCATCAGAAATATACCATTTGACATACTAGTTCATATATGCATCAGAATCTTACCAGATGACATACAAGTTCATATATATATCAGAATCATACCAGTTGACATACTGCTCAGTCTATGCGGCAGGACATACTAATTATTATGCCCATTCAGATCGTACCACTTGTCATACTAGTCCACGAATTTGACATTCATTCCAGTTGGTATACTAGTCGGTCTATGCACCAGTATCATAGTCAGCCTCTACATCAGTATCATAGTCAGCCTCTACCAGTTTATTCTTTAGAAAGCAACGAACATTTGTATTTACCCAAACACGAAAAAGCATCTGTGAATTACAAGGTAAAAAATAAGCAGTTACAATAGAAAAAGAAAAGCAATTGTCCTCTTCTGCATCAGCACCATACCAATTGGTATACTTGTCAGCCTCTGCATCAGCATTATACCAGTTGATATATACACAGCCAAATTATTTATTATTCTATATTTTTTAAATTATATTGTTTATTGTATTTTTAATTTAATTATTTAATTCAACTTGCAATGGCTCCTTTCAAATTCCGCGTTCGTCAAGTTTGATTATATAGGTGAAGGCCCAATTGCATTCAACTTTGTAGGATCCACTTTCATACAAAGTTTTTTAAACGTAAAGCGAAGCGAAATTTTTGCAAATGCTCAAAAACGAGGCGCGCATTTGTCAAAGTTTTATGTAATTGGGGCTTTGGAGTTTTATTTTTAGGTAAGGTAAATTAAGGTTAAGTTAGTCGTCCACTGCGGAGTTCCGGTCCCACATATGTATATATAGATAAAAGTAAGTCTTATTTTTACATCAAAAAGCCTGCTTTCATGCTGGGCCATACACTCGAGTTAAAGGAGCATTGTTATAGTTAATTTATATTGTTGTTGTCAATATACTCAAGTTTACGCCGCAACGTAAAAAAAATGGCGGTTATATACCAACAGGTTGTCATAACCTCTAACGAGACTTTTGCCGAACTTCACTTCCAACTTATAGTGTGCTGCTTTGATTTTTTTCCTACAAGTTGGCGGGACCTAGGTTTTTTTTTTTAATTTACAAATCTGTGACTGTTCAAAAAGTTGAAGTAGGTTCAAGTGGCTGCTGCAGAGGCACACTTAGGGCAGTTTGGAAGGTCCTTTGTGATACCACCAACACTAGGAAAGTCAGTCCCGGGACCCGGCCATATGGAAAATCCCTGAGGCCATCAAGTCCTTTATGCCCAGTTCAGCGATCTGGTTTAGGCTATCCAGGAAGGGAACTCCCAAAAAGCGCGTTCTCGCGCCGCTTAAGGCCGGGCAGTTGCAGATGAGGTGATTCACCGTTTCCTCATTCTCATCATCTTTGCAGCTCCTACAGCATCGTCGATAGGGCACACCTAGCCTTTCTGCGTGCCTACCAATAAGGCAGTGCCCAGTTAAAACACTTATTAATATGGAGATTTCTCTCCAACAACAATCCCGGACATCCAAACAAACCTGGCCAAAATGGGATCATAAAAGATCTGAATGCAGTTCTCCCGTGACATCACAAAACCCAGTAAGTGTCAGTTAATTGGTTTCGTTGTTCTATGAATTTTCGGAATCCCGTTAAAAAAATCTATCAGGGATATGGATCCGTTTCTTCCTATCTTGTTTCTAAGTACCTTAAACTAAACAAAATTATAAAACCAAGTAACTTAAAATGCACTGAAATCAAGAATTTAGTTCACAACAAAACCAAGTAACTCGTGTTCTTTTTTGAGTAACTGAAAATTTTACAACAAATACTTGGTTTTTTTACAAAAACTCATTAGAAATCAATTTCAATCGTCACTCTAAGTTTCTCTTTTAGTTTCGATCTCTTAGTAATGCAAAAACCATTAAAACTCATTTGATAATCAAGAATTATTAGAATTTCCTCAAAAAATGTATGGAATTATTTCACAAAACCAAGTAACTTTTAAATATGCCTGATTTATCTTATTGTTATAAGAAAAGTATTTGAGATAATTTTAAAATTATTGCAGGGTTAAAGCTAGGGAATATTATGTGATTTCAGCCTAGCACCAGATGGCGAACCAGAAAACATTTTGCAGCAGAAGTAAGGACTTTTTATACTATATCTGAAAGTTATGGTAGTGTAAGAGAGTTTTTCCTCAAGTGCAGCCCACTATCGGTGAGAATCTAAAAAGTATATTCAACCAGGTTTCATCATTGTTCAATTGAAATCACGAAGGGAGTTCAAGTCATCCTCCACTTGTTGTTTCCAAAACAGTCGATGCCTCCCCCTTCCTCTGCTGCCCGATTCGGGTGTCGATTGGAAAACCTTCTGTGTTGGAGCTTCCTTGTTCATTCGCATAAAATGACCCAGTCAGCAGAGCCTTTGGGCTTCAATTCGCTACACTATAGTCAGTTCTGCGTAGAGCTCGTACAGCTCATCGTTAAATTTCCTTCGATGCTTCCCGTTGGCAACACGGGAAGGACCAAAAATCTTCCGGAGAAATTTTTTCTCAAATACTCCAAGTGCCATCTCATCTTTTCTTGACACTGTCCATGATTCCGAGCCGTACATTAGGACTCGTATGATGAGAGACTTATATAGCGTGATCTTTGTCTGTCGAGATAGGACTTTACTTCTCAATTGCCTACTTACTCCGAAGTTACATTTGTTGGCAAGAGTGATTCTCCTTTGGATTTCGAATATCGAGGAGATCAACAAGGAAAATTTAGTGTTAGACCCAAAAAATAAAAAGGATTTGCTTCCTTCGTTTTTATATGAAAGTGCACAACAAACCCAAGTAACTATCAACTTGCTTGGATATGTCGTGAAACAAAATTTTTTTTGTATAAAAGCCAAAAATCGTAAAAATCTAAAATCAAAGTTATTTGGGTTTGTTCTGAAACAAAAACTTTTTTTGTATGAAAGGCGAAAATCGTATTTTTTAAAAACTCTGTAACTGTTTATCTTGGCCAATAAATCCATAACTAGGTCGCAAAAAATTTCTTGCACACGTGCATAAAAAAACTTTGGGGTCTTATCTTGTCATAATTGAAAAAGTTGTATGAATAAGTTGATTTTTGCCGGGTATATGGGCTGCTACGCAAACCCTTAATTTCCCAAAATTTGAAAAAACTAGTTACTTCGTTTTTTTGTATCACGGGAGAGTTACTTCAACAAAAATTACCGTTCAAACCACCAAAATTTGGTCAACTTTAGAATAACAGCACGAGGTTGTTGATTCTACTAGTGCCTTCTTACCAGTTCCTTTTTTCTGTGTATATACACAAGAAATATAGCAATCGACATACTAGATCATATATACCTCAGCATCATATTTGTATTTACCCAAACACGAAAAAGCATCTGCGAATTACCAGAGAAAAAAAGAAGCAAACCAAAAATTTCAAATAATGTTTGCATAGTACGATGTACTACTACAAAAGATCGTAATAATGGTTGCGGTGTAATAAGGCCTTATAATAATAATGTAGTATGAAATGGAATTTTTCGAATTAGTATTTTTCTAAAATAGATTAGACTTTTTCTGGCTACACCTTTTTCAGTTTATATTCAGAAACTAACAATTTATATTCAGAAAATTACAATCCATATTCAGAATTTCCATTTGATATTCAGAAAAATGCAATTGACATTCAGTAAATTACAATTGATATTCAGAAAACTTCCTGAATATAAACTGAAAAAGGTGTAGTATGGTTTCAACCCGAGATTCATACATACTTGCATAATAGTACGAACCAGGATTTTTCTGACTAGTATGATTTCGCCCAGCAAATTATAGTTGTAAACTAGTTTGTTTTCTGATTAGATTGGCATTGATTGGTTTAAGGGTAATTAGCAAAGAACTAGTATAAAAACATCCATAAAGTGTATAGTAAACGAGCTAGGTGTCTGCTGAGTAGTTTGGAATTGATTAGTTTGAAGGTAGTCAGAAATTAACTAGTATAAATATACCACAAAATGTATGGTCAATGAACTATATTGTTTGCTGAGTAGTTGGACATTGACTGGTTTAAAGGTGATCAGAAATGAACTAGTATGAATACACCACAAAATGTATAGTCAATGAAGTATATTGTTTGCTGAGTAGTTCGACATTGACTGGTTTAAAGGTGATCAGAAATGAACTAGTATGAATACACCACAAAATGTATAGACAATGAACTATATTGTTTGCTGAGTAGTTCGACATTGACTGGTTTAAAGGTGATCAGAAATGAATTAGTATGAATACACCACAAAATGTATAGTCAATGAACTATATTGTTTGCTGAGTAGTTTGGCCTTGACTGGTTTGAAGCTAATCAGTAACGAACTAGTATAAATACACCACAAAATGTATAGTCAATGAACTATATTGTTTGCTGAGTAGTTTGACATTGACTGGTTTAAAGGTGATCAGAAATGAACTAGTATGAATACACCACAAAATGAATAGTCAGTGAACTATATTGCTTGCTGAGTAGTTCGACATTGACTGGTTTAGAGGTGATCAGAAGTGAACTAGTATGAATACACCACAAAATGTATAGTCAATGAACTATATTGTTTGCTGAGTAGTTCGACATTGAATGGTTTAAAGGTGATCAGAAATGAACTAATATGAATACACCACAAAATGTATAGTCAATTAACTATATTGCTTGCTGATTAGTTTGGCATTGACTGGTTTAACGCTAATCAGCAATGAACTAGTATTGGCATTGATTGGTTTAAGGGTAATTAGCAAAGAACTAGTATAAAAACATCCATAAAGTGTATAGTAAACGAGCTAGGTGTCTTCTGAGTAGTTTGGAATTGATTAGTTTGAAGGTAGTCAGAAATTAACTAGTATAAATATACCACAAAATGTATGGTCAATGAACTATATTGTTTGCTGAGTAGTTGGACATTGACTGGTTTAAAGGTGATCAGAAATGAACTAGTATGAATACACCACAAAATGTATAGTCAATGAAGTATATTGTTTGCTGAGTAGTTCGACATTGACTGGTTTAAAGGTGATCAGAAATGAACTAGTATGAATACACCACAAAATGTATAGACAAAGAACTATATTGTTTGCTGAGTAGTTCGACATTGACTGGTTTAAAGGTGATCAGAAGTGAACTAGTATGAATACACCACAAAATGTATAGTCAATGAACTATATTGTTTGCTGAGTAGTTCGACATTGAATGGTTTAAAGGTGATCAGAAATGAACTAATATGAATACGCCACAAAATGTATAGTCAATGAACTAGAAATTTCGCCGAGTAGTTTGGGATTGACTGGTTTTAAAACCAATCATCAATGAACTGGTATGCATATGCCACAAAATGGTTAGTCAATGAACTAGTATGTTTGCTGAGTAATTAGGAATTTGACTGCAGGGTAATGTTCGGTTTACCCGAACTTAGACTTCATACTTGTTTTTATTTAATATAATAAACTTACGTGTAAACATATGGACCCACTTCATCTAGTATTGGCTTCGACGCATTGTTTAAAAATTCGTTTGCATTTGTTACATTATATACATAAACAGATATTTTTGGCTCCACTGGAGGCTTAGCCCACCATCCAAAAGTCTGACTTCCAGGCCGAAGTGCAACTTGGTAGTTTATAATTAAATTAACGAGCGCTGTAAATTCACACGTAACCAAAATTCCAAGAATAAGAAGACATACTGCAACAGCTATCGCAATCCCTGGAAGAGGATAAAAAAAATGTATACATGTAGAAATGAATTACAAAAGAATGAATTACAGAAGAATGACCAAGTATTGGTGTTTTACTAAGAAAAAAGGAAATTTCTTGAAAAAATTTTGGTTTCTACACGCAGGGCCGGATTAACACCTTCGGGGCGCCTGCATTTTTTGAAAAAAAAAAAAAAATAAATAATTGGACAGCGAAGTAATATTTGGCATTTATTGAGGTTAATACATGTGTATTTGAAAGTATTAGCGACGGAGCAAAAAGAGATAACATAATTTGATTGATGCGATGACCGCTCTTTCACTAATACACCCTGTTTGCAATTCTGCCGGGCCCTGGTTTAAACCAGCGGTCACCAAACAAATAATTGCAGCAAAGTTAGTAACTGCAGCAGTGTTAGTGAAAAACGACTAGTTGAGTGCCCATCTGCAAACGTATGCGCGTAGGTACATTTTTTGATTTTATGCTCTACTAAACCACGTCGCACAATACCATACGATAAATACTTTATGATGCCCAATGCTTTCGAACAACTCCAATGCCTTTTATGCCACACATATTTTTCAGGTATTAAGCTATTTCCTCTAAAACACATTTTGGGCTTTTCCATAAAACCATAAATGATCTAACCGAAACTATAAAAAATAAATATTTTCCCCACCGGCCCCTTTTATTTTAGCCAACCAAATTTTAATTTGGTTAATATATAATTTTTTTTTTCTAAATAAAATTTTTTTTTTATAAATAATTCTTTATTTTTAGTTTGGGTTAATTCATTTATGTTTTTATGAAAAAACTCAAAATGCCTTTTTAGAGGAAATAGCTTAGCATTGAAGCTGCTTTAAAGCATTGGGCATCATATAATTTGTTTAGGTCTGCCCTAATGCCTCGCCGGGACATGCAGGTGTCGCTGTTAAGCATGCGGGTACCGGGTACTCGGTACTGGAAATCCTGCTGAATTCCTTTGGAATTCTTGTTCCTAGTCCCGTTGCCCGAATCGGTTGACGGGCTTCGCCTTCTGCGATCACCCAACGCTCTTCCACTTTGGATTAGCATATCGAGACCGTAAGTACATTGAATTTATTATAATTTTGTTCTACCCATATCTACATATATACATACCTACACGCATATACATAAGCTACAATTTAAATAAACTTGAGTGAAGAGTGAAGTGAAAGCTTAAGTCTAATTTATTGAAACGGAAGTCCCTAAGTGAGGTCTTCAATCTCAAAAACTTCGGCACCTCGACGCCCCTCGACTACCATGAAATTCAAGAGGAATTTCCGGCCCCTAAATTTTCCCCCCGTCTCGAACATGGTCCTTCGAGCCGGATGGCTTGAAGTTTTTCGTGGTTGAACCACATATTCCGGTTAGAATTAACCAAAAAACTTGAATTTTCTGATTAAAACTACCCAAATTCTGCCAAGGTGCCATTTTCGATCCTATTCATTGTGTATCAGTACAAGTGTGAAATCTTCTGCATAGACGTCAAATTTTCAAAGTGAGTTAAACACCTGGTTATCAGAGTTGCTTTTTTGGAAAAAAGTATCATTTAGCGCCGAGTTGCATTCGATTGCGTAAAAAAATAGTAGTAGATAAAGGGGTAATAGTTCTCTAAATTTATAAAATAAGGTGAAAAATAATGGTTGAAAACTTCTTAAGTCTGGTTTTCATTATGTAAAATTTTTATAATTTCTATCGACTTTATCGAAATAAGCGGTAATTGTATACTTTAGCTGTCAACTGCTAATATATTAGCTAAAATTATGGAAGGGGGCTCGAAAGACGGGGATCACGAATCCGGAAGCGATTTTTAAATTTTTGGTTTCAGCGAAAAGTTATGGTCAAAAAACCGAAAATTGACCCGGGTTCGATACCAGAATTGGGGCGGAATCCATGGTATTTATGTGCAGAACATCTTTCTGAGCTGGCGGCCTTCGGCCGCGCTTATACAAAGATAACCTGGGCAACGCCATCCCAAGTCCGGGGTGTTCCTGAACCGTGCCACGCTACGCACTTTTTGGACGTTTTTAGGCGCAGTCTCATGTAAATACAACAACCACATAAAAACTTGGATTGCAAATATCTCCTCAGAGAAGCAAAACATTAAAAAAGCGCTTCCGGATTCGTGATCCTGAGGAAAATTTCCGCCTTTTGAGCCGCGTGCCATAATTTTAGCTAATTTATTAGCAGTTGACAGCTTAAGTAGACAATTACCAAATAAGCAACCGAATCTCGATAAAGTCGATCAAATTTGTCACCTTTTGACCTAATGAAAACCCGCCTTTAGAGTTGTAATTTATATAGTTTATTTTAAATTGTGGCACTCTCTTTTCAGAAATCATTTGCTACTTCTTAGAATTTGTAAAGATTTAAAAACGTACTGCAAAAGGCAACAAAAAAATGAAAACTGCTAACAACATTTCACGACAGGCCGATTGCATTATGCTGGCGAAATTCCACAGCTTTAATGTTGGTTCTTGGTTTATAAATGAAAAACAATCTATCTAAAAAAAATGTGTTCTCATTTTCTGGTTTCTTATTTCCAACATTAAAATTTTTCCTGTAAAATAAATAAAATTTAATCGTTTTAAGTTTTGTATTTTTTGCAAAATATAATAAAAGTGTGAGCTGAAAGATTCGCTTAAAAATTTCCCTACAAATTGGAATGAAAAAGTTGTGCAACACAGCAACACTTTTTTGCAATCAAGAACCCTATCTCATTGTTTTACGGTCCTGCACAAATCCTGGTTTGCAAAAACCACAATAGCAACCCAGATTTTTGACATGGATGTGTGTTTTGATTGACGTTGAAGTGGGTTTTGACATTTCTGTCAAAGCTACATTTCACACTTTATGTTATACACAATGATCCTATTACAATAAGTCGAATTGTTTTTGGTTGTACATGGCGAATCGTGCATATGTACATACATAATTGGACAATTATCCAAGTACTTGAATACTTCCAGCATTGTTGGTAATTTGGGTTGGGAACCCTACTGTGAATAGCTAAGTGGATTGTAAGTTACAATCCACAAATTGACACTTTCCAAAAAAGTAAGTACCCTACCAAAGTAAAAAAGGTAAACAAACGTGAACGTGCTAGGTGAGTGAGTAGTAAAAAATTAATTTAAAAAAGGTGAAGAAAACACGTTGAAAGAGTGGCTAAATCTCGTGTGGTAGCGAGTTTAGGGCAACTTAGCGAAGTCCCGTGAACAGGAGCTGGAAACAAAAGGAAAGTCCCTTTAAGCCGGCAGATTCTACTAAAAGCAAGACATTCCAAAGGAATTCGGTAAGGAAGTATTATTTCACGCCTATTTTGCCCATAACTTTTCACTGAAACAAAAAAATTAAGAAAATCGCTTCCGGATTCGTGATCCTGAGGCCAAACCCCGTCTTTTGAGCCCTTTTCCATAATTTTAGCTAATTTATTATTAGTTGACAGCTAAACTAGACAATTATCGAGATTTAGTTTGCATCAGTTGGAGAACATATCAAAGTTAAGATTCAATACTTGGTCTTTTTATGATGTGAATCCTTGCGTGTCAGGTTAGCTATCGAAACCTAGCGTGTAGAAAGGGTCCAAAGCTTCAGTGGAGGTTACCCTTTAAACCTACCAGTAATTTTCTCCGGGAAGAAAAGTGTTTAAGGACACTGTTGTGGGAAACGTAATTGGTTTCTATGAACGAGATTTATACACCCATCCATGCCTGTTTCCTAACAACCTCTTAGATTCCAATAGAAACCGCACGAAACGTTTAGTCGAGACGACGACCCCAGTGATTTAGTGACCCCCAAAAGGATTAGAACGGCACGTACGAAATTACAGCGTTCAATTGGCCACCACATGAAATACATTGGAATAGTGGTAAACCGGGATTCTACAAACATTCACGTAAGTACCACAGTGCACTTGGTTGAAAAGCTTCTCGCGCACGGCCACCAGACATATTAATCAATAGTTTTTTTGAAAGTTCAGGACAAGTGAGCCATTAACACCCAAATTTTTTCTCTTCTCGAGCAACATCAACATTCAAGGCCCCCTATCAAGTGGCACAACAACAACAACAACCAAGTCAACCAAAGGCCCCCTATCCAGCGGCACAACAACAACAACAACCAAGTCAACCAATGGCCCCCTATCAAGCGGCACAACAACAACCAAGTCAACCAAGGCCCCCTATCAAGCGGCCCAACAACAACAATAACAAAGTCAACCAAAGGCCCCTTAGCAAGTGGCCCAACGTAAGGTCATTAAAGCACCCGAGCAACTGTCCCAAGAGCAACAACAACATCCAAAGGCCCCGTATCAAGTGGCTCAACTGTAATACCAACAGCAACGGCCCCCTACCAAGTGGCCCACTGGTAAGCTAGATACCACAAAACCAAATAGATAAACTAACAACATCAATTTAGCCGGAGGAGGGGTAAGTGTGGAAATTTGTCATACACATATATGCATTGGTAGTAGTAGTGGCTACACGGTAATAGGGATATCGACAGAAAACATACTTTTAGGTATAGGCGGGAAATCTTCCGAATATTTTTTTTCTTCGTTCTCGTGAGACCAACTACTGGTCTGCATTCTGTGACCCCACAGTCAGCCTTTTTAGCGAGAGACGCGTATCTCATCGTTCGCAAGTTATAAAGGCCCACCATTAATCCTCACTGTGGTGGCCGAATATCCCCCTACCATATAAACCTGCCCCTGTTAATCGTATGAAACCCGATATCTTGTGGAAAGCCACCATCTTATCCCTTAGTACTTCGGGCAGTCTTCAGTCCAATACATTTCGAGAGGCTTCGGACTTTTTTTCGCGGTTTTAAATATCTTGTTATAGTTGTTTGAGCGAGAAGGGAAAATGGCCGAAGCTAGTGAATTTGAGCGCGCTTGTACCGCTCTGTTAGATTTCGAAACGGCGTATAATAGCATGCCCACAGAGATTTGTTCACAGAAATCTATATTAATAATAATCGTCTGACCCCGGTAGAGAAATTATTCCACTTAAACCACAAAACCCGCGGCGAAGCAAAAGACATCGTAAAAAAATCCCCCATCACCAACGATGGCTTCGCCACAGCGTGGAAAAACTTATCCGATCGTTACGAAAACAAACGCATCATGGTAAATAGTCAGCTAAAAACGCTATTCAGTTTGCCTTCAATGGTAGTAGAATGCGGTACCGAGATAAAAAACCTGCAACGGGCAGTGAACAACTGTATCTCGGTACTGAAAATGTATCAAATCGACATAGCGAACTGGGATGCGATATTTGTGTTTCTGGTGTCGAGTCGATTACCGGACACCACCCTAGCGTTGTGGGAACAAGGGATTGTCAGGAAAGCTGAAATTCCCAAATGGGAGGAATTGGATAACTTTCTCACGAGTCGGTTCCAAACCTTAGAGACGGTTAGGCCCCTTCCAAGTCGGCAATCCGCAGCGGCGGATGAAAGAAAGGTAACCACCTATCTCGGTCAAGTTTCACAGTCTACGTGCAGGCTGTGTTCCGATGAAGTCCATGTACTGAAGAATTGCCCTCAGTTTCTAGCTATGAAAGTCGAGGATCGCCTAGACATCGTGAGAAAATACAATCTATGCATGAATTGCTTGGCCCATTCCCATATAGCTCGTGAGTGTAGGAGCCCTTTCAGTTGTTGGAACTGTCACCAGAAGCATCATTCGCTCCTTCACTTCAATTCAGCTTCGCAGAGGCAGAGAGCGCCGCCACGTCAAACCCCGGAAAGGAGCAACGAAGAACATCAGCAGGAAGCCAAGAGCAACATCCAGACACTGTTCGCCACAATCAGCCGAAATATTTTGCTAGGTACAGCAATGGTAAACATATCCCATTTAGGCGTAACCTATGAGGCCCGAGCACTTCTGGACTCAGGATCCGAAGGCACATTCATCACGGAGCGGCTCCAAAAACGACTCAGGCTGCCCACTAGAGACGTTGATACGCAGGTATCTGGTATCAATGCAACGGTTTCAGCAAACGTAAGAAAGGTAGCACATATGAAGTTAGGTTCACCTTTAGACCCCCAGTTTGGAATCTAGGCAAGAGGCCTGGTTCTACCCCAATTAACAGGTAACCTCCCAAAAGTGTCTGTGGACCAGGTATGTCTGGAGTCATTCCCCCCCTCTAAGATTGGCCGATGCCAATTTTTATAAAACAAACAAGTAGACATGATACTTGGTGCAGATATACATATACCCCGAGCTAATGATGGACAACGTTAAACGAAATGTCCTTGGATCCCTTTTAGCTCAAGAAACAGTGTTTGGCTGGATCTTGACGGGCCCCGTACCACCCCCAGTGCTAAAATGTCTCACCACCTCGTTGCCCCCCAGTGAAGATGCACGAAGCCCATAACTAACAAGGTTTTGGGAATTGGAAGAAGTCCCGACAAAAAGGAAAGTAACAGACGACGACGCATATTGTGAGGAGCTGTACGCAATGACAACAAAGCGGAACGACCAAGGAAGATATGTAGTGGCGCTACCCTTTCGACGGGAGTTTCCAAATAGTATCAACCTTGGATATTCTAGGAGCGGAGCAGTTCGACAGTTTTTGCGCAGCGAAGCCAATCAAAAGAGGAGCCCCGAACTAAGAGCGGAGTACGACCGCATTTTGAAGGAGTACATTGCACTCCACCATATGCATTTGGTTAGCGGCACAAATGAGAAACCATTGGTGGGTCCATATTATATACCACACCATGCGGTGATTAAACCTGATAGCATCACCACCAAAGTTCGAGTGGTGTTTAACGCTTCTTGTCCCACCTCGAACGGGGTTAGCCTCAATGATGTTTTATACCCGGGTCCTATATTGCAGACGGATTTGGTCTGCCTTCTGCTAAAATGGAGGTTTTTCAAATATGTTTTCAATGCCGATATTAAAAAAATGTATAGGCAGATTCTGCTCCATGAGTATCACACCCCATTCCAAAGAATTCTTTTCAGAGAGTCACCGCAGGAGGAACTACGAGATTATGAGCTGAAGACCGTGAGATTTGGAGTGAACTGCGCCCCATACTTGGCCATAAGGACACTTCACCAGCTCGCAGATGACGTCAGGACGAGATACCCTCTGGCCTCAAAGGTGCTGACCCAAAATATGTATGTGGATGACGTTTTGGCCGGAGCCCATGACGGCACAACAGCGTTACAGACACGCGACGAGTTGATCGAGGCCCTAAACAACTCGGGTTTCCCTCTCAGGAAATGGACCTCCAACTGCAAACGGATTTTGGAAGGTCTACCCAAGGAACCCATCTATAAGGAACACTTTTTGGAGATAGACGATATGAGCGAAACCAAGATGTTGGGGATTCGATGGAATGCAGCACATGACCGGTTCCACTTTAGTGTGCAACTGATTCCAGCAAAGCCAGACTACACTAAACAAGAAGTATTATCGTTGGTGGCCAAGCTGTTTGACCCAGCCGGATGGCTCAGCCCGGCTGTAGTGGTGGCAAAGATTCTGATGCAGGGTATATGGCTGACCAAAATAGATTGGGATGATAATCTACCACGCAACCTGCATCTACGGTGGAAGACCTTTATGGAAAACTACGAAGGGAACCAAAATATACAAATAACCCGATGGACCCATTTTACGCCATGGGACGAAATCGAGTTCCATGGATTCTGCGACGCCTCCGAAAAGGCATATGCCGCCGCCTTATACGTGAGGGTCCGTGAACGCACATCCAGCCGCGCCCCCCATAGTAATCTCTTAGTAAGCAAAACCAAGGTCGCCCCAGTAAAGACAGTGTCCCTACCTCGGCTGGAGTTGTGCGGAGCGTTATTATTAGCCGAAATGATTAATACGTTTCTTCCGCAGCTTCAAATCCCTCAGCCAGTAATCTACAAATGGACCGATTCGACGATCGTGCTTTCATGGCTCAAAAAACCGGCATGCACCTGGACGACATTCGTAGCGAATCGAGTAGCAAAAATTGAGGAGTTGGTTGGAGTGTCCCAGTGAAAGCATGTTGTTTCCGCGGACAACCCGGCTGATCTCGGGAGTCGGGGTGTGTCCCCGCAGGATTTGAAAATGAGCGCGCTTTGGTGGCATGGTCCTAAGTGGCTGGAGCTGGAGTCATTAATGTGGCCGCATCGAAATCATGCTAACACACCGGAAACTGAGCTGGAACAAAGGACTATAAGGGTTGATGCAACAGGCGTTACGGAAGAAAGGGATATATTAGAGAGATTCTCGGATTTCTCACGGGCCATGAGAGCGCATTTTACGGTTTTTTCGGAAGACCCATCCGGCGCTTAAACTGACAACAAGCTATACGACAGACTAGATAACATCCGAGGAAATCAAGCAAGTGAAAGGCTGTCTTATCAAACTAGCACAGAAACGTCACTATTCCGGAGAGATTAAAACCCTCCGTGCCTCCACCCCACTCATTAACCCATTTTTTGACGGAAATGGAGTGATGAGAGTAGGTGGACGACTTGCACTTACAAACTTACCCTATAATGAGCGATATCCCGCCATTCTTCCTTACGATTGCCAATCTGCGAGATTGCTCGTGACATTCTGGCATCGTATTTCCTTGCATGGGGGAAATCAGCTGATGCTGAGGCTGCTAAAATCCGAATACTGGATCATTCGCATGAAAAATCTGATAAAAAATACTATCCATAATTGTAAGGTTTGCGTTATTTACAGGAAGAATGCCCGAGAACAATTGATGGCAGCATTACCCCCGGAAAGAACTGAGGTATCCAGGCCCTTCACTAACACCGGAGTCGACTTCACCGGTCCCTTCGAGATAAAAAGTTTCACAGGGCGAGCATGCCGAATTACGAAGGGGTATGTCTGTGTCTTTGTTTGTTTTGCGACAAAGGCGATACATTTGGAAGCGACCAGCGACTTGTCCATCGCCACATTTTTAGCAGCCTTTGCCCGCTTCGTATCCAGACGGGGCTGCCCTCAAAATTCGGACAATGGAACCAACTTTGTAGGGGCCAACAAAGCGCTGAAACAGGATTTCAAACTTTTCGTTTCGGCTACGGCCAGTCGCACAACCCAGGCATATGTCCATCAGGGCATTACATGGCATTTTATACCACCAGGTGCGCCTCACATGGGAGGCCTATGGGAAGCGGGGGTTAAATGTTTCAAAATCCACTTTAGAAAGGTGGCCAATTCAATGCGATTCACTATGGAGGAGCTCTCGACAGTGCTGGCAAAGATTGAAGCTTGCCTGAACTCCCGCCCCATCAGCCCAATCTCGGAAAATTCGGAATCACTGGAGCCCCTGACCCCCGGCCACTTTCTTATTGGAACCCCTTTATTAGCGATACCAGAACCGGAAATTTCTGACAAGCCAATATCAATTGTCAATCGGTGGCAAAAGATAAAGGCTTTAAATCAGGTATTCTGCGCCAGATGGAAGACTGAGTACCTTAAGGAACTGCACAAACGAACCAAATGGCAGTTCCCCCAACGAAACATCGATGTTGACGACTTAGTCGTCGTTAAGGAAGACAATCTTCCTCCAAATGAATGGCGACTTGGCAGAGTCCTTAGGGTATTTTCAGGGCAGGACCGCAGAGTCCGGGTCGTAGAAATACGAACAGCTCGCGGAATGATTACGCGACCAATTGTCAAATTGCTATTCCTTCCCTATTTTTAAAGTCATTTTCTAGTAATCTCTATATCTCGTTACAGAAAAACCAAACAAAAATCAAGATGGTACGAAGAAATAACCCGACAACCCGCCAACATCGCTGCCCAGTGTGCAGCCACAACCACCGAATAATATTATTATATGTTTGTCTCCACATCATATGGCAAGGAGCTGCCCCTCCACTCGGACATGTCAATATTGTCACGAGCGGCACAATAGTCTCCTCCATCTGGGCGAAACACCGCGCGTCACCAGCGATAGAACGAAGCCCATACGCAGGGCGCGTCCATACAACCTCCAGCCGCTCGGTTAATCAAGCGATGATGACAAGGTCCTAGAAATTGACGCCAACGACGAGGATATGCGGATATCGGATGAGATCGCCGCCCACCCGATCAACCAACATTCAGACCAGGTCCGTCGAATGTCCGGTCAGAGATAGTGATGAGACCTAGACAGGCTAGAAGAGCCGAAAACCAGCCACGACGCCTAGATGTGAGAGACGCTCGAGAGCGGATCAGAGTGTGACCCGCCACGCTCCCGAGACATCTGTCCTCACCCCAACAGTGTCGATAAAGGTGATGACCGGACAAAGGTCACAAATGGTACGGGCCATCGTCGACCCAGGGCGGCCGAAATCAGCTATCTCCCTCCAGCTGGCACGCCAATTGCGCATACTGCCTAAGGACCGAGGAGATGTGTGTCGGCTGACGCTAAAAGGGTGGCATGAGCGAGTAGAAGTCTGGGCAGACGTGAGGAAACACCTCTCCCGAGTCACACCCGAGCGCACGCTAGACGCGCGAATCCTAAATGAGTTCGACAACATCCGGCTGGCCGACCCCCTGTTTTATCGGTCGAGTGTAGTGCAACTAATCTTGGGAGCGGAGGTATACGGGATGATTCTACGTTCGGGGCTTATGGCAGCGACCCCCACTAGGCCAGCAGCACAGAACACCATATTCGGATATATGATATCGGGCGGCACCGTTTTTTTTAAGTTTGAAATTTGAATTGTTGGTCTTAAGTTGCATATTTAAATGAAGTTGTACAAAATATGTAAAAATGTAAATACCTTAGATGTAAGTTATTGCAGCGATACTGCAAGGCGGGCGGCATGTTTAGGTCTGCCCTAATGCCTCGCCGGGACATGCAGGTGTCGCTGTTAAGCATGCGGGTACCGGGTACTCGGTACTGGAAATCCTGCTGAATTCCTTTGGAATTCTTGTTCAGAGTCCCGTTGCCCGAATCGGTTGACGGGCTTCGCCTTCTGCTATCACCCAGCGCTCTTCCACTTTGGATTAGCATACCGAGACCGTAAGTAAGTGAATTTATTATAATTTTGTTCTACCCATATCTACATATATACATACCTACACGCATATACATAAGCTACAATATAAAAAAACTTGAGTGAAGAGTGAAGTGAAAGCTTAAGTCTAATTTATTGAAACGGAAGTCCCTAAGTGAGGTCTTCAATCTCAAAAACTTCGGCACCCGGCACCTCGACGCCCCTCGACTACCGTGAAATTCAAGAGGAATTTCCGGCCCCTAAATTTTCCCCCCGTCTCGAACATAATTTTTTCATATGACATTGTGCGACGTGATATAAAAGCGCATGAAAACGAAGTACGCGCGTACCTACGTTGTTGTCTTTTTGCCTGCCCGCAAGGTACTGAACAATGCGACGCTAGCAGATGGTCAGTTGAATTTTG
Organism: Campiglossa producta; assembly: GCA_964058755.1. Taxonomy (NCBI): domain Eukaryota; kingdom Metazoa; phylum Arthropoda; class Insecta; order Diptera; family Tephritidae; genus Campiglossa; species Campiglossa producta. The sequence goes on along the minus strand of CAXKVI010000004.1, from coordinate 42,568,740 downwards.
CGCTCTTACTACGACAAAACGAGAGAGTACAGCAGTCTGTGTGAGTTGAGCATTGCACCTCAGTGCCATGAAATGACAATATCTGGTTTATAGGGTTTTATTTCCCCCTATACACCAGGGTATGAATATGTTCTGTTATTTATAAGTAGTAGTATACGGTATTTTGATCCCGTTATGCTTTTAATTCCCTTACTATTTCTGTACGTTGGGAGTGTATAATCTGTCCCTAAGACTAGCTTAGGTAGCTTTGCATCTCCCAACTATTCCAATTTACAAGGAGGAAGTGGTCACGCCGTCCTTGTGTCCAATTTTCACTAGCACGACCAAGCCCCAGCCTGTTTTTTAATATGGCCGCGCTACAAGGCGACCACTTACTTCAGCTTTACAAATCGAACTGAAAAGTATGCTCTGCATATTTTTTAATTATTTTCTCACCCTTTCACCCTGTGCTAGGATTGCCAGATTTTGAAGTGGAAAAAGAAGGACATTTCTATTTCGATAGAAAAAAAGAAGGACAAATGTAAAAAAGAAGGACGGTTTTTTGTGGAAAATTTATTAAAGGGATTCGCTAAGTCTTTGGATTGCACGAAATGTATTAATCCTATGCCAAAATATGCAAGACTACGAGAGCACCCCTCACTGAGTTTGCTGTAACATCGTTAACAAACGTCAAATGATTTTAATTGAGACTGATCAAATTTTTATTTTTTTCTGAAAAAAGTTGGCGCTGACAATTACTTTTACTTTTTGTGAGAGAAATGAGAGGATAGAGCGAAATATAGGGTTGCTTTTTTATTTCCTACAATCCTTGCTCTAAAATATACTTAGGTTGAGCTTTGTATAAATTGCACGGATTGCATATATTTTTTTTGCGTGTATTTTGTTGTTATGACTTTACAATCCATGGAAAAAGAAGGACATAAGAAGGACAAAACTTAAAATGGACATTTCTACACCTTTTCTTTTGGAAGGACAGGGAAGAGCGATGCAATAAAATGAAGGATATGTCCTTCCGAAAGAAGGACGTCTTGCAACCCTACCCTGTGACTAGTAAGAAATATAGATAAAGGAAAAAAACCTATGTTCCGGGCCATTTCCCTGTCGTACGTTATATATAACGAAAATATTTTGAAGAACAAATTAAAATTTCAACATGCTTTATTGAGTATTACCTACTAAGCTAATTTCATTTTTCATTTTCATTTTATTAGTAATCAGTTAACAAATTACAATAGTAGTCTAGTACAAAAATATACTTACAGACTACGTAGATATAATAGTAATAATAATAATAATACAATATAATTATGCTTGAGCAATTACAGATTTAAAAGTAGGTTTAGATACTGAGAAGTCGATTTCTAAAGAATTTGAACGAAGATTAAATTCAGTTAAAGTTCGGAAAATGGGAGCGTTAGAAGCATAGAGGGTCCGAATAAACCCCGTATAAAAGAAGTTGCTATTTCTAAGCGGCCTGTTTGGTACATGGAATTGAATACCCTCGAGGAGAGCTGGCGCATCGACTGAACCGTTGATAATATCGTAGACAAAACTCATAGACAGCAAAGTTCTTCTGGATTCTAGAGACTGAAGGCTGATGAGAGCACATCTGGCTTCGTAGGAAGGAATCGGGTCGGAAAAATTCAAAGAACGCAGTGCAAACCGAACAAAGATCTTTTGCACACGTTCCAGCCTCTTGATATGACACCCATGATAGGGTCGCCAAATGAAACAGGCATATTCCAACTTTGAGCGAACGAGTGAGGTGAACAGTATCTTAAGCGTATAAGGATCCGTAAAGTCTGAGCTAAAACGCCGGATAAAACCAAGAAGAGAATAAGCCTTAGCAATTGTAGAGTTCAAATGTGTAGAGAACGAAAATTTTGAATCGAAAACTACACCTAAATCTTTCAATTCCGTAGGAGTCGACAGGCGAGAACCGCCAATAAAATAAGAAGTGAATATGGGATAACGCGATTTTGAAAATGTTACGTGAAAACATTTGCTAACGTTTAGCGGAAGTTTGTTTGAGTTACACCATACAGCGACATTGTCCAAGTCAGATTGTAACTTATCTGAGTCTGACGAGTTTAAAATTGTAGAGAAAACCTTTAAATCATCAGCATAAAGCAGAAAGTTTGTGTGTTGAAAACAGACAGAAATATCATTTATAAAAATTATAAAAAGTAATGGTCCAAGAATGCTACCTTGAGGTACGCCAGAGGTGGCAACAAAAGAGTTTGAATGTGCATTTTCAATCACAACTACACAGTTCCGCTGGTTAAGGTACGATTTTAGCCATGATAGAAAAATTGAGTGGAAGCCCACACCAGCCAGTTTTGAGATCAGTATTGAATGGCTGATTTTGTCAAACGCATTAGAAAAATCAGTATAAACTGCATCGACTTGAAGGCGACTGTTGAAAGCTGATAGGCAGAATTCAGAGAAAATCGACAGGTTTGTCACAGTAGATCTGCCAGACACAAAACCGTGCTGATTCTCTATGATTAGGCGCTTAACGGCAAAATACATTTTCTGTTTAACAATATACTCAAAGAGTTTAGAGATGGTAGACAACTTGGCAATGGGCCTATAATTGGCAACATTGTTTTTGTTACCGTTTTTGAAAATAGGGGTGATGAAGGTCATCTTCCATGCATCTAAAAACTCACCGCACTCGAGAGATAAGTTAAAAATTAGCAGAAGTGGGGTGGCTAAAGCCAAACAGTTTTTAAAAAGATAAGACGATAAGCCATCAATATCAGTCTGGGTAGATAATTTTATACTTTTAATCCCATTAATGACATCGTCAAGCGACAGAGTAAGGGCGCCAAAATTAATAGGATTATCCACTAATGAGGGGAAAACCGTTTGGAGATCAGAGTGGGCCACGAAGTTGGACTGAAAAAAGTCGGCAAATAAATTAGCCGCCCCAACAGGTGAAGAAGCTCGTTCGGAATTGTAAAACACTGACGAAGGAATAGACGAGCAAAGTTTTTTAGCCTTAACGTAGTTCCAGAAAGCCTTGGGGTTTACTTTGATGTCAGATTCATATTTGCTAACAAAAGACCTGTGGAGCCTCTTGCCTAACGCTTTGAATTTATTGGAGTACAAAAGGTATTTACGTTTATGAACCAGCAATTTGGTACATTTGAACTTTTTAAAATATTTGTTCCTCAGATTCTTTAATCGCTTTAATCTCATAGTACGAGCCCCGACCACTATTAATTCGTACGACAAGCATTTTTACGCGTATGCAATATTTAACAGATGATATTTTCAATACTAAAGTAGATAACAGATGCAAACCTATTTTTTCTGAAAGATCATTTTATTCTCTTAATTTTAGAAAAAAAATTTTGTTGTACTTCAACAATAACAACAACAACAATATTTATTTATTTGAATGATTTGCTTAACTGATAAGAAAAATTTGACCAGTATTAATTCGTACGGTGCGTTAAATATTTCATATTTTATCAAACATGTAATTTTTTTTAAATATTAATATTGGGTAACATCGCCTTTTGCCTTTATAACACATTTACAACGGTTTGGCATAGAGTTTAATAAATTCTGGCATTGTTCTGTTGTAATAGAGTCCCACATCTCTTGCAATTTTGTTTTTAAATCAGAAAGGGTTCTTTGAGGCTCATTTTTTAAGTTTCTTTTCATTATTCCCCATATATTCTCGATTGGGCTTAGGTCCGGACTATTTGATGGCCAATCTAAGACCCCAATTTCCTTAGACTGATTTGGTTCGTTTGGCAGTATGAGATGACGCTCCATCCTGTTGAAACGTGTATTCACCACAGTCAGCCAGTTTTGGTATTGATGGCAGCAAACTTTCTTCTAGTATGTTAACGTATTTTTCAGCATTGACCATCCCATCAATAAAGTGCAAGCGTCCTACTCCTTTGGCAGACATACAACCCCACACCATTATGCTTGCTGGGAACTTAACTGTCCTTTTAATGCAGTCTTTATGGTACGCCTCAGTTTTTTTGCGGATAACTCTCCTTCGCGCATCACCGACACTCACATCAAATTTAGATTCATCGCTAAATATGATGGAGTTCCATTGCCTTTGAGTCCAAGACATCCGTTCCCGACACCATTGTAAACGCTTCTTCTTTTGGCGAATCGTAAGCAATGGTTTTTCCTTGGCCTAGTAATTTAAGATATTGAGTATGTAACATAGATAATCCCTATACATACCTTATAGAAGTTATATCCAATATCACGCAATTGCAGACGCGTCCACTCACGCTTAACACTTTAACTATTTTATCAGACCATTCTGATGCTAAATTTCTCAAACTTTGGCGGCGATCAGCCTTCACAATCGTGGCCAGGGTTCTTTTATCACGAGCTGTTATTGCCGAAGTTCGGCCTCTATTTGCGATATTATTTTCAATATTGCCATTTTTCTTAAAATTGTTTACTATTCCTTGAATGGACGACTTAGCCAGATTTAATTGCTTCGCTATTTCACCAAAAGTCTTCCCAGATTTATAATAATCTATAACTAAACTCCTTATTTCTTTGCAAATCGGCTTACCACGTGCCATGGTTGCTAAACTTTGAATAATTTGAAACAATAACACACTTCTGACATTCTGCATTGCATAACGGTTTCTACTTTTGCGTTTGTTTTGATCTTGTTTCAATTCTAAGCTAAGCTAAAGCACCGTACGAATTAATACTGGTCAAATTTTTCTTATCAGTTAAGCAAAGCATTCAAATAAATAAATATTGTTGTTGTTGTTGTTGTTGAAGTACAACAAAATTTTTTTTCTAAAATTAAGAGAATAAAATGATCTTTCAGAAAAAATAGGTTTGCATGTGTTATCTACTTTAGTATTGAAAATATCATCTGTTAAATATTGCATACGCGTAAAAATGCTTGTCGTACGAATTAATAGTGGTCGGGGAATTTTATAACAGCTCTTTTTCTTTCGAGGAATATTATTACCACAAATTTGATTCATGGTATTTTTAAAAGCATTAAAACACTCAGAAAGATCAAAACCCAGAAAAAGAGCTTCCCAATCAATCAAAGAGACCTCCTGAAAAATACGATCAAAATTGCCACGTCTAAAAGAAAAACCAGGAGATCCATTATCGGCAGTGATGCTGTCGAAAATGTAAAACTCAACGCCAAGCGTGAGCGGTAAGTGGTGTAAACCAGAACTAGATAATGGATCCAGACATTCAGACAACGTGCAATTAATATTATCACTAATGAAGACAAGATCTAACATTCTTGATAACTGATTGGAGAAGCTATTTATCTGAGATAGATTAAAATTAAATAAATTATCAATAAGATACACCTCGGAGGTACTGGAAACATTCGTAGGGATTAGATTTGAACTATTGTTGACACATGACCATACAATATTAGGCAGATTAAAATCACCTAAAATACAGAAGTGATCATCAACATGATTGCGTACCAAGCCAATAATGTTATCAACATGCGATTTGTAAAGATGATCCAGACTTGCAGGAGGGATGTAGGATGCGCAAATAAAAATTTTAGAGGTGCCCTGAACAGAGACACAGAGTTGATCTAGTAGTGAATTCATGTCACTGAGATCCACTAATAATGAGCGTAGATGACGGCGCACAGCGATCAGAACACCACCACCTCGCGAGAGACCAGTTCTAGAGTAGTCTCGGTCTTTGCGATAAACATTGTAAAGGTTGCAATCAAAGAATTCACCATCATAAAAATCAGACTTGAGCCAAGTTTGGACGAGAACAAATACATCATACTCAGTATGTGAGCTAAAGTTGAAAAGCGCGTTAGATTTTGTTCTCAAGCCAGATACATTTTGAAAATAAATATTTAGTTGCGCTGAACAGCCTTCATTGAGACTACTCCGTCGGCCAAATTTATTACTTCTTTGGAAAAAGGTGAAATGGCTTTACCGTCACATTAGAGGGCCACAGTTCATCATTAAATAGTTTACTGTAGTCATTAGAAATCACCCGTACTTTAAAAGCTACTCTGACCAAGGTGTTGACATCGACATCTTTCTTAATTAACTTAAAGCAAGCAATCTTATCGGCATCAATATGAGCATGCTCAGAGATATATTTAATAATGTGCTCCTCCGTGACCGAGGGCTTAAAAGAGGATAAGTGAATCCATTTGTACTTAACAAAAACATCTAACTAAGCATTATTGTTGCTACCCTTGACTACTTGTGACTTCTGCTTTGTTGCTTTAATCGCATTTGTATGATGTTCAGACACAGAAGTAGAATCAGTAGGCGCATTAGAAAAATTTGCGCCAGCAGCAGCAGCGAAAGAGCGACTACCAGCAGCAATCGACAAGTCAGTGTTTGATTTATTATTGTTGCGTACGTTGGGGAAACTGGTTTTAGTACCTGCGAGCGCAATCAACGGAGAGCCAGCGCCATTAGGTACAACACTAGCTGTGGTAGTAGTCAGAAGTGTAGTTGCACTAGAATTATCACCCACAGTTACAGACGAAGAGGAGCACGGCTTATCACTCTCAACAAAATTCACTGGCTGAGTTGATTTGTTTAATATTATATCTTGTGTTGTTTCGCCCTGTGCTGTACTATTTTGTGTTGCATTAGGTGCACTGACCTTTGTTTTTTTTTGTTTTTGAGCGCGTGCGGATTTCATTACTTTCATTTTCCTCATCAACTGTACGGCTCTCACCCGGAATTAACAAGTCGAAAAAACTCTGCAGCGCACCAAGACCCAGCTGTACTTGTACACAGGGTATTATAACTTTGTTAGGATAACGGTTGGTTGTACAGGTATAAAGGTATATAATGAGATATCTTCACCAAATTTGGCATGCGTACTTATTTGGGTTCTGAATAGATTGCTATTGAAAATGGGTAAAATCGGACCATAACCACGCCCCTTTTTCGATATCGAAAATTTCGAAAAACGTATAAAATGGGTTAATTCAATATTAGAAGCAGCTACAATGATAAAATTTGCAATATGTATTGATTTAGATGTTCTAAGGCCGATTTTATAAAAATTTTTGAAAAGGGGGCGTGGTACCGCCCACGTATATTTGAAGAAATTTTGACTCTTAATAACTTCAGAACAGTTTATGCTAGTATAACGAAATTTCGTAGAGGACATACTATTGTTGTGGTAAATTCAGCTATAGAAAATAAACGAAATCGCTTCGCGCCCACGCCTACTTTTTCATAAAAGTTATATTGAAAGGAGGTGGAAATATTGAAAAGTCCATATTTAATTAACTGATTTCGCTATAATAATATAATTTGTTACATACATCAACTTTCATATTCTTTACATAATTTTTTCAAAATTTTGGAAAGTGGGCGTGGCACCGCCCACTTATGAGTCAAGCAATTTTTAAATTCGACTGCTAACAACTTCAGAACGGTGTGAGATAGATTTACGAAACTAGGTACCAGGCATGTTATGTTTATGTAGAGTACTACCACAGAAAATAAGAAAAATCGGTGAACGATCACGCCCACTTTTGAACTAAAGTTCTCTAAACGAGAGTTAGGAAACCGGAATATGCAATATCTGTTTAACTGATAAAGATATAATGCTAAAATTTAGTACAGTCATTCACCAGTCATTGGTTTTTTGAACGCCTTGACAAAAACGCGTTTGAACTAGCAAGCGATCAAACAATACTAAACTAAAATTTTACGTTTTCCTCAAAATATTGGGTCGCTCGTTAAACCTTTCCACATAGATATATAACATGACAATGATTACCTAGAATTTAAATTCCTCAGCTAACAAAAGCCTAAATTATTTACTACCTGCTACTATGTACATACCTACCACACAGTACTTTTGCAGCTATGCGTTTTGGTATTGCAAATAAAAAACAACCCTTAGTGTTCTATAATCCTTTTACTATAATAGCACTTTCGTGTTTATGTTTATTTATTTTAAAATAAACAGTTTTTATAGGGAAATTCCCATATTTGAAGGAAAACTGCGTTATTACCCGCTCAAGGCCATTAGAGTTAGCCTCAGTATATTTTCTGCATCTTTTAAACGAAAATGAGTCCAGAATGAAACCATGTACATATGTATTACTGGCCAGGCTTTTAACACCATTAACTATACAAAACAAAGAATAACAGCATTTTATGTGCACAGCTGGGTATGTAATATTCGGTTTCACCCGAACTTAGACTTCCTTACTTGTTTTAATTTACTTTTTTGTTTTAGATAGGTGATTTTATGTGTCTTCTTATAAATACAAGGCAACACGTTTACCGTTACGGTCTATAAAAACGTAAAGAAACACTTGTTCATTCTTCTGTCGATTTTCAAACGAAATTGCTTATTTGAAAGGCAAAACAAATATCATAGTAAAATAAAAAGGCGAAGTAATTAAAAAGAGATAGAAGACCAATGCTATCTGAAATGGTAGGGTTGTATTTTGAAGAGGGGAATGTGGGTAAATCGGCCAAAAGGGGGACAAATTTTTTAATTTTGGATGTTGATTTTAAATGAAAAAAACTATCCTAAATGCCATAAAAATGTACTTTCACAGATGAAATACATATTCAACACAATTTAATAACATTTTTATTTATTATAAATTAGACTAAGATTTCTATATATTGGTCATTCCATATGAAATTTAGCACTAAAATTTAAAAATGTCCACTATATTTTTTTTTTCTTCTGAGAATGGAAAATAAGTCGACACCTATTTTTTATTTCAGCCATAGTGGTCAATTTTTTGACTTATGAATTTTTGTATTTTAGGCATTTTTTAAATTGAATTTTTTCATTACTTTCTAGTTCGTGAACCAATTGAAGGAATTTGATCAAATTTTAGGACTGGCCCTAACATTCTATCTAAAAAAAACCTAAAATTAAAAATTAATTTTTTTTTTAATTTTTTACAAAATTTTTATAAACAATTTGTAATTGAGGAAAAAGAGTATAATTGAATTTCGCTTTTTTTTATTTAATCATAAATTGGTCTTTTAATAATTTTCAGTAAAAATTTCAGAGTGGTCATTTAAACGGTTGTTGAGTTATACGAAGTTATGTATAACATTACGTTACGTTACGTATCAGGGGAGGCCAAAATGTGACAGCCAATATGGGTATCAAAAACTCAAATATTTTGAAGTAGGGTAGCTGCCCAGGGTTACCATTTTACCGTATTGTATTTGTATTGTATATTTTTGGAATCGTATTTGGATTATTTTAGGATCATTTTGAGATCATCATCATCATCATTTATTGGCGCTTAACCGCCTAAGCGATTTTGGCCGTTTCGTATCAAAGCACGCCAGTCATTCCTTTTTAGCGATAACGGACGCCAATTGGAAGCCCCAAGGGAGTTCAAGTCATCCTCCACCTGTTGTTTCCATCTCAGTCGAGGCCTCCCCCTTCCTCTGCTGCCGAATTCAGGCGACGATAGGAAAACCTTCTGTGCTGGAGCTTCTTTGTCCATTCGCATAACATGGCCCAGCCAGCGGAGTCTTTGGGCTTTAATTCGCTGGACTATGGTCAGATCTGCGTAGAGCTCGTACAGCTCATCGTTAAATTTCCTTCTATACTCGCCGTTGGCATCACGGGAAGGACCATAAATCTTCCGGAGAACTTTTCTCTCAAATACTCCAAGGGCCATCTCATCTTCTCTTGACATTGTCCATGAATCTGAGCCATACATCAGGACAGGTATGATGAGAGACTTATAGAGCGTGATCTTTGTTCTTCGAGAGAGGACTTTACTTCTCAATTGCCTACTCAGTCCAAAGTAGCACTTGTTGGCAAGAGTGATTCTCCGCTGGATTTCTAGACTGATATTATTTTCGGTGTTGATACTGGTTCTCAAATAGACGAAGTCCCTCACAGTTTCAAATTTGTAACTATCAACAGTGACATGGCTGCCAAGGCGCAGGTGCGCCGATTCTTTCTTTGATGACAGCAAATACTTCGTCTTGTCCTCGTTCACGGCAAGACCCACTTTTTCGCTTCCTTATCCAGTCCAGAGAAGGCAGCGCTTACGGCGCGGTTGTTAAGGCCAATGATATCAATATCATCGACATACGCCAGCAATTGCACGCTCTTGTAAAAGATTGTACCATTGCGGTTTAGCTCTGCTGCTCGAATTATCTTCTCCAGCATCAGATTGAAGAAATCGCACGAAAGGGAGTCGCCCTGTCTGAAGCCTCGTTTGGTTTCAAATGGCTCAGAGAGGTCCTTCCCGATCATTTTGAGATCATTTTGGATTAATTTGGGACAATTTTGGGGTAATTTTCGAATCATTTTGGAGTCATTTTGGGATCATTTTAGGAAAATTTGAGGGTCTTTTTAGGGTCGTTTTGGGATTATTTTAGCATTTTTTTGGGAAAATTTTTGGATCATTTTAGGGTACATTTAAGGCTGTTTTTGGGATCATTTGGGAATCATGTTTGATCTTAGGGTCGTTTTGGGATCATTTTCAGATAATTTTTCGGTCGTTTTGGGTGCAATTTCGTATCATTTTGGGAACATTCAAGGGTCTTTTTGGGACCATTTTAGGATAATTTTTGGGTTATTTTGGGATCATTTTGGGTAAGTAAAGTTAGCGCTAAATTGATAGCACCGAGCAAGATCGGTCACCCAGGTACTGGTAAAAAAATGTCCCCCCATATATGGGTCATTATTTTACAAATCGAACAACTTTTGAGACTTCATAATTTTGATTCGGCTCAAACTTTTTTTTTAAGATGCTCGCACAAAATAAGCAAATATATGTATCAGGATTTCCTCGAAAAAAATTTATTTTCAGAGATCTGCATGTGCTCAAATTCGATGAGTAAGCAAACTTGCCCACATTCAAAATACCATATCTTTGGTTCCACTCGTCGTATCTTATTCATTTTTGTTTTATTTTGAAGGTAATAATATTTACTTTATAACTGCGTTAAAAAAAATATTTAATTATAAAAAATCAAAATATTGAATAAAGAATGAATTTTTTAAATAATTATTACATACAGTTTTCCCCACTTACTATTTTCGAAAAAATATATATAAAATGCGCTACAATTTCACCTAAAAAACCCTTTTTATTTCAAGTTGGACAATTTTGTAGTTCAAAAGATATTAACTCATTTCTGACCTGACCTCGAGCAACTTGCTTACATTTGCTTGCAGCAGGTACGTGCTACAATTGTATACAGTCAACGCCTGCCTGTGTATGCATGCTTGGTCAACTTAACTACAACATACATACGTATACATACTTGTGCATGGTCAACTTAACTACAACATACATACTTAGCACTTTGCAGGTAGCTAGTATTTGTGTTTTACCAAATCATTATTGTAGTACAATAGACAATACATAGAATACAAATAAAAACCAATTTCTATTTTTTTAGTTATTTTTAAAATGTATTTACATATATTATTGAAAATAAAATGAGAATGCACACTTCAAAACCGTCGTAAGAAAATATGTATACATATGTGTTTGTGTGTTTAGATACTACATGTAACAATATAAAAAAAAAATTTCGTATTCGAAAATAGAATTTAATAATTTCTAATAATATAGGATTTAATAATTTTTAATAAATTATAAATTATAATACTTATTTTTGTAAAATTAAGATTTTACAAGCTATTTTTATATTATTATGTTTTATTATTACAAGTAGAAAATGAGCAGGATTTATTAAACATAATCAGTCTAATATATAAACAAACTTATATAATATCAATTTTACAAAAATAACAAACTCGGACTTGAAGACGGCAATTGATGTATGTACTAATTAATTACTACAAAAAACAAAACCAACTTAACAATAATTTTTAACTTCATTTAAATTTATACATATTTAATAATAATTATTTCATAACTTGAACTTCAACTGAATGATCATCCAAAGAAAAAAACTTTGCTTTTGCTGTTCCTTCTGCCACTGGAATCATGTAGGGGTATGCCAACGTCCCTTTCACTGCTACTGCCTTTTTAAATCTAGCTTCAAGGTTCTTTTCTTCTTTGTAGTATTCCTCGTTTTCCACATATTTAAATGAAATATTAGGGATAGCCGCTATTGCCCAGTTAAATAATTCTTTTGGCGTTTGAATTGGATTATTCGCTCTCTGTAGACTTGCTCTGGCAGCCAATCTTTTCAAGGTCCGTCCTAAACCATCGCATGCATTTTTGCCATGTGAAGTTGGAAAAAAGTGCCACTCCGCACTCAAACCGAAATCCTTTTGATGGTGGGTAAGATTAACAAAATTCTTTTTGTTTTTATACTGTGCACTTGCCCCATCAGAAAAATATTAATTTTGGAAATATTTTCAAAGTTATTTTTAACATACTCCACTAGGTATTTTTGAAATAAATGCACGGCAATTGTGTTGTGATGTAAACAGTCCGAAATGACAACAAAGCTTTTCATACGAATTTCGCCGCTTCCATGCTTGTAATAAATGGCAAATGGATGAATTGTTGCCTGATTGTTATTCCAATGAATTCCTTGAGCAGAATTTTGCACGACAAATGCATAGTTTTCGGAAAAATCACAGAGAACGATGCATTCATTTTCTGGTAAAGATTCTTTTTTGCTGTTTATAAACTTGTTTTGGCTTTTAACTATGAATGAATGCAACAATAATTTGTTTAAGCCGGACTCTAATTTTTGTAAGTATTCATCAACTGGGGATACCATTACTTGCAAAGTGGTTCTATCGACGTTCACCCATTGTCTGTAAGTTATTTCCTCAATAAAGCTATCCTCCAAAATTGTTCTTATTTCATCGATCAAATTTGTTGCCCCAGGGCACTGGGCACATTTTCCGAAATAACAATTTGTTGATGCATTAAGACATAACATACGTTTTAGACAGTCTTGATAGCTTTTTATTGGGTGCACAGACTCAGCAGTAAGATGTTTGATGTTAGGTCCTTCGACTAATAATTTGACGTTCTCATGTATAGTGCAAACACATACTGAATGAGTACCACTTGAACCTGCTAGAACGCAATGTTTTGGCCTCAAAGTTGCAAATTTTGAAAAACTACACTTAACCGTGGGGTGATTTTCCTTAAACATCTGATGAAGTTCGCGTAAGTTTATCAACAGTAGCCTCTTTTGCACGTGAATGCGTTCATTATTAATTTTTACAGAGACAAAATCTTTTTTCCCGGGCATTACACGACTATTTTCAACGAGTTCATAAAATTGTGTTATCAAATCAATAACTTCTCTTTCTAATGACGGATGGCTCTTGGGATTTGCTTCTGCCAGAATTCCTTTCTCCTCAGCAATTTTCTTAGCAACAGTTATCATATGAACTGTAGCAGAGGGGAAATGATGTTGAATTTTCCGATGAGGCCAATCCTTGCAAATAGTTAAAATTCTAACTTGTTTTGCTCGATCACTGGTGGTAGCGAATGCGTCTTTAAGAGTTTGTAATATTTCGTTTCCATCATTTTCATCTAAGCAAACGTTGTCATCACTGGGTATGCCAAAAATTTTTCCTGAAATTGCTTCAGAAACATTCTGCATTTTTTCAGTTGAATAGCGCTTCTGATTAACTTTTTTTTTTTTTGAATTGGTGAAACTCCGATTATTTCTAAGCCTCTGTTGATTAAACTAGTTGCCTCAAACATTGCTTCCCTGTCTTTCTCCAATGATATAGATGTAGAACATTCCGGAGTGTAATTCACGTCGCTATCAGTTTCAGTGTGTACTTCGCTGAAATTAATATCATCTGGTTCCTTCATCTGGGAAAACGAATAAATGTATGATAAGTACCTAATATTTGACGAATTAAATAATACTGAAGTTAAAATATGGAAAACCATATGTGTACATGAGGGCAGCTGCCAATGTCTTACATATGAGTTCCATAAATAGATATATTGTTTCTGAATTTGTATATTCAATTATATGTGCAAGTATATACAAACCTCATTATCTTTGCTGATTTTAGATAGCTTAAGTCGGCATTTGTTGCAAATTCGTTGTTCCATCGCTTTTTTTGTTACAGGAATATCCAGCGTCAATAAGTGCTTTTCTGTTACTTTTCTCAGAGTCCCGTATTTTTTGGTGTTTGGATGCGGAGACAAATCAAATGGATTAAAACATCTAACTTTCGGCATTTTCCTAATAATATTTATTTAAAACTCGCAATAATAAAACAAGAACTTTCTCAATTAAGGAAATGAACGATGTTTCTACATTGAAATAACATTTAATTCTGTTTTCTATTTACAATCTTACATCTACTTATACTAATTCTGACAAAAATAATAATTTCGTAAAACTATCTACCTACTAAGTGATTATTAAGTTTATTCACAAGTATGTATACGTATGTATGTTGTAGTTAAGTTGACCAAGCATGCATACACAGGCAGGCGTTGACTGTATACAATTGTAGCACGTACCTGCTGCAAGCAAATGTAAGCAAGTTGCTCGAGGTCAGGTCAGAAATGAGTTAATATCTTTTGAACTACAAAATTGTCCAACTTGAAATAAAAAGGGTTTTTTAGTGTGAAATTGT
>CAXKVI010000004.1:42161719-42554011 GCA_964058755.1 Campiglossa producta | reverse complement strand
TGCAGTGTTGTTCTTAATGTAGTATGGTAATAGCGACGAACCGTGTGCTCTGAGCAAACAAACCACCGGACTTAATATAATGGTAAAAAGTAATTAATTTAATACTTTTCCGGCTTTGTTTTAAAACAAATAGTACCTAAAACATTATAATGAGAGAAAGCGTTAGGAAGAGAGCGCTTTAGTATTATTTTGGTATTATTTTAAAACTATTTGGAATTAAAAAAAATCCAGAGTCTTAAATTAATACTATTTAGTATTAAAACTCAAATTTAATTCCAAAAAGGCTTAATTTCAATACCGACTGGTATTAAAAGTAAACTTTCATTTTTTACTGTCCAGGTTTAAGCGAGTTGGTCCAACTTTTGCTGTTCGTAAAGGGCATATCTACACACATGTGTCATAGAAGACCACCTTAAAGAAGCATCGGGTATTTTTATACTTCGCCCCATGTCAAAAACTACAGCCAGACACCTCAACACTGAGGAATTTTCATAATTCTTACTGCGATTTCACAGGTTTAAGCGAGTTCCCTGCAGCGAAACCTCAAACTAGTCAGGAAATATCCATTTCATACTAGTATACAACTATAACTTTCTGGCAGAACTCATACTAGGCAGGAAATATCCATTTCATACCAGTATACAACTAGAATTTTCTGGCTGAACCCATACTAGTCAGGAAATATCCATTCCATACTAGTATACAACTAGATTTTTCTGGATGAAATTATACCAGTTGAAAAAAACAAAATTCATTCGTTTCGTTTTCTCTTATAATTCATAGATGCTTTTTCGTGATAGGGTAAATACAAATAGCCGCTGCTTTCTTAAGAATAAACATGAAAATAAAGTCAAATGATAAAATAAAGGGTAAGACAGGAAAATTCTGGTTGAAATCATACTAGTCCAGGTTAAAAGCCTTTTTGATTAGTATGGGACTAGTATATTCCATACTGGTCCTTTTTTGGAAATTATACTAGTCCAGGATGAACTAGTATGGAACTGGTATCTTACAACTAGTATGAAACTGGTATTTCCTGACTAGTAGATAACTGGTATATTCTGGACGAAATCTGACAATTGACATCTTGTAGGACATCAACACGTAAAAAATACCAGTTAGGGTGTAAAAGTAGGTCGCCTCCCAGTTGGTGCACCCTGGGTAACGCTAAATGACCTACATAGCCTACACGGCTAGTTTCTTGTATTGCCGGTTCTACGAGAACGGTACCAGTACTTGTGCTGTACCCATCGTGCCGAAACGACCCGGGCCGTTTTCTTATATCGACCCGGCCAAGAGCAATACACTCGGGGTGACCATGTCTGACATTTAGGCAGGGCTACACCTCGCTACAACAACAACAATAACAACAACCAGTTGCTTATATGGAAAAAAGACAGAACACTGACTAGTTGGTGCACCGGGCCCGGTGCACCAGCTATTCGTAAAGTAGTTTTCAACTAGTTGCTTTCGCTGCAGGGTAGCGACATAAGAGTGACACTGTCTGAAATGCAACAAATGCCACATCTGAACACTTTGTATGGGCTGAACTGTTCTAATTTGCTTGATCTAGGAGAGATCAATTGCGAAAAAAAACTCGAGCTTTGAGGTGTTTGGATTTAGTTTTAAGAGTTGCGTTCTACGACACATGTGTAAATATTCGCCTTTCAAAAATAGTCAAAGTTGGACAAACCTGCTTAAACAATCGAAAGCACAGTAAGAATTATGAAAACTACCCAGATTTAAGGTGTCTGGTTAAAGTATTTGTCATAAGGCGAAGTCTAAAAGTACCTGGTACCACGTAAGGGTGGTCCTCTATGACACATTGAAAATATACGCCCTTTAAAAGCAGCCAGAGTTAGACGAACCATCTCAAACATGTGAAAACGCAGTAAGAATTATAAAAATTTCTCAGTTTTGAGGTGTCTGGCTGTAGTTTTTGACATGGGCGAAGTATAAAAATACCCGATACTTCTTTAAGGTGGTCTTCTATGACACATGTGTGAAGATGTGCCCTTTACGAACAGCAAAAGTTGGACCAACTCGCTTATACCTGTGAAATCGCAGTAAGAATTATGAAAATTCCTCAGTTTTGAGGTGTCTGGCTGTAGTTTTTGACATGGGGCGAAGTATAAAAATAGCCGATCCTTCTTTAAGGGGGTCTTCTATGACACATGTGATAAGATCTGCTCTTTAAAAGCAGCCGAAGTTGGACCAACTCGCTTAAACCTTTGAAATCGCAGTAAAAATTATGAAAATTCCTCAGTTTTGAGGTGTTTGGCTGTAGTTTCTGACATGGGGCGAATTATAAAAATACACGATACTTCTTTAAGGTGGTCTTCTATGACACATGTGTGAAGATATGCCCTTTACGAACAGCAAAAGTTGGACCAACTCGCTTAAACCTGTGAAATCGCAGTAAGAATTATGAAAATTCCTCAGTTTTGAGGTGTCTGACTGTAGTTTTTGACATGGGGCGAAGTATAAAAATAGCCGATCCTTCTTTAAGGGGGTCTTCTATGACACATGTGAAAATATCTGCTCTTTAAAAGCGGCCGAAGTTGGACCAACTCGCTTTAACCTGTGAAATCGCAGTAAGAATTATGAAAATTCCTCAGTTTTGAGGTGTCTGACTGTAGTTTTTGACATGGGGCGAAGTATAAAAATAGCCGATCCTTCTTTAGGGGGGTCTTCTATGGCACATGTGAAAAGATCTGCTCTTTAAAGGCAGCTGAAGTTGGACCAACCCGATTAAACATGTGAAAAAGCAGTAAGAACTATGAAAATTCCTCAGCCTTGAGGTGTCTGGCTGAAGTTTTTTCCATGGGATGAAGTCTAAAAATGCCTGATACTACTTGGAGATAGTATTCCACGACACATGTGCAAAATCTGCCTTTCAAAAACAGCCAAAGTTTGACAAACTCGCTTAAACATGTGAAAGTGCGGTAAGAATTATAAAAATTCCTCAGTTTTGAGGTGTCTGGCTGAAGTTTTTGACATGGGGCGAAGTCAAAAAGTACCTGATACCACTTAAGGGTGGTCTTCTATGACACATGTGAAATTATCTGCCCTTTAAAAGCAGCCAAAGTTAGGCCAACGCAGTTAAACATGTGAATTAGCAGCAAGAATTATGAAATTTCCTCAGCTTTGAGGTGTCTCGTTGCAGTTTTTGTCATGGGGCGAAGTCTAAAAATGCCTAATATTAGTTAATAGTAGTGTTATACGATACATTTGTAACGATCCGCCATTTAAAAGCAGCCAAAGTTGGGTAAACCCATTTGAACATGTGAAAGCGCATTAAAAATGATGAAAAGTCCCCGTGCTTTGGGTTGTCTGGCTTAAGTTTTTTTCATGGAATGAAGTCCGGAAATGCCTGATACTGTTTAAGGGTAGTAGTATACGACACATGTGTAAAGATCCGCCGTTTAAACGTGGACAAAGTTGGAGAAACCTGCTGAAACAAGTGAAATCTCTGTAAAAATTAGTGAAAATCCCGAGCTTTGAGGTGTCTGTCTGAAGTTTTTGCCATGGGGCGAAGTCTAGAAATGACTGAAACTACTTAAGAGTAGTGTCCTACGACACATGTGAAAAGATCTATCATTTAAAATTAGTAAAAAAAGGACAAACAAGAGAAAGCAAATTAATAGGAAAATAAAAGTTCTCGAACTTTCAGGTGTCTGGCTGAAGTTTTTTCCATGGGATGAAGTCTAGAAATGCTTGATTATACTTAAGGGTAGCATTTTACGACACATGTGTAAAGATCTGTTATTTAAAAGATGCCAAAGTTTGTCAAATCCGCCTAAACATGTGAAAGCGCAGTAAAAATTAGTGAAATTTCCCGAGTTTTGAGGTGTCTGACTGAAGTTTTTGCCATGGGACGAAGTCTAAAAATTCCTGATACTACTTGAGGGTAGTTGTCTACAAAAAATGGGAAAATATTGGGTAGTTAAAAGCAGCCAAAGTGGCCCAAATGCGTGAAATTGGTAAAACAGAAAAAATTTCTATAGGAAAATCCGCGAACTGGGGGTGTCTGGCTGGAGCCTTGTCACTGGTACGGGTCTAACAACACTTGATACTGACGCGGGGTGGTAATCTACGTCAAATATGTGAAAATCATCCATTATAAAATAAGTGAAGTTAGGGTCATTTTTTGGCGTCTTTGACCCCCGATTCCTAGGCCCTTGTCATAGGTACAGCTTTAAAATTTTCACATTCTTTCTAGATTCCGGGAGGACTATCGATCGGTATTGGTTTCATCCATTATAAAATAAGTGACGCTTTTAGGCTCTGGGATCTCGCTCTATATGTTATGTCTTAATGCATCAACAAATTGTTATTTCGGAAAATGTGCCCAGTGCCCTGGGGCAACAAATTTGATCGATGAAATAAGAACAATTTTGGAGGATAGCTTTATTGAGGAAATAACTTACAGACAATGGGTGAACGTCGATAGAACCACTTTGCAAGTAATGGTATCCCCAGTTGATGAATACTTACAAAAATTAGAGTCCGGCTTAAACAAATTATTGTTGCATTCATTCATAGTTAAAAGCCAAAACAAGTTTATAAACAGCAAAAAAGAATCTTTACCAGAAAATGAATGCATCGTTCTCTGTGATTTTTCCGAAAACTATGCATTTGTCGTGCAAAATTCTGCTCAAGGAATTCATTGGAATAACAATCAGGCAACAATTCATCCATTTGCCATTTATTACAAGCATGGAAGCGGCGAAATTCGTATGAAAAGCTTTGTTGTCATTTCGGACTGTTTACATCACAACACAATTGCCGTGCATTTATTTCAAAAATACCTAGTGGAGTATGTTAAAAATAACTTTGAAAATATTTCCAAAATTACATATTTTTCTGATGGGGCAAGTGCACAGTATAAAAACAAAAAGAATTTTGTTAATCTTACCCACCATCAAAAGGATTTCGGTTTGAGTGCGGAGTGGCACTTTTTTCCAACTTCACATGGCAAAAATGCATGCGATGGTTTAGGACGGACCTTGAAAAGATTGGCTGCCAGAGCAAGTCTACAGAGAGCGAATAATCCAATTCAAACGCCAAAAGAATTATTTAACTGGGCAATAGCGGCTATCCCTAATATTTCATTTAAATATGTGGAAAACGAGGAATACTACAAAGAAGAAAAGAACCTTGAAGCTAGATTTAAAAAGGCAGTAGCAGTGAAAGGGACGTTGGCATACCCCTACATGATTCCAGTGGCAGAAGGAACAGCAAAAGCAAAGTTTTTTTCTTTGGATGATCATTCAGTTGAAGTTCAAGTTATGAAATAATTATTATTAAATATGTATAAATTTAAATGAAGTTAAAAATTATTGTTAAGTTGGTTTTGTTTTTTGTAGTAATTAATTAGTACATACATCAATTGCCGTCTTCAAGTCCGAGTTTGTTATTTTTGTAAAATTGATATTATATAAGTTTGTTTATATATTAGACTGATTATGTTTAATAAATCCTGCTCATTTTCTACTTGTAATAATAAAACATAATAATATAAAAATAGCTTGTAAAATCTTAATTTTACAAAAATAAGTATTATAATTTATAATTTATTAAAAATTATTAAATCCTATATTATTAGAAATTATTAAATTCTATTTTCGAATACGAAATTTTTTTTTTATATTGTTACATGTAGTATCTAAACACACAAACACATATGTATACATATTTTCTTACGACGGTTTTGAAGTGTGCATTCTCATTTTATTTTCAATAATATATGTAAATACATTTTAAAAATAACTAAAAAAATAGAAATTGTTTTTTA
Organism: Campiglossa producta; assembly: GCA_964058755.1. Classification (NCBI taxonomy): domain Eukaryota; kingdom Metazoa; phylum Arthropoda; class Insecta; order Diptera; family Tephritidae; genus Campiglossa; species Campiglossa producta. The sequence goes on along the minus strand of CAXKVI010000004.1, from coordinate 42,548,214 downwards.
TTTGTATTCTATGTATTGTCTATTGTACTACAATAATGATTTGGTAAAACACAAATACTAGCTACCTGCAAAGTGCTAAGTATGTATGTTGTAGTTAAGTTGACCATGCACAAGTATGTATACGTATGTATGTTGTAGTTAAGTTGACCAAGCATGCATACACAGGCAGGCGTTGACTGTATACAATTGTAGCACGTACCTGCTGCAAGCAAATGTAAGCAAGTTGCTCGAGGTCAGGTCAGAAATGAGTTAATATCTTTTGAACTACAAAATTGTCCAACTTGAAATAAAAAGGGTTTTTTAGGTGAAATTGTAGCGCATTTTATATATATTTTTTCGAAAATAGTAAGTGGGGAAAACTGTATGTAATAATTATTTAAAAAATTCATTCTTTATTCAATATTTTGATTTTTTATAATTAAATATTTTTTTTAACGCAGTTATAAAGTAAATATTATTACCTTCAAAATAAAACAAAAATGAATAAGATACGACGAGTGGAACCAAAGATATGGTATTTTGAATGTGGGCAAGTTTGCTTACTCATCGAATTTGAGCACATGCAGATCTCTGAAAATAAATTTTTTTCGAGGAAATCCTGATACATATATTTGCTTATTTTGTGCGAGCATCTTAAAAAAAAAGTTTGAGCCGAATCAAAATTATGAAATTTTTTTTTCGATAAATCCGTTTGATTTGTAAAATAATGACCCATATGTAAATACAAAGGCCACTCTAATGAATATAAATACCCCGGGACCCCGCTTCTTTCACACCACGATTTTAGCACATAATCGTCCACAGGAGCACTAAATAGACAGAAATCCTCTGCCTTCCATGTTTTTTTAACCACGCGCGGCTGCCTTTCGGCATAGTTCATAAAACAAAACGTGAAATTAAAAAAAAAACGATATTTTTCTTGGCGAAATTACGGCAAAATGTCAAGGAAAATCGAAATGTTGCAATACACATATTTTTTTTAATATTTACCAAAAATTCCCCATCCATACACTAACAAATCTTAAAAAAGCAGCACCTTGCTAGAAAGGCAGCACTGATTTGGGGACAACATTGCCTCGAGGAACAAGAAAGTTATAGTATCTTGAAGTTGTAATTCCAATAATTTCCGACTTGTGTTAGATTTTTACCCTGCGTTTTTTTGGTGTACCACAGTGTAATTATACTCGTATGGAATTGTAATTTTTTTTATACATACACAGTAAAAAGAAAAGTCTAACTTTATTACCAAGTTGGTGTGTACATATATATAACAACGCCGAAAAGTATTGAATTAATACAATGTTCGGTTTAATTAAGAGAAAGATTATTATTTTGGTCTTATTTTAAGACTAATTTAATTTCCAAAATTTAGAGAGACAGCGCTTTAATATTATTTTGGTATTATTTTTAAACCATTTGGACTAATTTAATTTCCAAAATTTTTCAGAGGCTTGAAATAATACGATTTAGTATTAAAACTCAAATTTAATTCTAAAAAGGTTTCATTTCAATAGCGACTGTTTTAATACCAGTCGCTATTGAAATGAAACCTTTTTAGAATTAAATTTGAGTTTTAATGGAAGAAGAAGAAATTAAAGAAATTTTTTATGAATTTTGATACTTAGAGAAAATTGACAAAGATTTACACAGCGATGGATACCATGTCGCGTTTCGGACCGCGTTGTGGACCCTGGAAAGTCCGAAACGCGTCATGGTATCCATCGCTGTGTAAATCTTTGTCAATTTTCTCTAAGTATCAAAATTCATAAAAAATTTCGTAACATCAATAATTAGAATACCCTAGTACTAGTAAAAAGTACAGCAGGTATAAACAATTTTCGAGCTAGGCTCCAATAAGAAACATTCATAATTGATACATAAGTACACACCATAGGTAGAGCAAACCAATAATACACAAAAAAGTGGTATGAAGGAATGCAAATTAAAAAACCTCAGTGTGCTTCTGCATAAATGTGCACGCCTAATAATATACTCATATCCCGTGTATCATATGGAAAATATGTCGCGGCCTTATGTCTAAAGGTATGAAATTGGCACGCTTATAAGAAAGTTGACTTAGAAATACTACAGGGCATCGTAGCTGATTTGTTATAAGCAATTGCTTTCACCGCTTCGGTGCAGACACAGTACTTCTGTGTCCGAAAAGCCATCTGATGTGGACCCTGGAAAGTCCGAAACGCGTCATGGTATCCATCGCTGTGTAAATCTTTGTCAGTTTTCTCTAAGTATCATAATTCATAAAAACAATTTGGTTCTTTTTTCGGTCTTACCCCCTGAAACTATAGGTATTGATGAGAAAATAAGCCTTGCAAAAAATTAGCACTCTAACTTAACCCTTAGGGGTGGCTATTTTTGTCGCCCTTTCCCATACATTTTGAATGGGGAAAATTACATTTTTTTCAAAGTGAATTTTCTTTCAATTTTTGAAACTTTTTTGAAAATATTTTTGCATACTCTTAAAGTTGAAGCTTTGAAGCTTCCAAAATGGTATGCCATGTGCGATTATCTTAACTATTAAAATAATTACCGCCATTTAAAATTTACTAGATTGTATACGTGTTACTGTGTATGTGTGTGCAATAGTACAAAACTCAGTCATTTTCAAATGGCTGTAATTATCTTAATAGTTAAGATAATCGCACACGGCATAACATTTTGGAAGCTTCAAAGCTTCGAACTTAAGAGAGTTTAACCCCTAAGGGTTAAGTTAGAGCGCTGATTTTTTCAAGGCTTATTTTCTCATCAATACCTAACTTTTAAGGGGGTAAGACCAACTCGAAATTTTTTTTGAATCACCCTAGTGTACATACATAGATTACACTGGTTGACAGCCAAAAAATACCAAGAAATGCATGCATATGGGTGAAATGGCACTGACATGCTGAGCTGTGCACATATTTTTAAAACTTTTTGTATGGGCAGGTTTTCGAGATATCGGTAATCTTGTGTTTTTTCAGGTATCACTTCGTTGAAAAATTCTTTTCGCCAATGTTACAAAAGAGATGTACGCAAGCGATACCTCGTCCGAAAGGAAATTCTACGCTTCTAGCGACGTTTTCGAGTGATACGACCACAAACATACAGACAGAAAGACAGACTGACAACCCGAAAGATAGACAGACAAAAATTCTAAAAACGATTGATTTGGACTATATTGGCTTAGTAATGATTTTGATTGATGCATTTTTTTAATGTCTGCAATATACAGACATCGACCTGTTACAATTGTATCCAAAGCAGAGATGTTGAAAGTTACAAAAAATTCGCCAAAAATACAGTTTTTCCTATATCTTGGTAATAGTATGCTTAAAGTGTTTGTAATTATACACAATAATTTAGAAGAAAAAAAATTTTCTGATTTTTATCGTAAGAATTGCTCAGCGATGGTTTGGCCCACCCCTAAGTATTATACATCGTTATAAGCGTATTTTAATTTCCTTTCGAACGAGGTATCGCTTGCGTACATCGCTTTTGTAACATTGGCGAAAAGAATTTTTGAATGAAGTGATACCTGAAAAAACATAAAACTACCGATATCTCAGAAACCTGCCCATAACAAAAATTTTTAAAATATGTTTTGTGCTCGGCATATCAGTGCCAACTCACATATAAACATGAATTTCTTGGCATTTTTTTCAAAGTAATTATTTGTAAACCACATTTTTTGAGTGGTTTGCAGCCATTAAGCTAATAATAATATAGTAATAAGCCATAATATTTCAAAACAGCTTTACTTACACCATTTTCGCAAATAAGTACTATAGAGTTTCGTACAAAATTTGTGCTTTCGACCCTGCATTACAGCTTTCTGAAATGAAAAAAATGTAAAAATTGTTTGGTTTTATTCATAAATAATTGTAGAGATATTAATTTGCGATGTTTTTCTGCATATGCATAGCTACTTTTTAATTCATAGACCAGGAGGTAAGTCCCTTTCTGTGAAAATGCCAGGTGATACACAAGCTTTAATCTTTGATTTCTTAGGAGCTTCTTGCTGAGGTTTGCCGAGCTTCCCTACTAGACGGGCTTAGCTATGGTTATGGGTTCCCCCCATAAATTCAGAAAACAAAAATTCAGAAAAACATTTTTTCAGAAATTTTTCTTCAGAAATCTTTTTTCAGAAAGTCAAAATTCAGAAGTGAAAATTCAGAAAGTAAAAATTCAGATCTAAAAATTCAGAAAGTAATGAGACTGCATTCTGCCGTCTTATTACTTTCTGATTTTTTAGATCTGAATTTCACTTTCTGAATTTTTACTTTCTGAATGTTTAGATAGGAGATAATGGCTTTGAAATAAGTGAAAACTCGTTTCACGAAGCATTGGTTCATTTTTCGGAACAAATGCAGAATAGCTCCAACTCTCTAAAAAAAAAAGTAATTTTTGAAATCATATTTCCCATTTTTTGCTTAAAATGAAATATCTTAGGAACACGTATACGTATCGACCCCATTTTTTTTTTTTTTTTTAGAGAGTGTGAGCTATTCTGCATTTGTCCCGAAAAATGAACCAATGCTTCGTGAAACGAGTTTTTCACTTATTTTCAAAGCCAAATTTTGCGCAAAATTTAATTTTTTTCTGCCGTCTCAGTACTTTCTGAATTTTTAGATATGAATTTCACTTTCTGAATTTTTACTTTCTGAATGCCTTTTCTTTTCCTGCTTTGCTATTGCAAAAAAATTAACCTGCGCAATAAATAACACAGCTCTACAAAAAAATAATTTTTGTTGCAAACTCTTATACCTTGGGGTACCCAAATAAAGAATATATTCAAGGAATTCCTGGAAGTCCTCCTGTTTGCAAAATAGGGGTCAAAAACCCCTTTTCCATAGGTTAGGCTATATATTGCATCATAACTTTTATTCTGTTTGTCCTATTATCTTGGTGTCGTTGGAAAGAGGATTCCACTGCTCCAATTACGTATACAAGTTGTTAACATATCTTGATAAATGTCAGAGATATTGTAAAAATAATGTCAACATTTTTTTTTTTATAAAAAAATCTAACTTTCAGTTACGTTTTCCTCTAATAATTTGTTGACTAGTGAATATATACAAAGATCACGCTCTATAAATCTCTCATCATACCAGTCCTGATGTACGGCTCGGAATCATGGACAGTGTCAAGAGAAGATGTGATGGCCCTTGGAGTGTTTGAGAGAAAAGATCTCCGGAAGATTTATGGTCCTTCCCGTGAGTATCGAAGAAAATTTAACGATGAGCTGTACGAGCTTTACGCAGATCTGACCATAGCTCAGCGGATTAAAGCTCAAAGGCTCCGCTGGTTGGGTCATGTTATGCGAATGGACAAAGACGCTCCAGCACAGAAGGTTTTCCTATCGACACCCGAATTTGGTAGCAGAGGAAGGGAAAGGCCTCGAAAGAGATGGAAACAACAAGTGGAGGATGACTTGAACTTCCTTGGGGTTTCCAATTGGCTTCAGTTATGGCTAAAAAGGAATGACTGGCGTGCTGTAATTCGAAAGGACCAAAATCGCCTAGGCGGTTAAGCGTTAATAAATGACGCAAGCCAAGATTAGATTATTGAATATATAAACTATTTTGAAACGATCTCTAGTTATTTCTCTTTTCAAAGACATTTAACTTTTTCAAATCCAAGTAGGCGTTCCTAGGATATTCTAGTATAGAGCCTGTACTCCAAATTTGCAGATTTTGGCCGATAGAGTATATAGTTACTTTAAATAAAGTTAGATCATGTGTTACATACAAAAAATTTATGGTATGGAAAATCAACCACTTTTTCGATCCAAAATATTTTCCTCGACACTGTATGAAAAATTCATACAAAAATGAGCACATCCAGTACTTTCGTGAATGCAGTCTTAATTTGGACACTCGAAAACATTAGAGTTTCCAAAATATTCAGAGCAACAAAAACAATTTAATTTTTTAATGCCGTGTAATGTATGGTCGAAAATCAAGATTTAACTTTGGTCCAAAATTTTTGCTCGACACCATATAAAAAAAATCTTGAAAACCCACCTTTCCAACGACCCCAACATCAAGATGATAGGACAAACAGAAAAAAGTTATGATGCAATATATGGGCTAACCTATGGAAAAGGTGGTTTTGACCCCTATTTTGAAAACTAGAGGACTTAGAGGAATTTCTTGAATTTGCAAAAATACCCTTTGTAAAGCTGTGTAATTTTATAGAAAGTTTAAAAGAACACTGCAGTCAAAGTCCGAACTACTCAGCAAACATACTAGTTCATTGACTAAACTTTTTGAGGCATTAAAACTTTGAACTTAAATTATTAAATGTTCAAGAGAAAAACGTTACTGATAGTGAGGTTAACTTCTTAGGCGGCGATATGAAGTTTTGATTGAAAGTAAAATTTGAGAAAATGGATGACGATGAAACGGAAGGCATGCCTCAACCTGGCCTATATCCCCCCGGAATGGACCAAGGCAAAGGTAGTCTTTATACCGAAAGGAGGCAGGACATCCTGCAATAACCCAAAGGATCTCAGACCTATAAGTCTGACCTCTTTCCTCCTAAAAATTCTAGAAAGATTACTAGATGCCTACACTAGGCGAACGGCAAATCCAGGACTAATCTCCAACAGCCAGCATGCCTACTCCAAGGGCAAGTCCGTAGAGACGGCTCTACACGCTATCACCTCTGGGATAGAGAAGGGACCTGCTTTCAAGCAGTTTACGCTCGGCATTTTTCTTGACATAGAAGGGGCTTTTAACAACGTTCTTCCAACAGCGGTAACGAGCTCCCTGCGTTTGCTGGGAGTGGAAGAGCCTCTAGTGGAATTCGTTGAACTCCTTCTCCAAAGAAGAACCATTATTTCGAAATGGGCAATTCTTCACTTACAAGGTATGCCAACAGAGGAACCCCCCAAGGGGGTGTTCTCTCTCCTCCACTTTGGAACCTGACGGTGAACACTCTTTTATCTAGACTAAAGCACACCGGCTGCCAGGTCATTGCCTATGCAGACGACATAGCCCTGACGGCTACTGGCAAGCATCCTTCGGTGCTTAGCGAACTCTTTCAAAATGCGCTGAATCTAACAAAAACCTGGTCTGAGCAATGTGGACTAAGCATCAGCAGTGAAAAAACTGAGATGGTGCTCTTCACCCGCAGACGCAATATACCAGATTTCACCGCCCCATCGCTGAATGGGAGGGTGATCAAACTCTCTACCGAGGTTAAATAAAGGCTGGACTGGAGGCGTAATATGGAGGAACGCTCCAGGAAAGCCACAATGGCGCTCTACGCCTGTAGGTCGGCAATCGGAAAAAAGTGGGGTCTTCAGCCCCACATTGTCGACTGGATCTACACGGCAGTGGTGCGACCTATACTATTCTACGCCGTCACCATATGGTGGCCGGCTCTTGAGATCGAATCTAACAAAACCAAAGCCACAAAGGTGCAACGGATGGCAGCAATGCTTATTAGCGGTGCCCTCCCCTCCACTCCCACCAAGGCTCTTGAAACCATACTTTTTCTTCTTCCCACTGACCTGTATGGGAAATTTACTGCCAGTTGCACCGCAGCTAGGCTCAACGCACTAGAACCCTGGAGGGACTGCAGGTTTGGGCATACCCAAATCCTGAAGCAACTCCCCAACTCTTACTTAAAGCTGGACTACGCAATACCACGGCTTTGCTGGGATAATAAGTTCGAAACGTGGATCCCAGAGAGAAGCGAGTGGAAAAATTGCGTGGAACCGGGAAGTCAAGAAATCTCCGTTTTCACGGACGGCTCTAAACTAGACAACAAAGTCGGCAGTGAAATCTTCTCAAGTAAGCTCGACATTAATATGAGCTTACGCCTTCCAGACCACTGCAGTGTCTTTCAGGCTGAGCTTATAGCTATCTGGGAAGCTGCTCGCTATTTGACTAACCTGCCAGTGACTAACTCTATCTCCATTTTTTCCGACAGCCAAGCTGCCATAAAATCCCTGCAAAGTAGTAAGACGTCGTCACTAGTGGCGATTAAGTGCAGGAAAGCTCTAAATAAGCTATCCGATAAATGCAGCCTGAGTATAATATGGGTCCCAGGCCATAGTTTTGTATCGGGTAACTGCGCTGCCGATGAGCTAGCAAGGAAGGGCACCTGTCTACATACAATCACCTCCGGCAGCTGGGTGAGCCCCCCTCTAAATACATGCAAGCACTGGCTGCGTTCCCGGTTCATAGAACAAGCCGACGCAAGATGGGCCATGGAGCCGACTTGCAGAACGTCCAGGCAAATTTGACCCAAACTTAACGAAAAAAGGTCGCAATCGGTAATTCATCTGAATCGCCTATTCATTAGCCCACTAGTGGGCCTTCTTACAGGACACTGTCTTACGGGAACCCATGGCGCTCTCATGGGCCTCTATACAAATGACTTCTGCCGCAGCTGCAGGGGCGAGGAGGAGATAGAAAGTGTAGAACACTATCTATGCCACTGTCCCGCTCTGTCGAAAACCAGGTACCGATGTCTTCGCAAACACTCCTTTGGATGCCTCGCGGAGCTAGAATCTGCAAATATAGATGATATTCTGCGCTACATCAGACAAACGCGCTGGTTTAGCTTCATGGGTGTATGAACTCCGGCCCTAAACACATGGAATCTTGGGGGATCCGTCTGTCTGTCATCACCATATAGAGTTGCAACGTATACGTTGCACTTTGTATGGGGGTGACGGGCGGACGGATCCCTTCAAGGTTTTTATGTGTTTTTGGGGCCTCCTGCCTCGACCCGTCCCAGCGGAGAGGTCGTACGTCAGAAGGTTTCTTACAAAACTTTTTGGGGGATGCGACCTTTCTGCTGGGTTAGGTCGATCTACGGAAAGGGAAATTAGGGCTCCTTTCGTGGTATCACAACGGACCAAACTAATGCCCACGTGAGCCTCTGCGTGGACTGCGGAGGCAGCCACTTTAACATACATACATACATATGGCACGGAAATAGAAATTGTAGCCGACTTTCAGGCGTATGTTGCAGACTTTCAGGCGTAGGCGTTTTTCTTATATCTCGGGAACCGCTTGAGCGGTGTGGATAAAATTTGGCATTATAGATTGTATGATTCATTCTAAGATTATATGCGTTGGTGTGGCCACTTGGGGCGGTTCATAGGGTTGCCACCTATCTCAATTTTTTTATATTGAGCAAAATATGCCAATATGGATATCAAATGAAAGGTATTTTCGACCGTATTCCAAATATGTAAATCTCAAGAAGGGTTGCCACCTAACCGCATTTTATTTATTTTTCTCTATATCCCGGGAAACGCTCGACCGAAAAGTATCTAGCGTAAAAGTAACTTTAAGTTGCTTACCAATCAACTAGTGCTGTATATTTACTGTAAATTTTCATATACTCGGACTAACTATATTTGTTCGACGATGGCCGGAATCCGGTCAGTTATGGTTACCTCTGCATGAGATGTCAACCGACTACTAACTAACTACTTTTCAACTAAAAAATAGCCAAAAGATATATTAATTTTTTTATATAATTTTTATTTATTTACTTTAAATTTTATTTTATCTTTTCCATTCCTTTTTTAATTCCCCCATTTTACTCTATGTATATCAAATTTATTCTTTAGAAACCAGCTACTATTTGTATTTACCCAATACCGAAAAAGCACCTGGAAATTACAAGCTAAAAGACGGAAGCAAACGAAAAATTAAACATATTTTCGGACTACTCTGCATGACTTGTGACGAAGTTAGACGTTAGTTATTCCTCAGTGTGCTTAAAATGCACTATTTCCTACAATTGCTACAAAATAGTTATTTATAAGCTAGATGTTTTTTTGCAATTGACATTTTTTTACTGCTGGGACTATATACATGGCGGTTGCCACTTGGAGCGGCTCAAAGGGTTTCCACCTATCTATTTTCTAATATTGAGTAAGATATGCCTATATGGGTATCAAGTGAAAGGTATTTGCGACCGTGTTCCAAGTCTTCCTATATTTCTTCGTACAACTCTCTTTCCTATCTCCTTCCCTTTTGCTCTTCATTGCCCTCTTTCCTTCTACCACGCCCCTCTTCCTCTATATCCCATTCGTATTGGCCCCTGTTAATTTAGGCCTTGTACCAAATTTTAAGGAAAACGCACCATATATAAGATATTTTCGAATGGATCGTTTCCCTGGTCCACTTCTCGGAAGTAAGATATTGTGAATCTAAACCATTCTCCAATACATCTTATTCATATTTCGTCATTTCTGAACTTAAGAAGTTAACTTCTTTCACGTGTACTGGCTACACGCGGTTTTTTTTTTATAAGAGAAACAATTTCTGACATTATTTTTTTCGGTGGAATCCCACCTTTCCAACGACCCCAACATCAAGATGATGTATATGGTCTTACCTATAGAAAAAAGGTTTTTGACCCCTATTTTGAAAATGAGAGGACTTACAGGAATTGCAAAAATACACTGGGCAACAAAATTTTTGTTTGTTTGTAAAGCTGTGTAATTTTATAGAAAGTTTAAAAGGACACTGCAGTCAAAGTCCGAACTACTCAGCAAACATACTACTTCATTGACCTTTTATTAATAAAAGGGTGTTACATTGTGATAGCAAGAAAAGAAGGTCCGAAATGTTTTTAATTATACCATCAAATAGACAAGAAGGTCCTAAATATTTCTACACTGAACCAAAAAAGTTCGTGTATCCAATGAAAAAGTACATAGATTTTAAGAATTGTTCGTTAAAACCTCTCCAAAGAACTTTTTCATAGAAATTTACGAATATTTCTTAGAATATACGAACTTTTTCTTAAAATATGTAAACAAATCCACAGAAAGCAAGAATTCATTCATAAATTGTAAGAAAATTTTCTTCGAATTTATGAATTTTTTCTTTTATTCTAAGAAATATGAGCATGGACTTCTATGAAACTTTGTTCGTAAAAAACATGTACGTTTTTGGTTCAGTGTAATTATACCATCAATATTTAACACGCTTTTATTAATAATAATATTAGGACTGTGATATAGACTGGAATATTTAATAATTTAAGTGTAAAGATTTAATGTTAACACTAGGTTATTCGCTCTTTAGTGTATGTGAAGTTACAAGGGTCTAGAAAGTACAAAAAATACAATTGCAATAACAAATCACTCAGAAATTGATATTACACTATTATCACAACCCTACAGCATTTGCAGATGATTGTAGAAATCAAGTGGTGTAAGTGTGAGATCAGTGTAAGCTTTTGACGGTTGAATTTGAGATTATGTTTCTCAAATTGATAGATTTTTTGTTTATACATATGGCAACTACTCTTTTCTGTGCTTATTGGCATTTTGCGTGCGTAGTTTTTTTTATCAAAATAGAAATCAGCTGATTGTTGTAACCCCATGATATCAAAGTGCGCTCACGCTTATCTAAGTTACACTTACAATTGTACATTGCATACACTAAAGAGCTAATACCACTAATGTATAATCATGTACAATATGGAATTATTTTGTCGCAGACGAAGAAGACTTATTATCGTTAAAGGTTACAACGAACTTATAAAGTGTTATATTTCTCTACAGTGAATTTATTTTTATATAATAATAAAAGCTTATTTTTAAAAAAGTTTTTTTTTCTTTAATTTTATTTACGGTTTGTCAACAATAAATATACCTATATATAAGCTTGTTCTTAGAAAATCTTTTTTCTTAAATTTATTTTAAATATAAAATATTGTTTAAATTAGTTATGTAATCTTTACTTAGTTATTTGTAACATTTCTCATCCGATCCATTTCTTGTAATGTATCAACATTAGGTACTCGGTTTCTTTGAAGTCAACTTTGAAGTCGTGAGCAATGCTATGGATACACACAGAGAGATTATCTACAATGAATCTCCTTTCATCAGATCCAAATTTTACCCTGACACACACACAATTTGAAGATTTACAACATTTTTGGGCGCTTAATGCGCTGAGACAACAAAGTTATGGTAAAGTTATGGGGTAATCTTTACCATAATTTGGTTTTCCATCGACATCAAGCGGCTGCTGGCGTAGTTATGGCAATAAAGCCGCGTGGTAAGTAAAGTTACTTTTGGAATATGGCAATAAGGCCAAACGACCAAACTTAATATAGAACGATAATTGGGATTTTTGCAATTAAGCAATATTTTGGATTTTTTTTTTCGTATAATGCATTGTTAGCGAAACCAGAACGATGGTGAAAATTTAAAACCCCAGCTCAACGGCAAGTTAGTACAATATCAAAAGCAAAATTTCCGGGAATGAAAAATTTTCGAATATCTCTACCCGTGCGCCACCTATCTGAATTATTTTTTTTGTTATATTGCGTGGGGGCAGAATACTAAACGATGATGAAGTTTTGAAGATCCTACTTCAACGGTATGTTCGTTGAAAAACGAATTAAACGACACCAAAAACACACCTTCGCATTTCTTAAACAGAGCGACTAACGCGCCACCTAGCGGTTCCAATTTTTTTGAAACATTTGGAAATTAATAAAGTAACACACATCTAAAATATCAGCAAATCGGTCCATAATTAGGATTTTCAGTTTTTAATATCCCGATCTCAGCTCCACCTAGCGGAATTTTTATACCCAGCGTACTAGTACTAGGACAAAGGTATATTAATTTTGTTCACATAACGGTAGTATGCAACGCCACAAAATAATCGAGATAGATATAGAGTTCCATATATGAAAGTTCTTAGGCTGAAAAGAGGAGTTCAATAAGCCATGTCCGTCCGTCTGTCCGTCTGTGTACACCATAACTTGAGTAAAAATATAGATATTTGCATGAAATTTTGTATACAGGTTAATTTCTGGACAAGGTAGGCTGCTATTGAAAATGGACGAAATCGGATGATAACCACGCCCCTATTTTCGATATCGAAAATTTCGAAAATCACACAAATTGACATATCTCGGCAGCTGAAATGTCTAAAATGATATAATTTTATAGGCGAATCCCCATGGGGATTCTCTTATGATTTTTTCATACATTTTTTATAGTGGGCGTAGCACCGCCCACTTTTAAGGGGGGCATATTTGAAAATTGGACTGGTCGTAAATTTTAACTGATTACGACAGAACAATGGAATTTGGCACAAGGCATACTAGTATCATTGGGAGTATACCTGATGAATTGGATAAAATCGCCCTCCAACTACGCCCACTTTCGATATCGAAAATTTCGAAAATCACACAAATTGACATATCTCGGCAGCTGAAATGGCTAAAATGTTATAATTATGGGTGAATCCCCCTGGTCATTCTCTTATGATTTTTTTGAAAATTTGACTGGTCGAAACTTTTAAACTGATTACGACAGAACGATGGAATTTGGCACAAAGCATACCAGTATCATTGGGAGTATACCTGATAAAATTGGATAAAATCGCCCTCCAACCACGCCCACTTTCGATATCGAAAATTTCGAAATTCACATAAATTGACATCATTCGTTAACGGAAATGGCTAAAATGATATAGTTTGGTAGGATGAACCCCCTAGACATTCTATTATAATTATTTTGATCAATTTTTTAAAGTAGACGTGGCATCGCCCACTTTTCAGGGAGGCATATGTGAAAATTTCACGTGTCATATTTTTTAACCTGATTACGGTAGAACGATGAAATTGGTAAAAGGTATACTAGCATAACAGGGTGCATACTTGATGTAATTTAACGAAATCGCTTCCCGACCACGCCGACTTTCGATATGGAAAATTTCGAAAATCACATAAATAGACATAATTCGGTAACGGAAATGGCTAAATGATATGGTTTGGGAGGATGAACCCCCCAATCATTATATTATAATTTTTTTATAGATGTGGGCGTGGCAAGGCCCACCTTTAAGGGAGGCATTTTGAAATATTCGACTTACTTCAGACTAATGAAATTTGGCACAAATATACTAGTAATATAGGTGATGAGATTGGACTAGATCGCTTCCCGATCACGCCCACTTTCGATATGGAAAATTTCGAAAATCCATTAATTAACATAATTCGGTAAGAGAAATAGCTAAGATAGTAAAAACTTTAGGTAAATCCTCCTAGGGCCTATATCATTGTTATCCCGTTCTGAAAATTACCGCTGGGTATTTAATGTTCGGTTCACCCGAACTTAGACTTCCTTACTTGTTTTTACTGAAAAATTTCTTCACATGTTCCGAATTTCAGCCAAATCGGACCATAAATGCGATTTTTGAAACATTGCATTGTCATCGGGGTTACATATGGGTGCAGAATTTCAGCTCAATCGGACACCGGGAAGTGTATCAAATTTAGCTTGCAAGATTCCATTACAGACAACCGTCAAGTGAAAGTAAATAAAGGCTTATAAAGAGGGATAGGAAGAAAAAGTTTGTTTTTCAACTCTTTCACATTGCCTGAATTGCCCCAACTGTGTTCCTTTATTTAATTTAATTTAATCAGGTCATTGAAAAAGCTGCTCACCTCTAATATTACCTTCATAGAAGATAGTAAATAATTAAGATATACATATGCAGCCGTTTATTTAAACATGTCCATTAGGGTGATTCAAAGAAAATGTCGAGTTGGTCTTACCCCCTAAAAAGTTAGGTATTGATGAGAAAATAAGCCTTGCAAAAAATTAGCGCTCTAACCTGTAATTATTTTAATAGTTGAGATAATCGCACATGGCATACCATTTTGGAAGCTTCAAAGCTTCAACTTTAAGAGTATGCAAAAATATTTTCAAAAAAGTTTTAAAAATGTAAAGAAAATTCTCTTTGAAAAAAATGCCATTTTTCCCCATACAAAATGTATGGGAATGGGCGAAAAAAAATAGCCACCCCTAAGGGTTAAGTTAGGGCGCTAATTTTTTGAAAGGCTTATTTTCTCATCAATACCTATAGTTTCAGGGGGTAAGACCGAAAAAAGAACCAATTTTTTTTTTTATTTGAATCACCCTAATGTACATATAACTTGAAAATAATGCACTATCCGCGAAGTTAAAAATATGTTAAGTGTTCGGCCTTCTACACCAAGTCGTGGCGGTTCGATGCCCGGCAAAGTAACATCAAAACTTAATTAGAAAAACAATTTTTCTAAACGGGGTCGTAGTTTGGCAAACTCTCCGGGTGTATTTCTGCCATGAGAAGCTTCTCAGCAAAAAATTCTTTTGCTTTGCAAGTGCCGTTCGGAGTCGGCCGTTAGGTCCCGCCAACTTGTAGGAAAACTCAAAAGCAACACACCACAAGTTGGAAAGAGAAGCTCGGCTAAAAATCTCGTTAGAGGTTATGATAACCTGTTGGTATATCGCAGCCATTAGTTTTTTTTTTTTTATTCCTTGTCAAAAGTTTAAAAGTGGACTGTTTTCCAAAAATCAATACATTTTTTACATTATTATTTGTTTGTGTGCAAATTAGAGTGGTTTCCCGTTATGCATTTTATTTATATTTATATATATTTTTATTTATACTAGAGTTTGCCCAATGGTTGAAATTTAACCACAAAAACCTTATTTTATTTCTCTACCTTTTTGAAGTTCAGTTTCCTTAACTTACTTACTTTTCCTTATTTTATATATTTTCCGTTTCTATACATTCCTCTTCTTTTTGCCTTTTCCTCCCTCTTTACACAATTGAGTAATACAGTTTCAATGTTTATAATTATTTATTTTAGGTCGTTTTTATTCGTCTTTCTTTCCTTTCCTTTTCTCTTCTTTCCTTACCTTTACTTTGCTTTCATTTGCTTTCCTTTCATCTCCTTTCCTTTTCTTTACTCTCCTTTGCTTTCCTTTCCTTTCTTTTCCTCTCTCTTCCTTTTTATTTTTTGACCTTTCCTTTCCTGTCCATTTCATTCCTTTATTCCTTTTATTTTCTTTTTCTTGTCTTTACTTTCGTTTCTTTTCATATTCTTTACTTTAGTTACGTTTCGTTTGCCTTCATTTTATTTCTTTTCTTTTCATTTATTTTCTTTTGTTTTCTTACCTTTATTTTTCAGTACATTCCTTTTTCCTTAGCTTTTCTTTTCTGTCATTTCCTTTCCTTAACTTTCGTTACGTTTCCTCACTTTCTTCCTTCTCCTTTCCGTAACTCCTTTTATTTTATTTCTTTTCCATTCATTTCCTTTGATTATTTTTTCCTTACCTTACCTTTCATTTATTTTCCTTTTATCCATTTCTTTCTTTTCCCATACTTTCCTTTATTTAAAACTTTTATTTATTTCATTTTGCTTTATTTTTTATTTGTTTTATATTATTTCCTTTCCTTTGATTACCTACAATATTCTTTTTTTACTTTTAATAATTTTTCTATTTTTTATATTAATTTATTTTATCAATTTTCCATCTTATTTTATTTAACAGTCTGTCCACGAAAGGAGTTGAGCTTATTTATATATTTTTTTTTTTTTTCAAAACATCAAGTCTGGGCAAGCATATGCTTCTCTGAATACACAGACTTTGTTTTTGTAAACACTACGCTCAATAAAGTTGACGGCCTGACTCATGTTTATTATTGCTGCCAACAAAACAACTCTTGTTCTCAGACTCGGGCTCTCCCCAAAAGCAATGAATGAAAGCACAACAATGCAAGTGGTCATACATACATACACACATAACCGCGGCTCTATATAATGAATGCGTGTTTAGCATTTGTAGTAGTGTGACTTTCAAATTAATTTTAAGTTTGTTAACGCACATCCTGCTCGTGGAGACCTATCGATACATATAAAATTTTATATACCTTAAAATTGTTTTTATTGCAAAAAATTGGAACAACTTTTGAACATTGTGCATTCTTATTATTTATTTATTTATTTATTTGTTTGTTATTACCACGCGCAGGTCGTTATAAAATCAAAAAAAAAAATATTAGGGGGGCGTGGCACCTCACATACAAACTTTTTTCTTCAAGGTGAATATCTCTAAAAGGGTTTAAGGTAGGGACCTGGAAATTGGTACAGAGCTAGAAGATAACAACACCATTCTCACCCATAAAACTGTGGGTTAACCAAAAAGGGGACGTGGCACCTCTCATACGAATACTTCATAGTTCATATCTCTGGAAGTATTTAGGTTAGACCACTGAAATTTGGCAAGGGGTTTTATGAGATCGATTCCCACCACCTCCAAAAAAAAACTGGGGATAACGAAAAAGGGGGCGTGACACCTCCCATACAAATGAAATACTTCATAGTCGATATCTCTGGAAGTATTCATGTTAGACCACTGAAATTTGGTAAGGGGTTATATGAGATCGACCCCTACCACCGCCAAAAAAACTTGGGATAACGAAAAAGGGGGCGTGGCACCTCCCATACGAATGAAAAACTTCATAGTCCATATCTCTGGAAGTACTTATGTTAGATCACTCAAACGTGGTAAGAGGTTAGATGAGATCGATCCGTACCACCTCCAAAAAAACTGGGGATAACGAAAAAGGGGGCGTGGCACCTCCCATACGAATACTTCATAGTTCATATCTCTGGAAGTATTTAGGTTAGACCACTGAAATTTGGCAAGGGGTTTTATGAGATCGATTCCCACCACCTCCAAAAAAAAAGGGGATAACGAAAAAGGGGGCGTAGCACCTCCCATACCAATGAAATACTTCATAGTCGATATCTATGAAAGTATTCATGTAAGACCACTGAAATTTGGTAAGGGGTTATATGAGATCGACCCCTACCACCTCCAAAAAAAACTGGGGATAACGAAAAAGGGGGTGTGGCACCTCCCATACGAATGAAATACTTCATAGTCCATATCTCTGGTAAGAGGTTAGATGAGATCGATCCGTACCACCTCGAAAAAAACTGGGGATAACGAAAGAGGGAGCGTGGGACCTCCCATACGAATAAAATACTTCATAGTCCATATCTCTGGAAGCATTTAGGATAGACCACTGAAATTTGGCAAGGGGCTTTATGAGATCGATTCCCACCACCTCCAAAAAAAAAGGGGATAACGAAAAAGGGGGCGTAGCACCTCCCATACCAATGAAATACTTCATAGTCGATATCTATGAAAGTATTCATGTAAGACCACTGAAATTTGGTAAGGGGTTATATGAGATCGACCCCTACCACCTCGAAAAAAACTGGGGATAACGAAAGAGGGAGCGTGGGACCTCCCATACGAATAAAATACTTCATAGTCCATATCTCTAGAAGTATTCAAGTTAGACCACTGAAATTTGGTAAGGGGTTATATGAGATCGATCCCTACCACCTCCAAAAACTGGGTATAACGAAAAAAGGGGCGTAGCACCTCCCATACCAATGAAATACTTCATAGTCCATATCTCTGGAAGTACTTATGTTAGACCACTTAAACGTGGTTAGAGGTTAGATGAGATTGATCCCTACCACCTCCAAAAAAACTGCGGATAACGAAAAAGGGGGCGTGACACCTCCCATACAAATGAAATACTTCATAGTCGATATCTCTGGAAGTATTCATGTTAGACCACTGAAATTTGGTAAGGGGTTATATGAGATCGATCCCTAACACCTTTAAAAAAAACTGGGGATAACGAAAAAGGGGGCGTGGCTCCTCCCATACAAATGAAATACTTCATAGTCCATATATCTGGAAGTACTTATGTTAGACCACTCAAACGTGGTTAGAGGTTAGATGGGATCGATCCCTACCACCTCCAAAAAAGCTGGGGATAACGAAAAAGGGGGCGGCACTGAGGGAAAAACAGCGTTGTAAAATTAGATTCGATCGTTTCTCAATGCTGAACAATTTTGAGTTGAATTGAAATTTTCACATTTCAAGGTGAACAATTTCTTGTTGTGCTAAAAATAATATAGTAGTTTTAACAATGATTCATTGTGAAAACAACTCAACTTGTAAATATTTAATTTCAACATCAACTTTCTCGAATTGATTTGGCAACATTGTAAAATCAAACTGCTGATAATTGATCTGACGCTGAAAGTATACAACTCTTTGCAAAGCAAAACTGGTTCAATCAACAATCTCATATTGTTATCCTGAAGTTGACCAACTTCTGTTGAATTGACAAACTTTTGGTAATTTGAAGGGAATTTTTTGTTGAAGTAACAGTTCATCCAGCAGCGAATGTACTGTCATTACTGTCATAGAACAAAGCTGCATTTAGACGACGACAAACGTAAGTACTCGATGGCATAATGGTTAACACCTGCATACAGCAGTCAACGCAGTCAAAGCTCGATTCTCGGCAAAGGTAACAAGGCAACGTGAGAAAGTGTGGCGTCATTTGGAACAAAGCTGTAAATAAGTAGATGCTAGCATAAGTACACGATGTATACACCTGGGTGGACCGTTCAAAATCAAGTTGTCGGTGTAGTCAATATAAGAAGCTGAAAAATAATTGTTTCATACTTTTTCTTTGACTTTGAAAAAAACCAAATTATATTGAGTTCAATGTACCGACGTCTAACTTACTCCGAGAAAATGTTAAATTGACAAACGGTCAACGTAATATGCTAAGAAATGTGTTCATTGTTAAAATTACATTTTTATACTCGATGCAACAAATTTCAAGCTAGGCTGACTAGCATAGCTGTTTTTTGTCGATTTGACATCGTTTTTGTTGAATTTGCACTGTTTTCTCCCTCAGTGTGGCACCTCCCATACGAATGAAATACTTTATAGTCCATATCTCTGGAAGTATTTAGGTTAAACCACTGAAATTTGGTAAGGGGTTATATGAGATTTAGCTATTGCATTCAGAGGCAAGTTCCCACAAACTCTGTGTGACCTGATGCAAGTAGCACTGCGAAAGGTTCCGAGGTGGTCCTCTCGCTGCGGACTTAGTATCAACCCGGGGAAAGTGGAACTTGTCCTCTTCACCAACCGGTACAAAATACCGCCACTAAGCCTACCAGAACTAGATGGCACGCGCCAGAAGAAAGCTTGCATCGCTCTTTACACAGGCAAAAGAGCCATTGGCAAAAAATGGGGGCTCAGCCCTAGAGTATGCAGTTGGATCTACACGGCCATCATTCGCCCAATCATGCTGTATGGAGTCGTCGTATGGTGGCCTGAATCTGTTGCGGAAAGTCCATAGATCCAATAAGATCTGTATAAGCGGTGCGCTAAGGACAACGCCCAACGAAGCCCTCCAGGTCATTCTGGGCATTTTGCCACTTGATCTGGAAGGGTTTCGGTCAGCGGCGGCATCAGCTCTGCGCCTAAGAGAAACCTCCAGTTGGGGTGCGGGTACTATTGGACACTCCTGTATTCTGGAATCTTAGAGCTTTCTCCCTCTAAGCACAGATCGTTGTGCGACCACTACAGTCGGGGATAGTTGTTTCAAAATAAACATTCCCAGCAGAGAAGACTGGGAGATGACGGATTGGTGTCCCGAAACAAATGGTGGCACTTCCATATACACCGACAGCTAGAAGTTGGACGGCAGAGTTGGAGGAGGGGTTTATTCAAGGGATTTGGACCTGGAGCTCTCCTTCAGACTACCTGATCATTGTAGCGTCTTCCACGCGGAAGTCTCGGCAATCCTGGACGCCGCGGCCTGGTTAAGCAAACGTGTTATCGGAGAAGATATCACTATTTTCAGCGAAAGCCAAGCGGCAATCAAATCCCTTGGCTCATACACGTTCAACTCTGAACTGACGCTCAGCTGTCGTCGATCTCTTCAGGAGATGGCCCAACAGAACCGCGTAAACCTCATATGGGTCCCGGGACATAGGGACATTGAGGGAAACTGCAGCACGACGATCTTGCCAGGCAGGGCACGACCAAGCAGGTTCTTCAGGATAAAGAGCGCTTAGGTATGCCGTTTGCCACATGCAAACTAATGCTGAAGGAGCACACACTCCGTCAAGCCAACGAAAGATGGCTGCAATCCCCAGAGTGTCGGATATCGAAACAAACTTGGCCAAAATGGGATCTTAAAAGGTCTAGACGCATGTATGCCCTAACTAGGAGGGAAATCTGCATATTGATAGGGGTATTAACCGGGTATTAACCTCATTGGTAGGCATGCAGAAAGGCTAAGTGTGCCCTACTGACGATGCTGCAGGAGTTGCAAAGATGATGAGGAGGAGAAAACAGTGGAGCACCTCATCTGCAACTGTCCGGCTTTAAGCGGCGCGAGAACGCGCTTTTTGGGAGTTCCGTTCCTAGATAGCCTAAGCCAGATCGCGGAACTGGACATAAAGGACTTGATGGGCTTCATAAAGTCATCTAAGTGGTTCGAGGAGGAGTAACGGTGTCGGTTTAGGAGTGTCAGTCCCGGGATTGTGCTATGTGGAAAATCCCAACAACTCAGGGATTTTCCATATGGCTGGGTCCCGGGACTGACTTTCCTTGTGTTGGTGGTATCACAACGGGCCTTTCAAAACTGGCCTAAGTGTGCCTCTGCGGCAGCCACTTGAACCTACCTATCTATATGAGATGCATCCCTACCACCTCCAAAAGAACTGGGGTAACGAAAAAGAGGGCGTGGCACCTCCCATACGAATAAAATACTTTATAGTCCATATCTCGGGAAGTATCTAGGTTAGACCACTGAAATTTTGTGAGGAGTTATATAAGATCAATATTATTATATATTATTGCTGCCAACAAACCAACTCTTGTTCTCAGACTCGGGCTCTCCCCAAAAGCAATGAATGCAAGCACAACAATGCAAGTGGTCATACATACATACACACATAACCGCGGCTCTATATAATGAATGCGTGTTTAGCATTTGTAGTAGTGTGACTTTCAAATTAGTTTTTTCATATTATAATTTATTTTTAATTTTAAGTTTGTTAACGCACATCCTGCTCGTGGAGACCTATCGATACATATAAAATTTTATATACCTTAAAATTGTTTTTATTGCAAAAAATTGGAACAACTTTTGAACATTGTGCATTCTTATTATTTATTTATTTATTTATTTGTTTGTTATTACCACGCGCAGGTCGTTATAAAATCAAAAAAAAAATATTAGGGGGCGTGGCACCTCACATACAAACTTTTTTCTTCAAGGTGAATATCTCTAAAAGGGTTTAAGGTAGGGACCTGGAAATTGGTACAGAGCTAGAGGATAACAACACCATTCTCACCCATAAAACTGTGGGTTAACCAAAAAGGGGGCGTGGCACCTCTCATACGAATACTTCATAGTTCATATCTCTGGAATTATTTAGGTTAGACCACTGAAATTTGGCAAGGGGTTTTATGAGATCGATTCCCACCACCTCCAAAAAAAAAAAAACTGGGGATAACGAAAAAGGGGGCGTGACACCTCCCATACAAATGAAATACTTCATAGTCGATATCTCTGGAAGTATTCATGTTAGACCACTGAAATTTGGTAAGAGGTTATATGAGATGGATCCCTACCACCTCCAAAAGAACTGGGGTAACGAAAAAGAGGGCGTGGCACCTCCCATACGAATAAAATACTGTATAGTCCATATCTCGGGAAGTATCTAGGTTAGACCACTGAAATTTTGTGAGGAGTTATATAAGATCAATCCCTGCCACCTCAAAAAAAACTGTTCATAACGAAAGTATTTTATATATATTTTTATTTATCTATTATATTAATAGGCTAACAAATTTTACATATAAACCATTGCCAAGCTTAAACCCATACTAAATATGCATAAATATTTATGAAATGCATATTTATTTGTTGGCATACCTCTAAGGCAGTGCACAATTATCTAATATATAACCAATACTGCTTCATTTATCTGTAATAAGCGAATGAAAATTTTTCATGCAACTTAAATTGGTTATCTGACAATCAATTTGTAAATAAAGCGATAGCCCAGTGGGAAGCGTTAGTGGGTAGTGGTCGAGCGGTTGATGGTTCGAGTACAGTTAGTTACACAGCTATAGGCCAACATTTTTTTTCTTTTTTGTCATTGAAAATTGTTTAAATTTTTTATATATTTTTATATTTCTAATCTTGACTTTTTAATATTTTTATAAACAATATTTTTATGTTTGTGATCTCTATTTTCGAGAAGAAAAAAATTTGGTGCGAATATTTTTAGTTTACGGAAAGCCATGTGAAATAATAATTTTATATCATAAATATACATACATACCACCCATTATAGAAATGCTATAACCGCTTATACAATTTCTTTTTGTTTTTTTTTTTTTTTGGTAATTATTTAAAAAAATTACCATTAATATAAGTCCGACTGCTCAAATTTTTGAAGATGAAAGCTGCAATTTGCCAATTTTTTTTCAAATTCTATCGATTGAGATAGAGTTGCTGACAAATTCCTTATTTAAAGTATAAAAATCGACAAAATATTTTATGGATACTACATTATTTTGAACTAAACCAAGTGATAATTTTACTGAAGACAACAAATAATTTCTTTTCAAATGTATATATGTATTAACTTTTAAAAGGGCAGATTTGCAACCCGAGCCCCAAACAAGTCTGGACCAAATTGAATAGAATTTTTTTAAAAATCAATATAAATTTTTTTTTCTTTAAATCAAAAGAAAAATCTATATAAAGTGTCTTTTAAATATTGCTAAGTTATGGTTAAAGAAAAAAGCTAGAAAACCCTCACACTTTTTTTGACCTAACCAGAATTTGTAATTTACCCCCACTAAAAAGTTTTAAAACCACGCCATGTATAATACATTTTTTTTAAATACAACCCATACTTCTCTATTTTCGTTCTCTCGCTCATTAATACTCTTTAATATTACACGAACTCATATTTCCAAATTTCCACCCCTTCAAAATAAACGTCAAACCAATTTCATACTCATATCTATTTATATACACATATACATATATGCGTAAACACTCCAATTCTCTCGCTCATTGAGTTCAAACAGTAGATTCGGCGTTGAACTCATATGTACATATATTGAAATGTTACACTCCAAATAGATGGCGTCGGCGCGAATAGCCAATTTGTTTCCGCATGAGAGTTGCCCCAATATGTGTTGTTATGTACCAAAGTATTAAAAAAAAGTAACAATTTGTTTTTCTCATATCTCGCACGCTTTATTATAAACGAAAATAGTTTAAAAATAAAATTTTTAGGAAAGAAGCAATCAATGTTTTAACTTTCTGTATTGAAATTCATCAAGAAAAAAAAAAAAAAGAATGAGATTGAAATAGATACACCCATTGCCGTCAATTCTATATAATATGAAAATTTGCTTTTTTAAAAAAATAAAAATCAAACATCTTTTTCGTAGAATTCTATAATAAAAATGAGATAACTATCGTCGCCTTATATTCCAAAGTTTAAATAAACAAATGAAAAACTAAAAATGTTATATTGTTGTGCCATAAAATCATGAAAATTTAAATTTTCAATTACATATACTTATAATAAAATGTAATTTAACTATACAATTTTTTGGGAAAACGTTATCAAAATTATATTTATCCATAAAGCTCTAATATGTATGTATATATGTATATCTAAATAGAGATTCAAAAGCCCAATAAAGCTTCACTTAATTGTAGAATTCCATATTAAAAAAATTTATTCAAGGAATTGATTATGGACAAGACACCAAGGGCATGAGAAGTTGCAGGCTGAATTGGATATCTTGAAACCGCTAGAACTGCTCGGAAAAATTCCGATGTAATAGATTTGTTTAAAATGAAATTCTACAAAGTTTTATGTTCTCATAACACCATTATTAAAATGTGAAATAGGGCAACCATGGTCAAACTTTTAATTTGAAAAAAATATGTCGCAATCAAAGTTGGCTTGCGTACCACCAAACAAAAAAAATGTTTCAAAAAAATATAAATAATAATTCAATATGGCTACTGTTGTTGGAGTACCACGCTTATTTTGAGAAATTTGTATATGTGTGTAAAATACCAGCAATGGAAATATTTTGATTCTCTCGCTCTTTGAGAGTTAGAGTAATAGCGTCAAACTCATATTTCGAAGTTGGCTGAACTTCAAAGGAAACCACTCTTTATCTTCATTCTCTCCCTCATTAAACACGTCCTATTATGAGAGAGAAATTATTTTCATTCCCTCGCTCATTGAGTACTTTGGTCCATTATCTATTATATTAATAGGCTAACAAATTTTACATATAAACCATTGCCAAGCTTAAACCCATACTAAATATGCATAAATATTTATGAAATGCATATTTATTTGTTGGCATACCTCTAAGGCAGTGCACAATTATCTAATATATAACCAATACTGCTTCATTTATCTGTAATAAGCGAATGAAAATTTTTCATGCAACTTAAATTGGTTATCTGACAATCAATTTGTAAATAAAGCGATAGCCCAGTGGGAAGCGTTAGTGGGTAGTGGTCGAGCGGTTGATGGTTCGAGTACAGTTAGTTACACAGCTATAGGCCAACATTTTTTTTCTTTTTTGTCATTGAAAATTGTTTAAATTTTTTATATATTTTTATATTTCTAATCTTGACTTTTTAATATTTTTATAAACAATATTTTTATGTTTGTGATCTCTATTTTCGAGAAGAAAAAAATTTGGTGCGAATATTTTTAGTTTACGGAAAGCCATGTGAAATAATAATTTTATATCATAAATATACATACATACCACCCATTATAGAAATGCTATAACCGCTTATACAATTTCTTTTTGTTTTTTTTTTTTTTTGGTAATTATTTAAAAAAATTACCATTAATATAAGTCCGACTGCTCAAATTTTTGAAGATGAAAGCTGCAATTTGCCAATTTTTTTTCAAATTCTATCGATTGAGATAGAGTTGCTGACAAATTCCTTATTTAAAGTATAAAAATCGACAAAATATTTTATGGATACTACATTATTTTGAACTAAACCAAGTGATAATTTTACTGAAGACAACAAATAATTTCTTTTCAAATGTATATATGTATTAACTTTTAAAAGGGCAGATTTGCAACCCGAGCCCCAAACAAGTCTGGACCAAATTGAATAGAATTTTTTTAAAAATCAATATAAATTTTTTTTTCTTTAAATCAAAAGAAAAATCTATATAAAGTGTCTTTTAAATATTGCTAAGTTATGGTTAAAGAAAAAAGCTAGAAAACCCTCACACTTTTTTTGACCTAACCAGAATTTGTAATTTACCCCCACTAAAAAGTTTTAAAACCACGCCATGTATAATACATTTTTTTTAAATACAACCCATACTTCTCTATTTTCGTTCTCTCGCTCATTAATACTCTTTAATATTACACGAACTCATATTTCCAAATTTCCACCCCTTCAAAATAAACGTCAAACCAATTTCATACTCATATCTATTTATATACACATATACATATATGCGTAAACACTCCAATTCTCTCGCTCATTGAGTTCAAACAGTAGATTCGGCGTTGAACTCATATGTACATATATTGAAATGTTACACTCCAAATAGATGGCGTCGGCGCGAATAGCCAATTTGTTTCCGCATGAGAGTTGCCCCAATATGTGTTGTTATGTACCAAAGTATTAAAAAAAAGTAACAATTTGTTTTTCTCATATCTCGCACGCTTTATTATAAACGAAAATAGTTTAAAAATAAAATTTTTAGGAAAGAAGCAATCAATGTTTTAACTTTCTGTATTGAAATTCATCAAGAAAAAAAAAAAAAAGAATGAGATTGAAATAGATACACCCATTGCCGTCAATTCTATATAATATGAAAATTTGCTTTTTTAAAAAAATAAAAATCAAACATCTTTTTCGTAGAATTCTATAATAAAAATGAGATAACTATCGTCGCCTTATATTCCAAAGTTTAAATAAACAAATGAAAAACTAAAAATGTTATATTGTTGTGCCATAAAATCATGAAAATTTAAATTTTCAATTACATATACTTATAATAAAATGTAATTTAACTATACAATTTTTTGGGAAAACGTTATCAAAATTATATTTATCCATAAAGCTCTAATATGTATGTATATATGTATATCTAAATAGAGATTCAAAAGCCCAATAAAGCTTCACTTAATTGTAGAATTCCATATTAAAAAAATTTATTCAAGGAATTGATTATGGACAAGACACCAAGGGCATGAGAAGTTGCAGGCTGAATTGGATATCTTGAAACCGCTAGAACTGCTCGGAAAAATTCCGATGTAATAGATTTGTTTAAAATGAAATTCTACAAAGTTTTATGTTCTCATAACACCATTATTAAAATGTGAAATAGGGCAACCATGGTCAAACTTTTAATTTGAAAAAAATATGTCGCAATCAAAGTTGGCTTGCGTACCACCAAACAAAAAAAATGTTTCAAAAAAATATAAATAATAATTCAATATGGCTACTGTTGTTGGAGTACCACGCTTATTTTGAGAAATTTGTATATGTGTGTAAAATACCAGCAATGGAAATATTTTGATTCTCTCGCTCTTTGAGAGTTAGAGTAATAGCGTCAAACTCATATTTCGAAGTTGGCTGAACTTCAAAGGAAACCACTCTTTATCTTCATTCTCTCCCTCATTAAACACGTCCTATTATGAGAGAGAAATTATTTTCATTCCCTCGCTCATTGAGTACTTTGGTCCATTATCTATTATATTAATAGGCTAACAAATTTTACATATAAACCATTGCCAAGCTTAAACCCATACTAAATATGCATAAATATTTATGAAATGCATATTTATTTGTTGGCATACCTCTAAGGCAGTGCACAATTATCTAATATATAACCAATACTGCTTCATTTATCTGTAATAAGCGAATGAAAATTTTTCATGCAACTTAAATTGGTTATCTGACAATCAATTTGTAAATAAAGCGATAGCCCAGTGGGAAGCGTTAGTGGGTAGTGGTCGAGCGGTTGATGGTTCGAGTACAGTTAGTTACACAGCTATAGGCCAACATTTTTTTTCTTTTTTGTCATTGAAAATTGTTTAAATTTTTTATATATTTTTATATTTCTAATCTTGACTTTTTAATATTTTTATAAACAATATTTTTATGTTTGTGATCTCTATTTTCGAGAAGAAAAAAATTTGGTGCGAATATTTTTAGTTTACGGAAAGCCATGTGAAATAATAATTTTATATCATAAATATACATACATACCACCCATTATAGAAATGCTATAACCGCTTATACAATTTCTTTTTGTTTTTTTTTTTTTTGGTAATTATTTAAAAAAATTACCATTAATATAAGTCCGACTGCTCAAATTTTTGAAGATGAAAGCTGCAATTTGCCAATTTTTTTTCAAATTCTATCGATTGAGATAGAGTTGCTGACAAATTCCTTATTTAAAGTATAAAAATCGACAAAATATTTTATGGATACTACATTATTTTGAACTAAACCAAGTGATAATTTTACTGAAGACAACAAATAATTTCTTTTCAAATGTATATATGTATTAACTTTTAAAAGGGCAGATTTGCAACCCGAGCCCCAAACAAGTCTGGACCAAATTGAATAGAATTTTTTTAAAAATCAATATAAATTTTTTTTTCTTTAAATCAAAAGAAAAATCTATATAAAGTGTCTTTTAAATATTGCTAAGTTATGGTTAAAGAAAAAAGCTAGAAAACCCTCACACTTTTTTTGACCTAACCAGAATTTGTAATTTACCCCCACTAAAAAGTTTTAAAACCACGCCATGTATAATACATTTTTTTTAAATACAACCCATACTTCTCTATTTTCGTTCTCTCGCTCATTAATACTCTTTAATATTACACGAACTCATATTTCCAAATTTCCACCCCTTCAAAATAAACGTCAAACCAATTTCATACTCATATCTATTTATATACACATATACATATATGCGTAAACACTCCAATTCTCTCGCTCATTGAGTTCAAACAGTAGATTCGGCGTTGAACTCATATGTACATATATTGAAATGTTACACTCCAAATAGATGGCGTCGGCGCGAATAGCCAATTTGTTTCCGCATGAGAGTTGCCCCAATATGTGTTGTTATGTACCAAAGTATTAAAAAAAAGTAACAATTTGTTTTTCTCATATCTCGCACGCTTTATTATAAACGAAAATAGTTTAAAAATAAAATTTTTAGGAAAGAAGCAATCAATGTTTTAACTTTCTGTATTGAAATTCATCAAGAAAAAAAAAAAAAAGAATGAGATTGAAATAGATACACCCATTGCCGTCAATTCTATATAATATGAAAATTTGCTTTTTTAAAAAAATAAAAATCAAACATCTTTTTCGTAGAATTCTATAATAAAAATGAGATAACTATCGTCGCCTTATATTCCAAAGTTTAAATAAACAAATGAAAAACTAAAAATGTTATATTGTTGTGCCATAAAATCATGAAAATTTAAATTTTCAATTACATATACTTATAATAAAATGTAATTTAACTATACAATTTTTTGGGAAAACGTTATCAAAATTATATTTATCCATAAAGCTCTAATATGTATGTATATATGTATATCTAAATAGAGATTCAAAAGCCCAATAAAGCTTCACTTAATTGTAGAATTCCATATTAAAAAAATTTATTCAAGGAATTGATTATGGACAAGACACCAAGGGCATGAGAAGTTGCAGGCTGAATTGGATATCTTGAAACCGCTAGAACTGCTCGGAAAAATTCCGATGTAATAGATTTGTTTAAAATGAAATTCTACAAAGTTTTATGTTCTCATAACACCATTATTAAAATGTGAAATAGGGCAACCATGGTCAAACTTTTAATTTGAAAAAAATATGTCGCAATCAAAGTTGGCTTGCGTACCACCAAACAAAAAAAATGTTTCAAAAAAATATAAATAATAATTCAATATGGCTACTGTTGTTGGAGTACCACGCTTATTTTGAGAAATTTGTATATGTGTGTAAAATACCAGCAATGGAAATATTTTGATTCTCTCGCTCTTTGAGAGTTAGAGTAATAGCGTCAAACTCATATTTCGAAGTTGGCTGAACTTCAAAGGAAACCACTCTTTATCTTCATTCTCTCCCTCATTAAACACGTCCTATTATGAGAGAGAAATTATTTTCATTCCCTCGCTCATTGAGTACTTTGGTCCATTATCTATTATATTAATAGGCTAACAAATTTTACATATAAACCATTGCCAAGCTTAAACCCATACTAAATATGCATAAATATTTATGAAATGCATATTTATTTGTTGGCATACCTCTAAGGCAGTGCACAATTATCTAATATATAACCAATACTGCTTCATTTATCTGTAATAAGCGAATGAAAATTTTTCATGCAACTTAAATTGGTTATCTGACAATCAATTTGTAAATAAAGCGATAGCCCAGTGGGAAGCGTTAGTGGGTAGTGGTCGAGCGGTTGATGGTTCGAGTACAGTTAGTTACACAGCTATAGGCCAACATTTTTTTTCTTTTTTGTCATTGAAAATTGTTTAAATTTTTTATATATTTTTATATTTCTAATCTTGACTTTTTAATATTTTTATAAACAATATTTTTATGTTTGTGATCTCTATTTTCGAGAAGAAAAAAATTTGGTGCGAATATTTTTAGTTTACGGAAAGCCATGTGAAATAATAATTTTATGTCATAAATATACATACATACCACCCATTATAGAAATGCTATAACCGCTTATACAATTTCTTTTTGTTTTTTTTTTTTTTTGGTAATTATTTAAAAAAATTACCATTAATATAAGTCCGACTGCTCAAATTTTTGAAGATGAAAGCTGCAATTTGCCAATTTTTTTTCAAATTCTATCGATTGAGATAGAGTTGCTGACAAATTCCTTATTTAAAGTATAAAAATCGACAAAATATTTTATGGATACTACATTATTTTGAACTAAACCAAGTGATAATTTTACTGAAGACAACAAATAATTTCTTTTCAAATGTATATATGTATTAACTTTTAAAAGGGCAGATTTGCAACCCGAGCCCCAAACAAGTCTGGACCAAATTGAATAGAATTTTTTTAAAAATCAATATAAATTTTTTTTTCTTTAAATCAAAAGAAAAATCTATATAAAGTGTCTTTTAAATATTGCTAAGTTATGGTTAAAGAAAAAAGCTAGAAAACCCTCACACTTTTTTTGACCTAACCAGAATTTGTAATTTACCCCCACTAAAAAGTTTTAAAACCACGCCATGTATAATACATTTTTTTTTAAATACAACCCATACTTCTCTATTTTCGTTCTCTCGCTCATTAATACTCTTTAATATTACACGAACTCATATTTCCAAATTTCCACCCCTTCAAAATAAACGTCAAACCAATTTCATACTCATATCTATTTATATACACATATACATATATGCGTAAACACTCCAATTCTCTCGCTCATTGAGTTCAAACAGTAGATTCGGCGTTGAACTCATATGTACATATATTGAAATGTTACACTCCAAATAGATGGCGTCGGCGCGAATAGCCAATTTGTTTCCGCATGAGAGTTGCCCCAATATGTGTTGTTATGTACCAAAGTATTAAAAAAAAGTAACAATTTGTTTTTCTCATATCTCGCACGCTTTATTATAAACGAAAATAGTTTAAAAATAAAATTTTTAGGAAAGAAGCAATCAATGTTTTAACTTTCTGTATTGAAATTCATCAAGAAAAAAAAAAAAAAGAATGAGATTGAAATAGATACACCCATTGCCGTCAATTCTATATAATATGAAAATTTGCTTTTTTAAAAAAATAAAAATCAAACATCTTTTTCGTAGAATTCTATAATAAAAATGAGATAACTATCGTCGCCTTATATTCCAAAGTTTAAATAAACAAATGAAAAACTAAAAATGTTATATTGTTGTGCCATAAAATCATGAAAATTTAAATTTTCAATTACATATACTTATAATAAAATGTAATTTAACTATACAATTTTTTGGGAAAACGTTATCAAAATTATATTTATCCATAAAGCTCTAATATGTATGTATATATGTATATCTAAATAGAGATTCAAAAGCCCAATAAAGCTTCACTTAATTGTAGAATTCCATATTAAAAAAATTTATTCAAGGAATTGATTATGGACAAGACACCAAGGGCATGAGAAGTTGCAGGCTGAATTGGATATCTTGAAACCGCTAGAACTGCTCGGAAAAATTCCGATGTAATAGATTTGTTTAAAATGAAATTCTACAAAGTTTTATGTTCTCATAACACCATTATTAAAATGTGAAATAGGGCAACCATGGTCAAACTTTTAATTTGAAAAAAATATGTCGCAATCAAAGTTGGCTTGCGTACCACCAAACAAAAAAAATGTTTCAAAAAAATATAAATAATAATTCAATATGGCTACTGTTGTTGGAGTACCACGCTTATTTTGAGAAATTTGTATATGTGTGTAAAATACCAGCAATGGAAATATTTTGATTCTCTCGCTCTTTGAGAGTTAGAGTAATAGCGTCAAACTCATATTTCGAAGTTGGCTGAACTTCAAAGGAAACCACTCTTTATCTTCATTCTCTCCCTCATTAAACACGTCCTATTATGAGAGAGAAATTATTTTCATTCCCTCGCTCATTGAGTACTTTGGTCCATTATCTATTATATTAATAGGCTAACAAATTTTACATATAAACCATTGCCAAGCTTAAACCCATACTAAATATGCATAAATATTTATGAAATGCATATTTATTTGTTGGCATACCTCTAAGGCAGTGCACAATTATCTAATATATAACCAATACTGCTTCATTTATCTGTAATAAGCGAATGAAAATTTTTCATGCAACTTAAATTGGTTATCTGACAATCAATTTGTAAATAAAGCGATAGCCCAGTGGGAAGCGTTAGTGGGTAGTGGTCGAGCGGTTGATGGTTCGAGTACAGTTAGTTACACAGCTATAGGCCAACATTTTTTTTCTTTTTTGTCATTGAAAATTGTTTAAATTTTTTATATATTTTTATATTTCTAATCTTGACTTTTTAATATTTTTATAAACAATATTTTTATGTTTGTGATCTCTATTTTCGAGAAGAAAAAAATTTGGTGCGAATATTTTTAGTTTACGGAAAGCCATGTGAAATAATAATTTTATATCATAAATATACATACATACCACCCATTATAGAAATGCTATAACCGCTTATACAATTTCTTTTTGTTTTTTTTTTTTTTTGGTAATTATTTAAAAAAATTACCATTAATATAAGTCCGACTGCTCAAATTTTTGAAGATGAAAGCTGCAATTTGCCAATTTTTTTTCAAATTCTATCGATTGAGATAGAGTTGCTGACAAATTCCTTATTTAAAGTATAAAAATCGACAAAATATTTTATGGATACTACATTATTTTGAACTAAACCAAGTGATAATTTTACTGAAGACAACAAATAATTTCTTTTCAAATGTATATATGTATTAACTTTTAAAAGGGCAGATTTGCAACCCGAGCCCCAAACAAGTCTGGACCAAATTGAATAGAATTTTTTTAAAAATCAATATAAATTTTTTTTTCTTTAAATCAAAAGAAAAATCTATATAAAGTGTCTTTTAAATATTGCTAAGTTATGGTTAAAGAAAAAAGCTAGAAAACCCTCACACTTTTTTTGACCTAACCAGAATTTGTAATTTACCCCCACTAAAAAGTTTTAAAACCACGCCATGTATAATACATTTTTTTTAAATACAACCCATACTTCTCTATTTTCGTTCTCTCGCTCATTAATACTCTTTAATATTACACGAACTCATATTTCCAAATTTCCACCCCTTCAAAATAAACGTCAAACCAATTTCATACTCATATCTATTTATATACACATATACATATATGCGTAAACACTCCAATTCTCTCGCTCATTGAGTTCAAACAGTAGATTCGGCGTTGAACTCATATGTACATATATTGAAATGTTACACTCCAAATAGATGGCGTCGGCGCGAATAGCCAATTTGTTTCCGCATGAGAGTTGCCCCAATATGTGTTGTTATGTACCAAAGTATTAAAAAAAAGTAACAATTTGTTTTTCTCATATCTCGCACGCTTTATTATAAACGAAAATAGTTTAAAAATAAAATTTTTAGGAAAGAAGCAATCAATGTTTTAACTTTCTGTATTGAAATTCATCAAGAAAAAAAAAAAAAAGAATGAGATTGAAATAGATACACCCATTGCCGTCAATTCTATATAATATGAAAATTTGCTTTTTTAAAAAAATAAAAATCAAACATCTTTTTCGTAGAATTCTATAATAAAAATGAGATAACTATCGTCGCCTTATATTCCAAAGTTTAAATAAACAAATGAAAAACTAAAAATGTTATATTGTTGTGCCATAAAATCATGAAAATTTAAATTTTCAATTACATATACTTATAATAAAATGTAATTTAACTATACAATTTTTTGGGAAAACGTTATCAAAATTATATTTATCCATAAAGCTCTAATATGTATGTATATATGTATATCTAAATAGAGATTCAAAAGCCCAATAAAGCTTCACTTAATTGTAGAATTCCATATTAAAAAAATTTATTCAAGGAATTGATTATGGACAAGACACCAAGGGCATGAGAAGTTGCAGGCTGAATTGGATATCTTGAAACCGCTAGAACTGCTCGGAAAAATTCCGATGTAATAGATTTGTTTAAAATGAAATTCTACAAAGTTTTATGTTCTCATAACACCATTATTAAAATGTGAAATAGGGCAACCATGGTCAAACTTTTAATTTGAAAAAAATATGTCGCAATCAAAGTTGGCTTGCGTACCACCAAACAAAAAAAATGTTTCAAAAAAATATAAATAATAATTCAATATGGCTACTGTTGTTGGAGTACCACGCTTATTTTGAGAAATTTGTATATGTGTGTAAAATACCAGCAATGGAAATATTTTGATTCTCTCGCTCTTTGAGAGTTAGAGTAATAGCGTCAAACTCATATTTCGAAGTTGGCTGAACTTCAAAGGAAACCACTCTTTATCTTCATTCTCTCCCTCATTAAACACGTCCTATTATGAGAGAGAAATTATTTTCATTCCCTCGCTCATTGAGTACTTTGGTCCATTATCTATTATATTAATAGGCTAACAAATTTTACATATAAACCATTGCCAAGCTTAAACCCATACTAAATATGCATAAATATTTATGAAATGCATATTTATTTGTTGGCATACCTCTAAGGCAGTGCACAATTATCTAATATATAACCAATACTGCTTCATTTATCTGTAATAAGCGAATGAAAATTTTTCATGCAACTTAAATTGGTTATCTGACAATCAATTTGTAAATAAAGCGATAGCCCAGTGGGAAGCGTTAGTGGGTAGTGGTCGAGCGGTTGATGGTTCGAGTACAGTTAGTTACACAGCTATAGGCCAACATTTTTTTTCTTTTTTGTCATTGAAAATTGTTTAAATTTTTTATATATTTTTATATTTCTAATCTTGACTTTTTAATATTTTTATAAACAATATTTTTATGTTTGTGATCTCTATTTTCGAGAAGAAAAAAATTTGGTGCGAATATTTTTAGTTTACGGAAAGCCATGTGAAATAATAATTTTATATCATAAATATACATACATACCACCCATTATAGAAATGCTATAACCGCTTATACAATTTCTTTTTGTTTTTTTTTTTTTTTGGTAATTATTTAAAAAAATTACCATTAATATAAGTCCGACTGCTCAAATTTTTGAAGATGAAAGCTGCAATTTGCCAATTTTTTTTCAAATTCTATCGATTGAGATAGAGTTGCTGACAAATTCCTTATTTAAAGTATAAAAATCGACAAAATATTTTATGGATACTACATTATTTTGAACTAAACCAAGTGATAATTTTACTGAAGACAACAAATAATTTCTTTTCAAATGTATATATGTATTAACTTTTAAAAGGGCAGATTTGCAACCCGAGCCCCAAACAAGTCTGGACCAAATTGAATAGAATTTTTTTAAAAATCAATATAAATTTTTTTTTCTTTAAATCAAAAGAAAAATCTATATAAAGTGTCTTTTAAATATTGCTAAGTTATGGTTAAAGAAAAAAGCTAGAAAACCCTCACACTTTTTTTGACCTAACCAGAATTTGTAATTTACCCCCACTA
The DNA here is from genome assembly GCA_964058755.1 of Campiglossa producta. Classification (NCBI taxonomy): domain Eukaryota; kingdom Metazoa; phylum Arthropoda; class Insecta; order Diptera; family Tephritidae; genus Campiglossa; species Campiglossa producta. Next base: position 42,512,269 of record CAXKVI010000004.1, on the reverse strand, counting down.
AAAAGTTTTAAAACCACGCCATGTATAATACATTTTTTTTAAATACAACCCATACTTCTCTATTTTCGTTCTCTCGCTCATTAATACTCTTTAATATTACACGAACTCATATTTCCAAATTTCCACCCCTTCAAAATAAACGTCAAACCAATTTCATACTCATATCTATTTATATACACATATACATATATGCGTAAACACTCCAATTCTCTCGCTCATTGAGTTCAAACAGTAGATTCGGCGTTGAACTCATATGTACATATATTGAAATGTTACACTCCAAATAGATGGCGTCGGCGCGAATAGCCAATTTGTTTCCGCATGAGAGTTGCCCCAATATGTGTTGTTATGTACCAAAGTATTAAAAAAAAGTAACAATTTGTTTTTCTCATATCTCGCACGCTTTATTATAAACGAAAATAGTTTAAAAATAAAATTTTTAGGAAAGAAGCAATCAATGTTTTAACTTTCTGTATTGAAATTCATCAAGAAAAAAAAAAAAAAGAATGAGATTGAAATAGATACACCCATTGCCGTCAATTCTATATAATATGAAAATTTGCTTTTTTAAAAAAATAAAAATCAAACATCTTTTTCGTAGAATTCTATAATAAAAATGAGATAACTATCGTCGCCTTATATTCCAAAGTTTAAATAAACAAATGAAAAACTAAAAATGTTATATTGTTGTGCCATAAAATCATGAAAATTTAAATTTTCAATTACATATACTTATAATAAAATGTAATTTAACTATACAATTTTTTGGGAAAACGTTATCAAAATTATATTTATCCATAAAGCTCTAATATGTATGTATATATGTATATCTAAATAGAGATTCAAAAGCCCAATAAAGCTTCACTTAATTGTAGAATTCCATATTAAAAAAATTTATTCAAGGAATTGATTATGGACAAGACACCAAGGGCATGAGAAGTTGCAGGCTGAATTGGATATCTTGAAACCGCTAGAACTGCTCGGAAAAATTCCGATGTAATAGATTTGTTTAAAATGAAATTCTACAAAGTTTTATGTTCTCATAACACCATTATTAAAATGTGAAATAGGGCAACCATGGTCAAACTTTTAATTTGAAAAAAATATGTCGCAATCAAAGTTGGCTTGCGTACCACCAAACAAAAAAAATGTTTCAAAAAAATATAAATAATAATTCAATATGGCTACTGTTGTTGGAGTACCACGCTTATTTTGAGAAATTTGTATATGTGTGTAAAATACCAGCAATGGAAATATTTTGATTCTCTCGCTCTTTGAGAGTTAGAGTAATAGCGTCAAACTCATATTTCGAAGTTGGCTGAACTTCAAAGGAAACCACTCTTTATCTTCATTCTCTCCCTCATTAAACACGTCCTATTATGAGAGAGAAATTATTTTCATTCCCTCGCTCATTGAGTACTTTGGTCCATTATTTATATTAATAGTCTAACTTTGTTGTTGGTATATTGTTAATTCTTAAACTGCTTTGTGCATAAGGTAATGGCGCGGCGGTGAGCGTATAGAATACGGTGTGCACAGTTGCAAGACCCGGTTGCGGAATATTCCGTTTTTTTCTTAAATTATGTTTTTTTTTTATATTAAAAAACCTTTAATCTTAACTATTACAAGTTACTTAATTTTCAACCTAATATTTCTTTGTTCTTCACCTGCTCAAAACGATCGCATAAATTAGTGGCTATTTGTTAAGCACAATGTCATCATCCGATTATTCAAGTGCAACATAAAATCTCGAAAACCGAGTATTTGCATGGCATTTGCCATAAATAATTTTGGAAAGGGCTGCTGTAATTTAATATTTTTATTATATAATAACAGCCGCTATTTTTTAAATTCTTTGATGGCTTCATTTTGCCTATAGATGAGTTTTTAATGTATACATTTAAGTTGGTCGAGGTTCGGCCACGGGTCCTAAAGGCAGCTATTGACAAAAAGTTGATCAGATGTTTGAATAAGTTCAACTATTTTAAATTGGTCGAATTTCGACCACGGGATATACTAGTATTTATTACTAGCTGACCCGGCAGACGTTGTCCTGCCATAAATTTATTTCCCTACATGTTTCTCTAACCCGATCCCTATATCTATTTTAATCCATATCTCTATCTCCTTCGTATAGGAGGAACCACGCCCCCTCTTTCGTTATCCCCAGTTTTTTTGGTAGGTTGCAGGGATTGATCTTATATAACTCCTCACAAAATTTCAGTGGTCTAACCTAAATACTTCCAGAGATATGGACTATGAAGTATTTCATTTGTATGGGAGGTGCCACGCCCCCTTTATCGTACTCCCAGTTTTTTTTGGAGGTGGTAGGAATCGACCTCATATCGACGTGCCATACGAAAACTAACACTTTTAAAATTTTTTACGAAAACTAACACTTTTCAAATTCTGTAAGAAGACTAACACTTTTATTTTGTGTCTGACGAAAAATAACACTTTTAATTTGTGTCTGACGAAAACTAACACTTTTGGCTAGTACATTTTCTTCAGAGAAAACCTGAAAGTGTTACTTTTCGTCAGACACAAAATAAAAGTGTTAGTTTTCGTCAGACACAAATTGAAAGTGTTAGTTTTCGTCAGACACAAAATAAAAGTGTTAGTTTTCTTCAGACACAAAATTTTTGGTGTTAGTTTTCGTATGGCACGGCGATATAACCCCTTACCAAATTTCAGTGGTCTAACCTAAATACTTCCAGAGATATGGACTATGAAGTATTTCATTTGCATGTGAGGTGCCACGCCTACATATCTATATGGCCATACCAAATTTGGTTTCAAGTTTAAACTAGACCAGTTTTTTTAGAAAATTAATTAAAGGAAACGGGTTTCAATTTTAAACCAGAATTGTTTTAACAATTTTTTAAAGAAAAAATAACACTATCCGACAAAAACAAAACTCCACGACATTTGATACATGAATCTTATGTATCGTCAATATCTCCGCTAATACTGCTTCGATTTTTATATAAATTATAGCGAATACAAAAAAAAATTTTGTGCAAATTTTCACTTTTTTTTCTATATTCATCATTTTGTATGTAATTTTTCTAAGTGAAATATTCCATTAATTCCTGTTTTTACACCGTGAGTCAATAGCCTGTTTATTACGGAAGATTTTGACACTTACCAGATTATAATCAGTAGAAAAATGATAATTTTATAAGAGATTTAGTGAAAAACTCATGTTTATTTTTCACCACAATCTTATATTTAACTTTATTTTTTTTAAATCTATGTGTATCAAAAGTGATTAATAGTTGCTAATTTTCGCCGTTTCGGCATATTTTTTTCTTCTCGAATACGGAACCAACAAAAATCGCCCATCATCGCTTCATTCCAACTTCCTTGATATCGCAGTTCCATTTCTTTTTGTTGGTGGAAGCGCTCACCGTGCTCATCACTTTCATCACCCAGGTTTTATCCTCTCCTGATAAAGTGAAACAGCATAAAAATCGAAGCAGTATTAGCGGAGATATTGACGAATTAGTAGTCCTACTTTTTTTTTATCTCAAAAACTGAAATTTCAAAATATCTCGAAAACTGTTCCACTTTTAAATAAAATGTTTACATATTTGGAATCAGCAGGAAATTTTACATAGGAATCACGTATCAAATATCGTGGAAATGTAAATTTTTGAAAATTTGTCGAATAGTGTAATTAAGCAACATATCGCCATTAGAGGTTCAATGAAAAATCATATATGGGTTTTTTCACTAAATCTCTTATAACATTATAATTTTTCTACTGATTATAATCTGGTAAGTGTCAAAATGTTCCGTAATGAACAGGCTATTGACTCACGGTGTAAAAACAGGAATTAACGGAATATTTCACTTAGAAAAATTACATACAAAATGATGAATATAGAAAAAAAAGTGAAAATTTGCACAAAATTTTTTTTTGTATTCGCTATAACTTCGTCACTTCAAAACCGATTAAAATAAATTTTACAAGGTAATAACAGTATTTTATCCTCTCCTGATAAAGTGAAACAGCATAAAAATCGAAGCAGTATTAGCGGAGATATTGACGAATTAGTAGTCCTACTTTTTTTTTTATCTCAAAAACTGAAATTTCAAAATATCTCAAAACTGTTCTACTTTTAAATCAAATGTTTACATATTTGGAATCAGCAGGAAATTTTACATAGGAATCATGTATCAAATGTCGTGGAGTTGTAAATTTTTGAAAATTTGTCGGATAGTGTAATTAGTGTTTTTGTGAGCAACCCGCAGTGTATGGCAACGCTATCGTGAGGCAAAGAAGGAAGAGATACGCCTTTTCAGAAAAAAGAAACGTGAGGCCGAAAGGCGAGAGTTTGAGATGCTGGCTGACAGGAATGATGCCCGAAAATTTTATGAAAAGATCCGGCGGATGAGGTAAGACCGGGGCGAGTTCCTGTAAGGACAATAATGGCGAACTGTACTGCGTTTCTGTAACTCAATTCGATCGATCGTCTCGATTGATATAGTCGATTTGACGTCATATTGACGTCGCACTCAATATTTTTGTTTCTGTAAAAAAAAATTATTTTGTCGATTTATTTTCTCACCTGCTTTTGAGGTAGTGACAAAATCTTTTTTTTTTCAATTTTGAGTCGAGTGTGACATTAAAATCGAGAATTTTGTCCATTTATTACAGAAACGGGGTACTGGTAACCTACGTACAGAGTGTACTTAAATTAGGGAGGGAGCCTCCTTCAAGGTTGGTCGCCTTGCCGCGGCGAAGGAGCTTAAGCGGCGGCGCGGAACCGAAGAAGCCCAAACGGGCGGAAACAGCCAGGCACTATAACGAGGTTGCCAGGGATAACCTGCATGTGGCCATGGAGGTCCCCTCCCAGTGTTTGACTCCTCCGAGAGCCTCCGGGGATATAGGGTCATCAAATGCGCTGATCAGGCCTCACTGGACTTCCTCTCGGGGTGTGTAGCACAAATTAGCGGAGAGGGCAACAACCTCCAGCTAAAGCTAACCCCCGCAGCGGAACTGCCAAAGAGGCCGCGGGCGCGCATTTTGCTACCACCTATGGGTGACTCGGGGGAGGAATTGTTGTCGTACATAAAACTTAACAACAGCGGCATCCCGGCCATTGCAGACTGGACGCTGATCAAAGAGGAAGAGCCGTCGAAGACCAGCAAACCAATTCGCATGGCCAAGGTTAAGGTTTTCCGCGGCGACACCACCACAGATGAGGACGACCCTGACGAAGTTAATGATGCAGGTCAGCTGCTGCAGGGTCTCAGATTTAGTTTACGTTGATGATAAAAATAAATTCTTTGTGAATCGGTGTAAGCCTCTGGTTTTACTAAAAGACATTTACCATCCTTATTTAGAGATAGTCTACGAACCCATAAGCAATGATCACGATATACAATCCTACTCCAATAGTAGTTTTGATTTAAATTTTTCCAAGGCCAACTATCAGAAAGAAGATGAGATGGCCCTTGGAGCAGTGGCGTGCCTACGTGTATCAATCAAGGCAAGCCCCAGTCTTTATAAGCCCAACGAAAGAACATACTGCTGCCAGAGAACATTTCAGACAAAGAAGAGTTCAGGATATTTATCGACTTTTGCAGACGGGGAAAAACTTAAACTTTTAGGTCCTGCTAATAAAATGGCCTGAATATAATGGCGACATTTATCTAAACGTTTCACAATTCAATCAATCAATTTACAGTCTGTTTGAGAAACATGTTCCTAAATGTAAATTTACTGATGATCAAGGCATTGAAAAGTAGAAAAACGCGGTCATTTAAGTTATATAAGGAAACAGGATTAAATAAACATTACTTACAGTATTTCACTCTACGGCAGAAGTATATAGCAGAGAACTGCAATTATTCACATTTTCATGAACTTAGTCGACTAACCACAGCAACAGTCTTATGCTGATTTCGTTTCATCGAAAAAAATGTACACTTTCACGTTGAACATGTTTACACTTTTGCACAGAACACTATGGTAGGTAGGTAGGTAGAAGTGGCTGCCGCAAAGGCACACCTAGGCCAGTAATAAAAGGCCCGTTGTGATACCACCAAACACTAGGAAAGTCAGTCCCGGGGCCCGGCCATATGGAAAATCCCAGTGCTGTCGGGACTCTCCATATAGCCGAAACCCGGGACTGACACTCCTAACCGACACCGCTACCCCTCCTCGAACCATTTTGATAACTTGATGAAGGCCATCAAGTCCTTTATGTCTAGCTCCGCGACCTGGCTTAAGCTAACCAGGAAGGGAACTCCCAGAGAGCGCCTTCTCGCTCCGCTTAAGGCCGGGCAGTTGCAGATGAGGTGCTCCACCGTTTCCTCTTCCTCATCATCTTTGCAACTCCTGCAGCATCGTCGGTAGGGAACGCCTAGCCTTGCTGCGTGCCTACCAATAAGGCAGTGCCCGGTTAAAACACCTATTAATATGAAGATTTCCTTCCTTTTTAGGGCGTATATGTGTCTAGATCTTTTAAAATCGCATTTTGGCCAGGTTTGCTTGGATATCCGGCACCCTGGGACTTGTAGCCATCTTTCGTTGGCTTCGCGGAGTGTATGCTCCTTCAGCATTAGCTTGCACGTGGCAAACGGCATACCTATGCGCTCTTTATCTTGAAGAATCTGCTTGGTCGTGCCCTGCCTGGCAAGTTCGTCTGCCCTACAGTTTCCCTCAATGTCCCTGTGTCCCGGGACCCATGTGAGGTTCACGCGGTTCTGTTGGGCCATCTCTTGAAGAGATCGACGACAGCTGAGCGTCAGTTCAGAGTTGAACGAGTAAGAGCCAAGGGATTTGATGGCCGCTTGGCTGTCGCTGAAAATACAGATATCCTGTCCGATGGTGCGTTCACCTATCCAAGTCACTGCGTCCATGATTGCTGAAACTTCAGCCTGGAAGACGCTGCAGTGATCAGGTAGTCTAAAGGAGAGTTCTAGGTCCAAATCCCTTGAGTATACCCCTCCTCCGACTCTGCCGTCTAACTTCGAGCCGTCGGTGTATATAAAAGTGCCGCCATTAGTAGCGGGACACCGATCTATGTTCTCCCAGTCTTCCCTGCTGGGAATGTTTATTCTAAAACAACAATCTCCGACTGTTGTGATCGCACACCGATCTGTGCTCAGAGGGAGAAAGCTGTAAGATCTTAGAATACAGGAGTGTCCAATAGTGCTTGCGCCCCAGACGGACGTTTCCCTTAGACGCACAGCCGATGCTGCTGCTGCCCGGTACCCTTCCAGATCGAGTGGCAGAAAGCCAAGAATGGCCTGGAGAGCTTCATTGGGCGTTGTTCTTAACGCCCCGCTTATACAGATCATGCTCGATCTGTGGACTTCCCTAACAGATTTAGGTTTGTTGCCTTTCTTAGCGCAGGCCACCATACCACGACTCCATACAGCATAATTGGCTGGATTATCGCAGTGTAGATCCATCTGCAAATTTTGGGGCTGAGCCCCCATTTTTTACCAATGGCTCTTTTACACGTGTAAAGTGCAATGCCCGCTTTCCTCTGGCGCTGGATGACATTCTCCTTCCAGTTAAGCTTTCTATCTAGAACTGTGCCTAGGAATTTGGCTTTGTCAGCTAAGTTCAAGCGCACGCCATCTAGTTCTGGTAGGTTCAACGGTAGTATCTTGTACCGCCTGATATAAAGGACAACCTCCACCTTTCCCGGGTTGATGCTAAGTCCGCAGCGAGAGGACCATGAAGAAACTTCTCGCAGTGCTACTTGCATCAAGTCACACAGGGTTTGTGGGAATTTGCCCCTATATGCAATAGCTAGATCGTCTGCATATGCCACTATCTTCCCGCCCCCCACCTTGTGTCTCGTAGCAGCGAGTTTACGGTGAGGTTCCATAGGAGCGGGGAGAGAACACCACCCTGAGGCGTTCCTCTTGTGACATAGCGTGAAAGATCAACTGTTCCCAGTGAAGAAACTATTTTCCTTCCCTTTAGTAGTTGATCAATTAGTCCAATAAGAGACCTATTTATGCCCAGGTTTGTTAAAGCAGTGTTAATAGCCTCCGGGCTTATATTGTTGAAAGCCCCTTCGATGTCCATAAAGGCCACGAGACAGTACTCCTTTTCATGCAATGATTTTTCAACAATAGAGACTAGGCTTTGGAGCGCAGTTTCCGTTGATTTACCTTTGGTGTATGCATGTTGATAGCTAGAAATAAGGTTGCTATCAATAGTAGAGGAGAGATAATCGCTAATTATCCTCTCGAAGGTTTTAAGTGCAAAAGACGAGAGACTGATCGGTCTGTAGTCTTTAGGCTCACGGAATGTAATTAAGAGCCAGGCAGGCTGAATAGAGAACTACCAGCCATTTAGCTGATATTTCCAGCGTGTTTATGAGTTGTGCGGGGAAAATCCCGTCTGGCCCAGCTGCCTTGAACGGCTCAAAGCTTTTGATTGCCCACCTTACCCTTTCCTCCGTAATGGGTATGTTTACCGCCAGGTTTGTTGCAGATGCTACAGGTGCATCATACAAGTTCCCCGGAAAGTGTGTGTTCAGGAGCAGCTCCAGGGTTTCCCCTTCCGTGCTGGTCCAAGATCCGTAAGGCTTCCGTAAATAGCTAATGGCTGTTTGAGTTTTTGATAGCACTCGTCTAAGTCTCGCTGTATCATCGACTTTTTCGACCCCGGTGCAGAAATTTCTCCACGAAGTTCTCTTCGCTTGCCTTAGAGCCTTTTTATAGGCCCTCAGTTTAGCTTTATATTCGAGCCATTCAGGCTCCGTACCGATGCTCTTGGCCTTGTTAAATTGCTTCCTGCATGATATACGGAACGAATCCAGGTCGTAAGACCACCAGTGGGGTCTATGTTTGCCGCGTGGTTTTGGTACTGGACAAGCCTGCTCTAGAGCATTTGAGAGCGCCGTTGTAAAGGTCGTTACCAGATCATCCAGTTCTCCCACTGATGAGGGGGCTTGTGGAGGTAATACTGGTAGGTCCCTAGCTAATATTTGGTTATGTAGCTGCCAGTTAGTGTTGCGTGGATTTCGTTTCATAACTGGCTGCTCAACAATAAAGTCTAACACAATTTCTATGTACCGATGGTCAGAAAATGAATGCTCATCAAGAACACGCCATTTTCTGACCCACTCATAAGCGCCTTCGCTACAAACAGTGAGGTCTATAACCTCCCTACGAGCTTTAGTTATAAAAGTAGGCTCGTTACCCACGTTACAAACCACCAGGTTAGTTGTTAGTAGGTAGTCAAACAGAGACTCGCCCCTAGCGTTAATATCGGAGCTTCCCCACTGGACGTGATGAGCATTAGCGTCAGCTCCAATAATAAGATGGCCCGTACAGAAATTTTCCACCAGATCTTTCACCTCCTTTTGTGGAGGAGGTTCTTCGGCGTCATAGGGCATATAGACCGACGCCATCGTTAGGCTGGTGCTGCCGACTGTTAAACTTGCAGCTGTAACGTCACCATTTGAGTAGTTGGGTAATAGAAAGGTGTTTAGCTCAGACTTTACCAAAATACAGGTTCTGACCTTGCCCTCATCATTGGCTTGGATGAGCTTGTACCCCTTAGTCCCCAATCCACAGATCCTAGAGCTATTGACCCAGGGCTCTTGGATAAGGACCACGTGTACGTCGCCTTTAGAAAGACGACTGCTTAAAACAGCCGAGGCTGCTTTAGATTTGTGCAGATTTATCTGAAGCACCACCAACATGAGAGAGCTCAGACTTCCCTGCCGCCAGCGTGTCGTCGAGGTCTGGCCTGTTCCGGGGGCTGTCTCTCAACGAGGAGTTGTTCAGAGCACCTGCACGATTTGGCGTGGCGGGAACCCTGCTGTCTGAAGCAGCATCAACGTTAGTGTGCTCAGGTTTAGCCACGATCGTGACGTCGAGGCCTTCTTCGTCAAGCAGGCTTTCTTCTATCGCCGAGTTGTTCGCAGCACCATCGCAATTTGACGTGGCGGATAACATACTTTCCGCGTCGGACTCCTCTGCTTCCCCTTCCGATGCCTCGATCTCAGAGTCCTCCGGAGCGTCCGGAATAGCAGCGCGCTGTGCATCGCCACGGTATACGTGGATCACGATCTGACCCAAGCCGTAATGCACTCGTCCGTTGCACCGTTTAAGGGGTTCGAGCGCCTCCTTATTCAGAGTGATAACCACCTCTCTATTGGGCCCAACCACATCATCGACCAGATTGACGCCCCAATCCTGCGTCGGGAGAGACGGATTCCAGACCTGCAGCATCTCAAGAATATTCTCGGGTTCTGCAGGGACGGCAGGAATCAATGCCCTTGCCCTTGGCCGAGCAGGAATGTCCTTCCAGTCGACGACATCTAGTCTTGCCCTGGGTAGACTTCACCCAGTCTTGCAACTGCTGCCTTATACAGTGCGACAGTTCTTGCATCCTCGCACGCGAATATTTTGATCTGAACTTGGTGCCAGCCCGCGTCAGTACCTCGCGGCGGACTACCCGGAGACTCACGCATTAAGTCGAGGAGGGCCCTGCCCATTTCATTCCGGACATACAGCCACCGGTCTTTGGGGATGGACCAACGGTCGTTACCTCGGTCAATGAAACCTATAAGGATTCTGTCCTTGGTTACTTCAGCAAAGCTGAGTGAACTGATGCCGCTTCGGATGGGGGTTTACCTCTCCGTCCGATCTCTGGCGTTTGAAGGGATTACCGTTCACCCTCTTAGGCACATAGGGCCTCTGGAAATTTGGTATCAGAGCTTTCGCTTCCTCCACCATCTTCCTTTCTTCCGGCGACAGCTTCTCCTGCGATGCTCCCTCATATTTTTTAAGGATCCTTGCGGCCTTTCTTTTATCCCAGTACGCAAAGCGTCGGGGAGATGCCTCTTGGGGGGGATTCAGACTCGTAGTTGCCATCGCGGTCTCTCCCTTTGCGGCGTCGTCCTTCTCTTTCGAAACTCTGAAACCAGGTCGTGAGACCATTGCCCCAGATGTGAAGAGATTGGGTTTCGTACCAGCGCTTGATGGAAGTTTAGCTTCCGCCGTTTTCTGCTTGACTGCGTAGGCAGCCGCACTGCTGCTTGCTCCCATCAAGTCACTCTTACTTGATAGCAGTTTGGGGGATGACTGACCCGTAGTTTCCATCGCTGTCGGCCTCCCAGTTAACTTTGAGGCGGAGTTTGTCCTCCGGCGTTGTGTTTTCGCTTGCTCCAGCATAGTTCTTCTCTGCTGCGGAGTAAACGAAGTCGTTAATTGCTTTGTATTTTGTGTGTTCTTCATCTTGTTCGTACGACCCCTCGCCGGACAAGGCCAGCTTAGGGTCAAGGGTAGTGTAAGGGGAAGTGTGTCGTCCGCCGCGGCAGAGCCCCATACCGCGGTAAGACCATAGTTACTCCCTGAGGCGGCCCGGTATCAGTGAGGCTCCGTTCGACTACAGCCACGATTTGCCTCCCGGCTGCAAACGTCCAATGGACACGGTATCGCAAAACACCCTGGATTGGGAGGGAAAAGTTTTGCACATTTATATAGCGATCCGCTTGCTTCAAGACAGACGCTCGCTTACAGCCGCACCTCATGGTGTACAGACGCTGCGAAAAAGACCCCGGTGAGCCCTTAAACCAAGTATGTCAGAGTGGCCCCACCGGGGCTCCCTCTCTTTCTGCCGCGAGCCTAGGTAGCTCAACGTTGCCCAGAGTGCACGAACGAGGACGCAAGAGTCGGGATTGAGCGCGGTCACTCAGCAACCACACCCCATTACACTCCACAGAACACTATAAAGATGTGATAAAAGTGTACCCGTTCTGCATGAACCTGTTATCGATAAAAACGAACATAAAACACTGCCCCGTTTGCTATGCTATGTGCTTGAATAATTAGGTTTCGTTTTTCAAACATAATATTTAATTGTTATTGCAAAATCCAATTTATTTCACCAAATTTATCTTTGAAATAAAATTTTCGTCACCTGATTTTCAGTGCAAGCAGCTACCCTGTCAAAGCTTCAGAGGGTAAAAAGTGTGATTTTTTTACACTCTTGAAGTGTACATTTTAAGGAAACGAAAACATATCATGTTTGACGTTTTACCTTCATTTTGCAAACGAAAACGGAAAATTGAAGAGTGTAACAAAAATGCGCATTATTTTGATGAAACGAAATCACCATTAGTGTGCATGCAGCACACGAACGCGATGCATGAATATCCACTAATACACATTTTCGTCATACGAAGCAGGTAGTGCTAAAATAACTCATTGTGCACCGTATTATAGCGAGGCACTATTGGCCAAGCGTAATAACTATAGTCATTTTGCCGGTTTGCGTGTACATTTGAGCGTCTCGTCTTAAAGGCAAAAAAAAGTCGGCCGTACCTCCGCAAATGAAGTGTTTTTGAAAAACATTAAAAAATGATTTTTCTGGCAACCCTAGATGTCGCCCAATTGCACTTTTCCTCATATCTTCGGCATTTATTGTCGGATTTTAAAGTGTGATACACCAATTTTTTTGTCTCAGGGAGTATTTTTTTCCCAAAAAAAAGCTCATTGATCTCAGGCGCTCCGTTGTGCTACCTACCCACCATATCTCAGTTGCTACCTAATGTACCGATCTAATAACAGCAAGTTCCCTGGGAAGTGCGTATTCAAGAGCAGCTCTAGGGTTTCCCCCTCCGTGCTGGTCCAGGACCCGTCAGATTTGCGCAAATAGCTTGTGGCTGTTTGAGTTTTTGAGAGCACTCGTCTAAGTCTAGCTGTATCGTCGACATTTTCGACCCCAGTGCAGAAATTTCTCCACGATAATCTCTTCCCTTACTATCTCGAAATTATTGCGTGGTTGCCAAGACGGGAATGCGCTGACTCTTTGCTTGCTGCCAGCAGATACTTCGTTTTACCTTCGTTTACCACCAAACCCATTTTTCCGCTTCTTTTTCTAGTTTGGAGTACGCAGAAGTTACGGCGCGGTTTTTGACGCCAAAGATGTCGATGTCGTCGGTATACGCCAACAGTTGTACGCTCTTGTGATATATGGTTCCAGCGCGATTAAGTTCTGCAGCTTGTATTACTTTCTCCAACATCAAATTAAAGAAGTCGCACGATAGGGGGTCGCCCTGCCTGAAACCTCGCTTAGTTTCGAACGGCTCGGAGAGTTACTTCCCAATTCTGACCGAGCTGTTGGTATTGCTCAGCGTTATTTTGCACAGTCGTGCATATAGGCAACTCCTTTTCGTGCTGTCGAAGGCGGCTTTAAAATCAACAAAGAGATGGTGTGTGTCGATTCTTTTCTCACGGGTTTTTTCCAAGATTTGGCGTATTGTACAAATCTGGTCGATGGTAGATTTACTAGGTCTGAAGCCGCACTGATAAGGTCCAATAAGCTGGTTTACGTCAGGCTTTAGTATTTCGCACAATACTTTTGATAGGCCCTTATATGCGATACTCGAAAGGCTGATTCCACGATAGTTGGCGCAGTTTGCGGGATCTCCCTTCTTAACCTTAGTACTCTCTGATCATCTGCCACCAGGTCGCCGTTGTCATTTTTACAGGAGTTTGCCCCGGGGTTAAAACCTTCCGTCATTCGTCGAATTCTTTGATAACATTTTGGGGCGTTGCTTCTGCTGGCTAGCATTTCAAGCTCTTCGATTTCACGCTTTTCCGCTTCCCTTTTCTTCGCCCGAAAAAGCCAATTTCTTCTTCGGCTGCAGTACGAAGTGATCCGGAGATATGTTCCCACTGCTCGTGCACTCTGCTGGGTTGAATTGTGCTCTCAGAGAGCAGGTGCAGTCGTACTGCGAAATCATTGGCTGTCTGTTGTGACTGCAGCTTTTCGACGTCCAGCTTTCCTTGCGTGTTTTGTGGTGCCTCTTTCGTTGTACTTAGGTGAGTACGAATTTTGGCTTCTACCAAGTAGTGATCGGAGTCGATGTTTGGACCCCGCATCGTACGTACGTCCATAACGCTGGAAGCATGCCGTCCGTCTATCACAAAGTGATCGATCTGATTGCGTGTTTTCCGATCTGGCGATAGCCATGTTGATTGATGGATCTTTTTATGCTTGAACCTGGTGCTGGCTACGACCATATTTCGTGCACCGGCGAAGTCGATCAGCCTGTATCCATTCGGCGAAGTCTCTTCATGGAGGCTGAACTTTCCGACAGTGGGGCCAAATACACCCCCTTCGCCCACCCTGGCGTTAAAGTCACCAAGCATTACTTTGATATCATGACGGGGGCAGCGCTCATAAGTTTCTTCTAATTTCGCATCTTTTTCCACGTCGTCCTCGTCCTCGGTCGGTGCGTGTACGCAGATAAACGATATGGTGAAAAATCGTAGTTTTATTCGGATTGTGGCGAGACGCTCATTCACGGCTGTGAAGGACATTACATGTTTCACAAGTCTCTTTCCTACCACAAAACCAACGCCGAATCTGCGCTCATTAGTATGGCCGCTCCAATACACATTACAGGTTCGGATGGTCTTATAACCTTGCCCCGTGCATCGCATTTCTTGTATAGCGGTGATGTCAGCTTTTGCCTTATTGAGGACCTCAACTTGGCGGGCATCGTCACCTTCCCTAGTAAGGGTTCGGACATTCCCCGAGCATGCCCTGATTTCATTAATCGTATTCCTAGTTCGTTTGCTGTGGTCGTTATCTGAAAAGTGATTTCATTGGAATTTAGTTTTATGTGGTGGGTCCCAAACCCTACGCACAACCCGTTTCTCGGGGAGTTGGATTTAAGTTACACATTTATATAGTGAGCCGCTTGATCCAAGACAGAAGCCCGCTTGCAGCCGCATCTCATGATGACAGACGCTGCTGTTGGAATCCGCTGGCAAGCCCTTAAACCAATTATGTCGGAGTGGCCCTGTCAGGTTGTCGGCTTCTCACATCAGTTCACCATCGAACGGATGTTCAGTGGCTATCCAGAGGATACAACTCGGACGTAGTGAGCTGCTTGGACCGCACATAGAGTTGAATGGCGGTCAGAAACTTTCCCCACTTGCGTGGACTTCTACACACGATCCCATCCTCCATCCGATATCACTTACAAAATTCACATTGGTGGATCCGATAAAATTCAATTAGTTTTCAAAAAACGCTATACTTTATCCACTAGTTCGAATTTTGAAAAAGTGACTTTAGATTCGTGATCAGCAACTACATGAACCCCCGAGTAGGGAGTTTTAAAGAAATCCAATTAGTTTTTAAAAAAATCATCGCAATATGAGTCCACCATACTGAATTTTGAACATATGACATCGGATTCATAATAAGCGATGCATAAACCTACTCGAATGTTCATATATGTAGCTACTGATTACGAGTCTGATATCACCTTTTAAAATTTAAAATGGTGGATTTAATAAAATAAAATCCGACTACTTTAAAAAAATGCACCACTATATTGGAATAATCATTTTGAATTTGTAAAAAGTGATATCGGATTCGTAATCAGCAGCTCCATTAAGCCCCGAGTACCAAGTTTCAAAACAATCCAATTAGTTTTTAAAAATTCACCGCCATATTGGACCCACCCTTTTGAATTAAAAAAAAAAAAAACAACTTCGGATTCATATTCAGCGATGTCATAAAGCTTCTAAATGCGAAATTTAGCCAAAAAAAACATTGCGCATTGGGGTTAGTATACTCGTTTTAGTTGCACCAGTTTCAATTGCGAAACATATTTTCAGGGTTAAACCTATTAAATTACAGGAATATTCGCCAATGAAAACAGAATAGCTGACAAAAAACCAAATTTTTGCTGTAGTTAAACATATCGAAATAAAATGAATAAATATAGTTTAAAAAACTAAAACTCACGCTTTTAGAGAGTATTGAACTAAAAAGTTGAAAATAATTTTAAAAACCCTACACAGTAGTATTGTGGAAAAAGCGTGGTCCGCTTTGTTCCATAATCTTAGTTTTTTATTTAAATTATTTTTACCTTTTTAGTGCAATATTCTTTAAAAGCGCGTGTTTTCGCTTTTTAAACCATATTTATTTTTTACTTTTTAGTTAAATGTGTTATGAAGTAATCGATAAATATATCGAAATATACCGCAGTGTAAACGAAACCTCTGGGCCTCCACTTTCGTTTGATACCCATGTAGGCAATTTTCAATATTATTGGACAATCCATTTTGACCGATAACTCAGTTATCGATGAATATATCGAAATATTCCAAAATCCAATAGAAACCTGTAAAACTTCCCTTTTGTTTGATACCCAGATTGTAGGCATCATGACCGATAACTTAGTTATCGATAAATATATCGAAGAGCAAATGCAACTTCCTATCGTTTGACACCCATATTGAAGGCACATTTCAAGGTTTTTGTGACAGTCATATGCCACTATCGGGTAGACTGAAGTAGAGTTACATACAAACAAGCAAACATACATATGAATGTATGTACAAGTAAAGCTAATGAAAGCGCAGTAAAGAAACTAGCATTATGTGGGAAAAGCGTCGAGGGCTCGATATACGAAAATTATAGCACAAAGCGGACCACGCTTTTTCCACAATACTACTGTGTAGGGTTTTTAAAATTATTTTCAACTTTTTAGTTCAATACTCTCTAAAAGCGTGAGTTTTAGTTTTTTTAAACTATATTTATTTTTTACTTTTTAGTCAAATGTCCTATGAAATTATCGATAAATATATCGAAAAATACAGCAGTCCAAACGAAACCTCTGGACTTCCATTTTAGTTTGATACCCATATTGTTAGGAAATTTTAAGGCATTTGGCCTCACATTTTGACAATAACTCAGTTATCGATAAATTTATCGAAATATGTCGATGTCCAAAGAAACCTGGGGCCTTCATCTTTCGTTTCATACCCACATTGTAGGGAATTTCTTAGGTTTTTAGGCAATCATATTTTGACCGATAGCTCAGTTATCGATAAATTTATCGAAATATGTCGAAGTCCAAATGAAACCTGGGACCTTTCCCTTGCGTTTGATACCCATATTGTAGGGAAATTTTAAGGTTTTCGGGCAACCACATTTTGACCGATAACTCAGTTATCGATAAATTTATCGAAATATGTCGATGTCCAAGTGAAACCTGAGCCCTTCACCTTTCGTTTGATACCCATATTGTAGGGAATTTTTTAGGTTTTTGGGCAATCATATTTTAACCGATAACTCAGTTATCGATAAATTTATCGAAATATGTCGATGTCCAAATGAAACCTGGAGCATTCACCTTTCGTTTGATACCCATGTTGTAGGGAATTTTTTAGGTTTTTGGGAAATCATATTTTGACCGATAACTTAGTTATCGATCAATTTATCAAAATATGTCGATGTCCAAGTGAAACCTGGGGCCTTCACCTTTCGTTTGATACCCATATTGTAGGGAATTTTTTAGGTTTTTGGGCAATCATATTTTGACCGATACTCAGTTATCGATAAATTTATCGAAATATGTCGATGTCCAAATGAGACCTGAGGCCCCCACCTTTCGTTTGATACCCATATTGTAGGGAATTTTTTAAGTTTTTGGGCAATCATATATTGACCGATAACTCAGTTATCGATAAATTTATCGAAATACATATGTCATGTCCAAATGAAACCTGGGGCCTTCACCTTTCGTTTGATACCCATATTGTAGGGAATTTTTTAGGTTTTTGGGCAATCATATTCTGACCGATAACTCAGTTATCGATCAATTTATCGAAATATGTCGATGTCCAAATGAGACCTGAGGCCCCCACCTTTCGTTTGATACCCATATTGTAGGGAATTTTTTAAGTTTTTGGGCAATCATATATTGACCGATAACTCAGTTATCGATAATTTTATCGAAATACATATGTCATGTCCAAATGAAACCTGGGGCCTTCACCTTTCGTTTGATACCCATATTGTAGGGAATTTTTTAGGTTTTTGGGCAATCATATTCTGACCGATAACTCAGTTATCGATCAATTTATCGAAATATGTCGATGTTCAAGTGAAACCTGGGGCCTTCACCTTTCGTTTGATACCCATATTGTAGGGAATTTTTT
The DNA here is from genome assembly GCA_964058755.1 of Campiglossa producta. NCBI lineage: Eukaryota > Metazoa > Arthropoda > Insecta > Diptera > Tephritidae > Campiglossa > Campiglossa producta. The sequence continues at coordinate 42,494,311 of CAXKVI010000004.1, read as the reverse complement.
AGGTTTTTGGGCAATCATATATTTACCGATAACTCAGTTATCGATAAATTTATCGAAATATGTCATGTCTAAATGAAACCTGGGGCCTTCACATTTCGTTTGCTACCCATATTGTAGGGATTTTTTTAGGTTTTTGGGCAATCATATTTTGACCGATAACTCAGTTATCGACAAATTTATCGAAATATGTCGATGTCCAAAAAAAACCTGGGGCCTTCACCTTTCGTTTGATACCCATATTTTAGGGACATTTTTTAGGTTTTTGGACAATCATATTTTGACCGATAACTCAGTTATCGATAAATTTATCGAAATATATCGAAGTCGAAATGAGACCTGAGGCCTTCACCTTTCATTTGATACCCATATTGTGGGGAAATTTTAACGTTTTCGGGCAACCACATTTTGACCGATAACTCAGTTATCGACCAATTCATCGAAATATGTACATAGATGTCCAAGTGAAGCCTGGGGCCTTCACCCTTCGTTTGATATCCATATTGTAGGGAATTTTTTTAGGTTTTTGGGCAATCATATATTGACCGATAACTCAGTTATCGATAAATTTATCGAAATATGTCGATGTCCTGGGGCCTTCACCTTTCGTTTGATACCCATATTGTAGGAAATTTTTGAGGTTTTTGAGGAATCATATTTTGACCGATACTCAGTTATCGATAAATTTATCGAAATATGTCGATGTCCAAGTGAAACCTGGGGCCTTCACCTTTCGTTTGATACCCATATTTTAGGGAATTTTTTAGGTTTTTGGGCAATCATATTTTGACCGATACTCAGTTATCGATAAATTTATCGAAATATGTCGAAGTCCAAATGAAACCTGGGACCTTTCCCTTGCGTTTGATACCCATATTGTAGGGAAATTTTAAGGTTTTCGGGCAACCACATTTTGACCGATAACTCAGTTATCGATAAATTTATCGAAATATGTCGATGTCCAAGTGAAACCTGAGCCCTTCACCTTTCGTTTGATACCCATATTGTAGGGAATTTTTTAGGTTTTTGGGCAATCATATTTTGACCGATAACTCAGTTATCGATAAATTGATGGAAATATGTCGATGTCCAAATGAAACCTGGAGCCTTCACCTTTCGTTTGATACCCATGTTGTAGGGAATTTTTTAGGTTTTTGGGAAATCATATTTTGACCGATAACTTAGTTATCGATCAATTTATCGAAATATATCGAAGTCCAAGTGAAACCTGAGCCCTTCACCTTTCGTTTGATACCCATATTGTAGGGAATTTTTTAGGTTTTTGGGCAATCATATTTTGACCGATAACTCAGTTATCGATAAATTTATCGAAATATGTCGATGTCCAAGTGAAACCTGGGGCCTTCACCTTTCGTTTGATACCCATATTTTAGGGAATTTTGTAGGTTTTTGCGCAATCATATTTTGACCGATACTCAGTTATCGATAAATATACCCATATTGTAGGGAAATTTAAAGGTTTTCGGGCCACTGAGGCTTAGACCGAACGAGAGTCACATACATACAAGCAAGCAAACAAACAAACATACAAGTGAACCTTATAAAAGCGTGGTAAAAATACAAATAGAATTAAAAAAAAAAATTTTAACCACTCTAATGTATACAAAAATACAGGATTTAATGCAAAAATAATGATTTAGAGGCATGGACAAAAACAATAGTTATACCCTTAAAAAAGGCGCAAATCCTCAAAACGGCCAAGTCGGTCAAGAAATAAAAAAAACGAATGTCTCAAATCATTGAAACACAATTAGCACAAGATCTTCCAAAAAAACTGGTAAAATATGGCCCAGGATAGCCATGAACAGCGTTGCCATTCTAGCCGTTTTCCGGCTAGATCTACCCTTTTTTTTCATTTAGCCGGAAAAATTTGAATCTAGCCGCTAGCCGTTTTCTTATTATTTTTAGCCGTTTTTAGCTTTTTTGCCAATGTAGTAAACAGCTTTTTTGAAATAAACTTAGCTCAACACATCTAACATTTCTAATAGTTCAGAGCAAGATATAGAAAATTGTGATATAGAAATATTGTAAAATGTATATACTTACATTTTTTCACATAAATTTTTTTTTTGTTCATTTTATGTCATGAAAGTATATGTTATTTCAAGTATATTCGTTACCTGTTGTGCGATTCGCTAACTTTTATCGTTTCCACAAACGAAATTTTTAACCTTATCACAAATGGTTTGCGTTATCACATATGGGCGAATCCCAAATAGTGTTACATTTTTGATAAAACAAAAATAAAATTGTAACATCGAAGCACAATAATAACTTTTTTTATGGATCATTGGTAGATAAAGAGGATCTTAAATTGGTCAGCGTAATTCGTGGGACATGATGCCTCAAAGAGATATAGTCAATAGATCGAAGATTTCTATATATAAAAACAAGTAGCAGTGTTTAATATACATTTATTTAAACACTACTGCACCGATTTCCTTGAAATTTTAGCAACGATATATGAAGGTTATATTTAGACAAAAAATTGTTGATACCCGACACCCGGTTTTGGAGATATCGTTAACAATATAAACCCGAAAAACCCTAAAATATTTTTTAGAGCGAAGTTGGTTATTCAATAACATTAACACTTTCCCTCTGATCATTTTGAAATTTTAGCAGCATACTGATATATAAACAGAGAATGATAACCGGTTTTGGATTTTTCGATAAAAGAAAAACCCGAAAAATCGTTAAATATTTTGGCTAACTTGGGCACTTCTCTACCAATTATGTTAAAAGTTTAGCAGCATGTAGATATTTATATAAAGCAATCTTCGGTCAACTTTTTTTGATACCCGAAATGTTTAATTTTTAAAAAAAAATTTATTTGACCACTTCTACTGGTGAACCAGTGAGAGATAGGCACAAACGCTCAAAGGCAATTTGGGCGTAAAATTCCCTAAAAGGCCCCTTAAACCGATTCAGAATATTGCAAAAGGCATCCCAATAATAGAAATTTGAATAAAATCTGACCGAAGAAAATCTAATTTTTCAAAATTTTAATAAAATATTTAAAGTTCTAAATAGTAAAATATTAACAATATATCTGACATTGCATTGAATTTAAAACATCAAAAACCCAACAAAAAGTATGAAAGCCACTAAAACTTCGGTAAAGTTATCATTCAATATTTTAGGAGAATTAGTGGTTTCTTTAGTTAATTTTTTTATATGTTTGTATTGTTGGGATAACTGTACTAAATATGTGTTTTAGGTCACTGACGCTTAAATAGAAGTTAGTTTAGGAGTAGTTAAATACATGTTTTCCAATTTTTTTTTACGGTTTCTGATATCTCTCGAAAATTGCCCATATTTGCCCCTTGTACAAATTTCAATAACCTTCGTTGTGTTAATCTTTCAAAAGGAGGAATTTGGTTTTATACTACTGTAGTGTAGGACAACCAATTACAAAAATATAACACCTAATAAAGGTAACACTGTAGCTGTGCCTACAAAAAAACATGCTACCGTAAAAATGATACGCAGCAAAGTAGCTCGACATTTATGCCTCTACCTTGAAAACTAAAGGAAGCACATCAAATTCAAAAACACCGAAAGTTTTGCTGTATATTAGGCTATCATTGCATACAACCAAAATTTTAATACTCCGTTGCCTCAAAATGTTATAAGCACAAAATCACAGATATTGAAAATGGCCAAAAGCAGAGTATCGCTACTTTCATTGATGATAACATTTAATATTGGAGGAGCACATTAACCTCTCTTACATTTTTAGAACCTCCGTCTCAAAACCTACAGCCTTGTAAAATTTCAGAGCGACACATTGATGCCTCAATTTTTTTTCATCCAAATCTTAAACTAAATATCCATATGCTTTTTTCCCGAGTATCCAAAAATGTAACACTATTTGGGATTTGCCCATATATATAAATATATTGATGTAAGAAAAAGGCTCAATAAATGAAATGAAATGACTAACACTTTTCAAATTTTTTACGAAAACTAACACTTTTCAAATTCTGTAAGAAGACTAACACTTTTATTTTGTGTCTGACGAAAAATAACACTTTCAATTTGTGTCTGACGAAAACTAACACTTTTGTTTTGTATCTGACGAAAACAAACACTTTTGGCTAGTACATTTTCTTCAGAGAAAAAATGAATGAATTTATATATTTGCTAAGAAACTATAATTTTTCATGGGTTTTTTCATTCAGTTTCATTCGGTAAGGTTAGGGCAACGGCCCCTTCCCCCCTGACCCCCCTACGTACGCCCTTGAAAAGCTGCCTTAAATCTAAGTTTGTGTTTTGTTACGAGTAAAAGTGAGTCATGCAGATAAATTGAACGTATTATTTCATCATTTCTGTGTCTTTTTCAAATTCGAAAACCCGTTGGAAAAGTAAACATTTCAGAAAAGTAAAACACCCTTGGGACGGATTGATTTACTTTTTCGCGATTCTAATGTATTTCGATACAATGATCGATAATTGAGTTATCAGTCAAAATGGGGATCAAGCGAAAGGAGAGCCCCAGGTTTTTTGGACTTCGATATATATAACTCGATAAACTGAGTTATCGGTAGAAATGTGATTGCCCAAAAACCTCAAACTCTCCAAAAATGGAATAACAGGTTCGCTTCTGAAGTTCTTCGAAAGTTTTTTGGTCAACAGAAAGCTTTTAGTTACGATTGGCCCAACTAAATCTGAGTTGTTAGTGTTTGAGTTGTTAATGCTTGGTCTGGAATCCCTCAAGGTACTCATTGTGGACCTTTGCTTTTCATACTTTTTATTAACCACTTACCACAACATTTCAAGTTCGCAAAGTGCCTTATGTTCTGATGATGTTAAACTTTATATGAAGATTTTCTAAGTGATTGTCAAAATTTACAATCTGACCTTGAGATATTTCAGCGGTGGTGTTCTGCCAATAATCTGTTTCTTAATACGAGCAAATGCAATGTGGTTTCTTACTCTAAAATACTTAAGTGGTCCTCTTACGTCGGTTTATTCAATAAATAACTTTAACTTATACCGTTTGGAGGAGATTAAAGATCTCGGAGTGATTTTCGATATGAAACTGACATTCAGTAGACATGTTGATGTTTTTCTTTCAAAAGCACGTTCCATGCTGGGTTTCATTAGAAGGAATTCGAAAGAATTTAAGGATCCTTGTTCATTGAAGTCTCTATACATCTCTTTAGTAAGGAGTCACCTGGACTATTGTTGTGTTGTGTGGAGTCCATACTATTCATCTCACATTAGCAAAGTTGAACGAGTTCAAAGAAGCTTATTATTTACATTAAACTGGCCATGCGATATGCTGTCGTACGACAGCAGGCGGAAACTTCTTGGCTTGCAATCCTTGGAAGATCGCAGAACTTATTTTTCGCTAATGTTTGCTTATAATTTAGTGAACCGAAGGATTGACTGTGATGAACTTCTCAGTTTAATAAATTTCAATACCATGTCACGTGAATTAAGGAATAATCGATTACTTATTGAAACGTCACATAGGACTAATTATGGTTATAATGAACCGATTTCGCGATGTGTACGTCTTTGTAATAAGTATGCACATTTAATAGATTTCAATGCTAGTATTTATATCTTTAAATTAAACTTATTCATTGCTTTAAACTAGTAATTAGTCTGTAAGTACTCCTGTAGACTGTATTAAATAAATAAATAAATGCTGAGCTATTTATGAGAAACTTACAATGGGATAAATTAATAAAAACAACTTAATTGATTTTTCTCAAATTTTCGCCAATTTGGCATCAATTTGAATGAAGAAACTTTCAAAATTTGAGAAAAGCTTTTTATTAATTTATCCTAATGTTTCAAAAATTGAAAACAGGAATATCTCAAAACACATTTTTCATAGAAGTGCACCTTTTGCACGCAACTCCTCAATTTAAACAAACAAAAATTATGGAACAAAGCGGACCACGCTTCAACTTTTTAGTTCAATACTCACTAAAAGTGTGAGTTAAATTTTTTTTAAATATATTTATTTGTACTGTGGATACTCCATCATAATGCATTTTTAACCCAAAAAGACAACAAATAATTGAGATTTTATGTGAGTTCTATATGTTCCGGTCTTGTGAGGATAAACTAAGTGTGGTCAGTGGCGTATAAAAAAGTGAGAAAACACAATCGAAAATACGAAAAATCTCCAGCTTTGCTTATCCCATCGAACCCCGCTAATCACCGCATAAAAGATCTTCAATAGCTCTAAAAACCCACCATATAATGGGACTCAATCAGATGCCCAGTTTAAGAGCTATTAGCAGATTAATGAGAGAAATGGAGCACAATTTCAAGTCACCTCGTAGTATGTAATGATATACAGCAAAAACTAATAACTTATATTTTGATACGATGTCAAAGCTAAATCAATTCCAAATCATACTGGTCAAAGCTGTTTGCAAATCAGATCAGAAATACCAAAGTTAAAACCATTTTAGTATCACTATATAGCTACATTTGGTATATCGATATTTATAATCGAGAAAATTATTTCAAAATCAACAAGTGTTTTTGATGTCAAATCCATACCATGGGGTTTTATGTATCAAGTTTTCGACTGCTTTACTGTACAAAATCGACATGATAAATCTAGCTGTAACATATTTTTAAATTGGATATAGCTTTGGTACTATTGAGCCAATAAGAAAATGGCTAAGATAAATTTTGTTTGAATTTGATTAAGCTATAAACCGGCATAAAAATCAAGGCCAAATAACACTGGACCACAAATTTCAACTTTTTCTCTTTACCTGATTTTAAAATTTTAGTTGATTTTTGATTCTATGGAACCGTTTTTGAGATATTTGCAATTTACCGTTATTCGAAAAAACCAAAAAGATGACTCCCTTTAATTACGAACGGGTCAAGCAATTGCAAAAAAGTTTACAGAATCGGAGAGATTATAAAATTTGCTATAAATGCATCATACATTGTTTTTTGCTCAACCAGATAGTTTTCGAAATATTAGCTTATCATTTCAGATTTTTGTTTTTTTTTTTATGAAAAAATATGAAAAAAATTACTCTTTGCGAGGGAAGCATTTCAAAACCACAACTTTTTTTCAAGATATTTTTTCTTTACGTAAAGCTCTGTTTAATTAGAAAAAAGATAAGCTATCATCGAAGAAAATCGATGCAAAACTACGTAAGTTATAAACGATCCAATAAACATACCCAGGTTGCGCAACTTCAATGTATGTATACATACATGATATGTATGTATTACATATATTAAAGATATAAAGTGCAAATGGGATATTATCCGGATAAACGAATAACACCATAACAATGATAATACTTTTTCTTTAAATAAATCAAATAGAACTTTTAATACTCGAATTGTTTTATAGTAGGGGAGTGGTTGCATCGAAAGGAACCCAACAAACATCGGACGCAAAAAACTCAAACGTTAGAGAAAACATTGTTTCTCAGTTTGATTTTCAACATTATTTATCTTTTGAAAAGAAATGTTTTCTCAACTTTTTCTCAAACGTTGTTTTTCAATTTGAGAATAGGTTGAGATGCATTTGAAAATTTTCTTTCCATTCCCAAAAGAACATAGCATATATATCGAAATCTAGCGAAAGCAATCTACATCGATAGTCACCGACACTTTTTTGCAAACCATCGATATCGTGGAATGTTTCTTTTAATAATAATGTTTATATTATTGATAAATACATTAAATATTATAAATACTCAACAAATTATTAAAGATAAAGAAATGAAAATATATAATCTCGATTCACAACATAAAAATCGCAGGGAAGAAATGCACAACAGCTGCAACTCTCTCATAAAAAAACCAAAAATTGGTTTCGACGGTATATTTCTTTTTTTTGGGAAACAACAACTGCAAAACTGAACTGCTGAAGGTCAAAGTTCATATGAAGCAATTCTACCAATCAAAATCTCTCAAAAACTAATGAAATTGTTTCCCATAGGATAGGTAATTGAATTACTTTCATTCGATATACATATTTTATATTTGCATAACCATTATTCTGTAAAAATGCAGTTATGTGAAAAAACCTTATTTATTCTTTAAACTTCTGTGCAGGACACCCTTAGCCGATCCAACACCGGCTACGCAAACCCCAGTACTACCCCTGCAGCGAAAGCAACTAGTTGAAAACTATTTTACAACTAGTTGGTGCACCGGGCCCAACTAGTCAGTGTTCTGTCTTTTTTCTATATAAGCAACTGGTATTTTTTACGTGTTGATGTCCTACGAGATGTCAATTGTCAGATTTCGACCAGACTATACCAGTTATCTACTAGTCAGGAAATACCAGTTTCATACTAGTTCTAAAATACTAGTTCCATACTAGTTCAACCTGGACTAGTATAATTTCCATAAAATGAACTAGTCCACATACTAGTCCAAGTACTAGTATAAAATATACTAGTCCCATACCAGTCCAAAAAGCATTCAACTTGGACTAGTATGATTTCAACCAGAATTTTCCTGGCTTACCCACTATTCTATCCCTCGACTTTATTTTCATGTTTATTCTTAAAAAAGCAGCGGCTATTTGTATTTACCCTAACACGAAAAAGCATCTATGAATTATAAAAGGAAACGAAACGAAAGAATTTTGTATTTTTCAACTGGTATAATTTCATCCAGAAAAATCTAGTTATATACTAGTATGGAATGTATATTTCCTGACTAGTATGGGTTCAGCCAGAAAATTCTAGTTTTATACTAGTATGAAGTGGATATTTCCTGACTAGTATAAGTTCTGCCAGAAAATTATAGTTGTATACTAGTATCTTTCTGACTAGTTTGAGGTTTCGCTGCAGGGTACTGTACAGAACACCTTCTCTAATTTTTAAGTTTTACCTATGCGCGGTGTACCAAAGCAAAGGTACATAAAATGAAACGTAATTTGATTATCTATCCAACGCAAAAAAATATTTGAAAATCGGTTCATTACTTTTTGATAAATTTTGATTTTAAGGAATGCTTCATACCTCCAATAACTCTTTTTGTTGTTGTTCTCCCCCTTGGTAAAGGGTGGACACCTTGCCGCGGTGCGAGGGCTTAAGTTGATAGCCACAGGGCTACGCTGCCCTTGTGATCATAGCGCCGCCGGTACTACATCACGAGAGAAGCCAAGCCTCTCTGGCGCGACGACTAAGATCTTCCCCCTCCCAATCCAGGGTGTTATGCGACCACGTGCCCATTGGACGTTTGCAGCCGGGAGGCAAATCGTGGCTGTAATCGAACGGAGCCTCTCTGATACCGGGCCGCCTCGGAGAGTAACTATGGGGCTCTGCCGCGGCGGACGATACATTCCCCTTACTCTTCCTTTGACCCTAAACTGGCCTTTCCCGGCGAGGGGTCGTACAAACAAGATGAAAGATAGTAACAAAAACCCTAAAACTAAAGATACAACAATGTATACTGCACAGCAGAGGACGAAAATGCTGGAGCAAGCGAGAACGCAACGTCGGAGGACACACTCCATTTCTTTATCAGCCGAGAGATCGACAGCGATGGCAACTACGAGTCGATTAGCTCTGGATAATAAGGGGGCAATCCCCAAAGTAAGTACCGGTACAAACACGGTGAAGCCAACAACGGCTGATGCTAAAGCCCTAGTAAGTGCCGGTACCGAAACCAAGTCTTTAACGTCTGTGGCAGTGGTCTTACGACCTGGCCCAAGAGATCCAAATAAAGGAACGACCGCGATGGCAACTACGGGTCGAAATTTACCCCAAAAGACATCTCCCAGTCGCTCTGAGTACTTGGACAAAAGAGCGGCCGCAAGGATCCTGAAGAAATACGAGGGTATTTCACAAGAGGCGCTATCGCCGAATGCTAGAAAGACGGTGGAGATGGCTGAAGCTATCTTACCGAACTTCCAAAGCGATTACGTGCCAAAGAAGGTTAATGGTAATCCCTTCAAACGCCAGAGATCGGGCGTGGATTTAAAACCTCACCCGAAGCGGCAGCAACACGCCCCCGTAGTGGGTAAACTCAGCTTCGCTGAAGTGACTAAGGATAGGATCCTCATAGGCGTCATTGACCGAGGTAATGAAAGCTGGGCCATCCCTAGGGACCAGTGGCGGTACGTCCGGAACGCTATCGGTAATGCCCTTCTCGACGTTATGGATGAGTCTCCGGGTGCCACGCCGATGGGTTCTGATGCGGGATGGCATCAGGGCCGAATCAAGGTATTCGCTTGCGAGGATGCAAAAACTGTTGCACTGTACAAGGCAGCAGCTGCAAGACTAGGTGAGATCTACCAAGGGGCAAGAATCGAGGTTGTCGACTGGACGTTTGCAGCCGGGAGGCAAATCGTGGCTGTAATCGAACGGAGCCTCTCTGATACCGCGCCGCCTCGGAGAGTAACTATGGGGCTCTGCCGCGGCGGACGATACATTCCCCTTACTCTTCCTTTGACCCTAAACTGGCCTTTCCCGGCGAGGGGTCGTACAAACAAGATGAAAGATAGTAACAAAAACCCTAAAACTAAAGATACAACAATGTATACTGCACAGCAGAGGACGAAAATGCTGGAGCAAGCGAGAACGCAACGTCGGAGGACACACTCCATTTCTTTATCAGCCGAGAGATCGACAGCGATGGCAACTACGAGTCGATTAGCTCTGGATAATAAGGGGGCAATCCCCAAAGTAAGTACCGGTACAAACACGGTGAAGCCAACAACGGCTGATGCTAAAGCCCTAGTAAGTGCCGGTACCGAAACCAAGTCTTTAACGTCTGTGGCAGTGGTCTTACGACCTGGCCCAAGAGATCCAAATAAAGGAACGACCGCGATGGCAACTACGGGTCGAAATTTACCCCAAAAGACATCTCCCAGTCGCTCTGAGTACTTGGACAAAAGAGCGGCCGCAAGGATCCTGAAGAAATACGAGGGTATTTCACAAGAGGCGCTATCGCCGAATGCTAGAAAGACGGTGGAGATGGTTGAAGCTATCTTACCGAACTTCCAAAGCGATTACGTGCCAAAGAAGGTTAATGGTTATCCCTTCAAACGCCAGAGATCGGGCGTGGATTTAAAACCTCACCCGAAGCGGCAGCAACACGCCCCCGTAGTGGGTAAACTCAGCTTCGCTGAAGTGACTAAGGATAGGATCCTCATAGGCGTCATTGACCGAGGTAATGAAAGCTGGGCCATCCCTAGGGACCAGTGGCGGTACGTCCGGAACGCTATCGGTAATGCCCTTCTCGACGTTATGGATGAGTCTCCGTGTGCCACGCCGATGGGTTCTGATGCGGGATGGCATCAGGGCCGAATCAAGGTATTCACTTGCGAGGATGCAAAAACTGTTGCACTGTACAAGGCAGCAGCTGCAAGACTAGGTGAGATCTACCAAGGGGCAAGAATCGAGGTTGTCGACTGGAAGGACATCCCGGCTGGGCCAAGGGCAAGAGCGTGGATTCCTGCTATCCCTGCTGAACCTGAGAGAATTCTCAGGATGCTGAGGATCATGAACCCGTCTCTCCCGACGAAGGACTGGGGTGTCAATCTGGTCGAGGATGCGGTAGGGCCTGATAGGCAAGTGATCTTCACCTTGAATAAGGAGGCACTCGAGCCCCTTAAACGATTCAACGGACGAGTGCACTACGGTATGGGCCGGATCGTGATTCACGTATACCGCGGCGATGCACAGCGTGCTGCCATTTCGGCTGCACCGGAGGACTCGGACATCGCAGTGCCGGAAGGGGAGTCGGAGATGTCCGACTCGGAAAGTATGGTATCTGCCACGTGAAATGGCGAAGGAGCAGTGGACAGCTCGGAGATGGGAGACAGCCTGCTGGACGGGGAAGACCTCAACGTCACAGTGATAGCAGCTAGTCCTGAGCGCACCAATGTTGAGACCGCCACAGTTAGTAGGATCTCTGCCACGCCAAACCGTGGTCTGAACAAATCGTCGTTGAAAGATAAGCCTCCAGACGAGGTGGAACTCGACGATACGGCGGTGGCAGGCAAGTCTGGGCGCTCTCATGTTGGTGGTGATTCAGATAAACCTGCACAAATCTAAAGCAGCCTCGGCTGCCTTAATTTGTCGTCTCTCTAAAGGCGACGTAGATGTGGTCCTCATCCAAGAACCCTGGGTCAACAGCTCAAGGATTTGCGGTTTGGGGACTAAGGGTTTTAAGCTTATTCGAGCCAGCGAGGGGTGCAGGGTTAGAGCCTGTATTTTGGTTAAGTCTGAGCTGAATACCTTTCTCTTGCCCAACTATACCAATGGAGACGTTACAGCTGCCAGTTTAACAGTCGACAGTACCAGTCTGACGATGGCGTCGGTCTATATGCTCTACGAAGCCGAAGAATCTCCGCCACAGAGGGAGGTAAAAGACCTGGTGGCAAATTTTTCCATGAGTCATCTTATTATCGGAACGGACGCCAATGCTCATCACGTCCAGTGGGGAAGCCCCGATATCAATGATAGAGGAGAGTCGTTGTTTGCCTATTTGTTAACAACTAACCTGGTAGTTTGCAACATGGGTAACGAACATACCTTTATTACTAAAACCCGTACGGAGGTCATAGATCTCACTATTTGCAGCGAAGGCGCTTATGAGTGGGTCAGAATATGGCGCGTTCTCGATGAGCACTCATTCTCCGACCACCGGTACGTAGAAATAGTTCTAGACTTTTCTGTTGAGCAGCCGGTTATGAAACGCAATCCACGTAACACTAACTGGCAGCTACACAATGAAATACTATCTAGGGACTTACCAGCACTGCCCCCACAAGTCCCCTCATCAGTAGGGGAGTTGGAGGATCTGGTAAAGACCTTTACAACGACGCTCTCGAATGCCTTAGAGCAGGCTTGCCCAGTGCCAAAACCACGCGGTAAACATAGAAAAATCATGTAGAACACAATTTAATAAGGCCAAGAGCCTTGGCACGGAGACTCAATGGCTTGAATATAAAGTTAAACTCAGGGCCTGCAAAAAAGCTCTGAGTCAGGCGAAGATAGTATCGTGGAGAAATTTCTGCACTGGGGTCGAAAATGTCGACGATACAGCGAGACTTAGACGAGTGCTCTCAAAAACTCAAACAGCCACAAGCTATTTGCGCAAACCTGCCGGATCCTGGACCAGCACGGAGAGGGAAACCCTAGAGCTGCTCTTGAATACGCACTTCCCAAGGAACTTGCATGAGGAACCCGTAGCACCTACAACAAACCTGGCTGTATACATACCCTTCACGGAGGAAAAGATTAGGTGGGCGGTTAAAAGCTTCGAACCGTTCAAGGCTGCCGGGCCAGACGGGATTATTCCCGCACAACTCATACACACGCTGGAGACATCAGCCAAATGGCTGGTATGTCTCTATACAGCCTGCCTTTCTCTTAGCTACATTCCGTACTCCTGGAGAAGTGCCACGGTAGTGTTTATTCGTAAGGCGGGAAAGGCGTCTCATTACGAGCCCAAGGACTACAGGCCGATCAGTCTCTCATCCTTTGTGCTCAAAACCTTCGAGAGGATAATAAATGACTACCTCTCCTCTACTATTGATAGCAACCAGATCTGTAGCTATCAGCATGCATACACCAAAGGGAAATCTACAGAAACTGCGCTTCACAGCCTAGTTTCTGTTATAGAAAAATCGCTGTATGAGAAGGAGTACTGTCTTGCGGCCTTTTTAGATATTGAAGGAGCCTTCAACAACATAAGCCCTGATGCTATAAACACCGCTTTAACAAGTCTGGGCATAAGCAGGTCTCTTATTGAACTTATTGATCAACTACTAAAGGGTAGACGAATAGTTTCATCACTCGGCTCGGTTGACTTATCTCGCTATGCCACAAGGGGAACGCCTCAGGGTGGTGTTCTCTCCCCGCTTCTATGGAACCTCACGGTCAACTCGATGCTGCGAGACACAAGCTGGGGGGGGGGGCGGGAAGGTAGTGGTATATGCAGACGACTTAGCTATAATATATAAGGGCAAATTCCCACAAACCCTGTGCGACTTGATGCAAGTAGCACTGCGAGAGGTTTCCTCATGGTGCTCGCGTGGCGGACTGAGCATCCCGGGAAAAGTAGAACTGGTTCTCTATACCACCGCTAATATTACCAAAACTGAATGACGTGCTCCTGAACTTGGCTGACAAAGCCAAGTTTTTGGGCACAGTTCTGGATAGGAAACTAACCTGGAAGGAGAATGTTCTTCAGCGCCAGAAGAAAGCGTGTATTGCACTCTACACGTGCAAAAGAGCCATTGGAAAGAAATGGGGGCTCAGCCCCAAAATATGCAAATGGATCTACACTGCAATCATTCGACCAATCATGCTCTATGGAGTTGTGGTATGGTGGCCTGCGCTGAGCAAGGCAACAAACCTTAATCTGCTAGGTAAAGTACACAGATCTTGCATGATCTGTATAAGTGGTGCGTTAAGAACAACGCCCAATGAAGCACTCCAGGCCATTCTTGGCATTTTGCCACTCGATCTGGAAGGGCACCGGGTGGCAGCAGCATCGGCTCTGCGTCTAAGGGAAACGTCCGGCTAGGGCGCAAGCACTACTGAACACGCCTGTATTTTGGGATCCTATAGCTTTCTTCCGCTGAGCACAGATCGTTGTGCGACCACAACAGTCGGAGATAGCGGTTTTAAAATCAACATTCCTAGCAGGGAAGAATGGGAGAGCACGGATCGGAGCCCCGCCACTCATGGCGGCACTTCCATTTATACTGATGGCCCGAAGTTAGACGGCAGAGTTGAAGGAGGATCTGAACCTTGAGCTCTTCTTCAGACTACCTGATCACTGCAGTGTCTTCCAGGCTGAAGTTTCAGCAATCATGGACGCCGCGGCTTGGTTAGGCCAACACACTGTCGGACAGGACATTTTTATATTCAGCGACAGCCAGGCGGCCCTCAAATCCCTTGGTTCTTATTCGTTCAACTCTCAACTGACGCTCAGCTGTCGTCGATCTCTACAAGAGATGGCCCAACAGAATTGCGTGAACCTCACATGGGTCCCGGGGCATAGGGACATTGAGGGAAATTGTAGGGCAGACGAACGCGCGAGGCAGGGCACGACCAAGCAGGTTCTTCGGGATAAAGAGCGCTTAGGTATGCCGTTTGCCACATGCAAGCTTATGCTGAAGGAGTAGACACTCCGCCAAGCCAACGAAAGATGGCTGCAATCTCCAGGATGCCGGATATCCAAAGAAACCTGGCCGAAATGGGATCATAAAAGATCAAGACAAATTTATGCCCTAAGGAGAAGAGAAATCTCCATATTAATAGGCGTATTAACTGGGCACTGCCTCATTGGTAGGCACGCAGAAAGACTAGGTGTGCCCTAACGACGATGCTGTAGGATGATGAGGAGGAGGAAACGCTGGAGCACCTCATCTGCAACTGCCCGGCTTTAAGTGGCGCGAGAATGCGCTTTTGGGGACTTCCCTTCCTGGTTAACCTGCGAGGAGGAGTAACGGTGTCGGTATAGGAACGTCAGGCCCGGGATTCTGCTATGTGGAGAATTCCGTTAATACCGGGATTTTCCATATGGCAGGGTCCCGGAACTGACTTTCCTAGTGTTGGTGGTATCACAACGGGCCCTTTAATACTGGCCGAGGTGTGCCTCTGCGGCAGCAACTTGAACCTAACCTGTTGTTCTCCCCCCAAACAAAGTATACCTATTTGTACTCACCCTAATAATAATAATATCCATCGACCGCTCATTTTTTATAAGCCTTTTTTTTAATTCGGAAGTTGGAGCCAGTCTGAATTTAAGCCAACTTTTTTTGTTGACTTGTTGACAAAACATTCATCAAATATATCGATAACGTAATCGACAAGTCGCAGATCTCTAATGTGCATTGAAAATTAAAACACGCAAAGAGTTTAGTGAACGTGAAAAAATCTTTAAAAAGTTATAACACAGGGAAGTATATGCTTATTTTGTTAATATTTTGTGATATTTGCGATATTTAAAAGCAATGCATCGATCAAAGCGGGTCAAAAATAAGTAACGCAGATAATAAATCTTCTTAGTGAAAGTGGTGCAACAGATGGTCGAGCGACCACAGATAGTTCAGCAGGAGAAGATCATATTTTAGACGAAGGCCCGTCTACTTCACAGTTCGCAGGTATTTTTAATGACGCAAATGATTCCCAAATTGATTCCGACTATTCACTGTCTGATATTGAGGAAGACAGTGAAGAGGAAAATGATGCAAGAAAGCATGTAGCAGGGTGGGCCGTACAATTTAACATCGCCACAGATGCAACTAATTCGTTGCTCGGGATACTACGAAAATATATCTCTGGGATTCCCAAAGACTGCAGGGGGATCACTCTGTATTGCGATTCGAAATTCAATGCGATTCGAAAGTGAAATGCGATGCGATAAGCAAATGGTACTCTGTATTGCTATAGCATTGCTAACAGTGCTGCGTTCTGAGGCCTTTGGTTATTTTCTTGCTTGGGTTGGCATCACTGTTGTAAAACTCCGTATAAACATAATTTTATTGGTTTAATTGAAGTTTTCTTACAATTTTTTGGTAATTATTTTGTAAATTTAAAAGTTAAACAAAATATTTTTCAAAAAAAAAAAATTTTTTGAAGTTAACTTCTTAGGCGGCGATATGAAGTTTTTGATTATTATTATTATTATTATTATTATTATTATTATTATTATTATTATTATTAAACAAGTTTTTGTACAACTAAGAACTTAAAGTCTTTTATATGTACATCATCACATATTAAAATCCTATAAGGATCTATTACAATTACAAATAGGAACGGTATTTACTTAAACTAAGTTTACAATAATGAGATAGATAGGTAGTAATAAAGCGAGAAAGAGATAGTGAAAGAAGGATACATAAATCAGTAAGAGTATTTGTATTCAGTATATGGAGGAGATATCCACACTGCTAAAGTAATTAAGTAAAACACTTTTGAAGTTTCCCTTATTTAGCCCGAACTTAACCGACTCGGGAATAGAGTTCCAAAGTCTTACAGCACTAATAAAAAACATTCGGCTAGAAGTTAGATACCTGTATTTAGGAACAATTAATTTATTATTCCTCTGCGACCTGGTTAGTTGGAGCTTGTCGTATAAATACCTGGGAGCTTTCCACTCTAGCAATTTATATATATACATGCAATTTCTTGCAGCCAAGTAATTCAAAATATGGCATCCCAGAATTTTATCACTCCAGGGTGATATGTGATCATATCGGCCAATTCCATACACATACCTAGTTACTTACAACAATAACTACTTTATTTATTTGGTCGCAACAAGTTAACTTATTGTTCAAAATAAATCCTAAGTTTTTTACCTTTTCAGTAGTTTTAAGTGATTGAGAACCGATCATTAAAGGTGGAATGCTTGAAACGTCAAGTTCGTATTTATGTATTGGCATAACGTACGACTTTGTAGCATTAAGACACAATCCGTTTTTTTTTGCCCAACACAGAATAGAACTTAGATCAAGATTCACTTTAAAACATAAGTCTTCAACGAGTCCAATACGATTTGAAAGGTATAACTGGATGTCATCAGCATATGCGTGTACATTGACATATTTGCACACAGAAAATACATCATTGATAAACATACTGAACAGGAGAGGACCAAGGACTGACCCTTGGGGGACACCAGCTTGTATACTCTTAAACTGCGACAATGAAGTCTCTACTCTAACTCTCTGTACCCTACCATGTAGGTAGCTAGCTAGGACTCTAATGGCGCTATCAGCAAAGGCAAACATATTCCGAAGCTTCCAGCACAGTAGATCGTGGTTGACCAAGTCAAATGCCTTTGAAAAATCTAACAAACAAAGAATCGTTAAGTCCTCATTATCAAAAGGTATTCTAATATCGTCCATGAGTTTAATCATGGCAGTGGCACAACTATGTTTTGGCCTAAAGCCAGACTGTAAAGGAGATAGTAAGTTCTTTTCATGAATAAACCGCGAGATTTGCTCAGCCATTAAAGATTCGCACACTTTTGAGAACGAGGGTACGATGCTAATCGGTCTGTAGTCCGAAGGATCAGTAGAGAGTGGTTTCTTTGGCACAGGCACAACTATTGCTTTTTTCCAGTCAGTCGGAAAACATCCACTTGTAAAGCAGTGGTTGATAATGTGGGTAAGAGGGTTCACTATAAAAGGAAGCAGAATTTTAACAAACTTTAACGAAATTCCATCATTACCAACCGCATTCGAATTTATAGACATTATAGATCTTGCCACGTCACTCTCACTAACTGCGTTAAACTCAAAACCATCAGAGATGGATGCAGGAACCATAGGCAGATTTTCATTTGAGACAGGGCTAGAACTGTCACTCGAACTTATAAAAAAATTGTTTAATACATCAGGGTCAATATCACATTTTACTTTATTTTTCCCATGTACTCGTAGAGTTTTGAGGTTGCGCCATATCTCTTTAGATGAAAGAGAGGGATTCAGCTTGTTGTAGAAAAACTTTTTTTTGGCCTGTCTAATTACAGAGGTAGCTTCATTGCGAGCAGATTTGAACATAAGCCACGAAATATCAGTCTTAGATCGCCTCCATTTAGCATGCAGCTTTTTGCTTTTTTTTATGGCCAATATTACGTTTCTACCAAACCAAGGAATAGATTTATTTGCAACATGGGCAGTACGTGTAGGAACATGGCTATCATATAACTGAACTAAAAAACTGTTCAGGTGTTCGAGTTTCCTATCTACTGTATCCAGATACCAACAGTCATTCCAGGATACACGGGAGCAATCACTGAACAACGCATTTGTGTCTAGGGAACGAAAGTCACGATATACGAAAGCATCTGGTTCGGAGCGATTAAATACAACATCTACAGTACAAAAGATTATATCATGGTCTGATATAAAACACAGTTGGTCAAATTTTAATAGAAGGGACAGGTCAGAAATCATAAAATAATCTAATAAGCTGGGGATAGAATTATTGGCATACCTAGTAGGCATTATCTCGTTTACTATTGCGAAACCTGCTGTTGAAACTTGCTCACGTAGCTTATTACAGTAAGAATCATTAGTAAGTAAGTTAACATTAAAGTCCCCACTAATTATATAACAGACATAATCAATTAGAAACGCAGATAATGCAGCAAAAAAACAATCTAACATATAGCTTTTATTCGGATTGTAGACACATGAAATTAATACCTTAGTTATACCGTCAGAAACCTCAGCAATAATAAATTCAACATCAGTGCCTACAGACATAGCTAGAGGCTTAATGCTAAGAGATTTCTTGCAGTAAATTGCCACACCCCCTCCTCTTCTACAATTTCTATCATTTCGAACCAAATTATAATTATTGATACTGCAAAGTAGGTCAGAAGAACTGTGACTAAACCACGTTTCACTAACACAAATTATATCGACCAGTGATTCCTCAAAAATGTATCTAACATAGTCCATTTTATCTGAACTCAAGCTGCGGGCATTAAAATGAACTATGTTTAGACCACTCGATTGTTTGTACAAAATATCTAACATTAGCCTATGGTTTCCATTAGATTGAGAGTAAAATTTGAAAAAATGGATGACAATGCAACGGAAGTTATGCAACGGAAGCTATGCCACGGAAATAGCAATAAATGGAGTAATTTTTGCTGATTTTTTAAGTTATATGCCTAGGCGCTCATAAAAAAAGCAAGCAATATTAATAACTAAACGAGTATGAATGTTTGTTCGTAAGCCAGCTGACACGATGACAATCGCTGTTGCGTACATTTTCATGGGCCAAAGGCGTATGGGTTTACGCACACAATGCCACTTTTTACAAACATCACAATTTACTTTCTCAACCAAAGACTTTGAATTGAATTGGACATTGAAATGTACTCCAAAGATACCACCAGTGGATAAAATGGGAACAGGAGAGTATTTTCACTATGGTATTGAGGATTCACTCACAGATTTTTTAATGAGAAATTCGTTCATGTCCACTGATATTTATTTATTTCACTTTAATCTAGAAATATGACAATTTCACACAGATGACTAGAAACAACTACTAATGTATATGAACTTATAAACTAAAAAATAACTTATGTATATAATTCATTTAATAACAATTTAAAAGAATACTTTGTGGAGGAAAAATCCAGCCAAGCATGATTAGAAAGCGAATTAAATTCTTTCAGGGCTCTAAAAATTGGAGCGTTAGCTGCGTAATTAGTTCTAACCATATCCAACCGGAAAATCCCATGACTCCGCAAACTTCTTTGTGGAATATTAAATCTAATTCTGCTGAGTAAAACAGGGGAGCCAATTACTCCATTAATTAGATCAAAGACAAAAGTCAGAGACAGAATTGACCGTCTACTATCCAAAGACTTTAAATGAATAAGCAAACAGCGACTCCTGTATGAAGGAGTTGGATCAGTAAAGTGCAAAGACCTTAAAGCATATCGGGCAAAAACTTTTTGTACTCTCTCAAGCCTAACAATATGACATTCATAGTAGGGTCTCCAAATAAAAACAGCATATTCGAGCTTAGATCGTACAAGCGATGTATATAACATTTTCAGAGTATACGGATCTGTAAAATCGGAGCTAAAACGTCTAATGAAAGCAAGAACAGCATATGACTTCGCAATTATGTAGTTAAAGTGGCTTTGAAAAGAAAAACTAGAGTCAAGTACCACACCAAGGTCTTTAATTTCACTAATACTGGATAGCTGAAACCCTCCTATTTTATATGAAGTAGGCAGAGGACAACGAGACTTAGAGTAAGTAACGTGCGAACACTTTTTTATGTTCAAATGCAACTTATTCCGATTACACCATAACGCAACATTTTCCAAATCAGATTGAAGATTAACAGAGTCAGCACTGCTCTTTATAGCCAAGAATACTTTTAAATCATCGGCATATAGCAGAAAATTTGCTTTGTTGAAACAACTAGATATATCATTAATAAAAATTATAAAAAGAAGCGGACCCAAAATGCTGCCTTGCGGGACCCCAGAGGTTGCAGTGAACGATTTGGACGAAACTCCATCAACATTAACAAAACATTTACGAGACGAGAGATACGATTCAATCCAATTTAAAAGAGTGGAATGAAAACCTAGAGCCCTTAGTTTCAAAATTAGGATAATGTGATTTACTTTGTCAAATGCTTTTGAGAAATCTGTGTATACAGTATCAACTTGAACCCGATTATGAAATGCAGAAATACAGTATTCAGAAAAAACTGCTAGGTTAGAGACAGTTGATCTACCTTTAACAAAGCTGTGTTGATCAATGGAGATCAGCCGCTTTACTGCAAAGTACATTTTATTTTTTACTATAATTTCAAACAATTTCGAGATTGATGAAAGTTTAGATATTGGTCGATAATTAGCGACATTGTTTTTATTGCCACTTTTAAAAACCGGAGTTATGGAACTTACTTTCCAGGCATCAATAAAAACACCCTGCTCAAGCGATTTGTTGTACAAAAGTAACAATGGGGAAACAAATGCTGAACAATTTTTGAATAGATACGATGAAAATCCATCAACATCAGCTTTAGTAGATGATTAAAGTTGAAGAATTCCTTCAGAAACATCAGCAAGCGTCAAGGTTAACGATCCAAAATTTATTGAAGACTTTACATCCGTATGATACACCTGATCCTGGTCAGAGTCGACATCGAAATTAGAGCTGAAAAAGTCAGCAAAGAGATTTGCTGCCTCAGCAGTAGAGCGTGCATGAGTTTCATTGAGATATACAACGGAGGGAATGTTAGAACAAGATTTTCTGGATTTGACATATCGCCAAAAAGATCTAGGATTTTGTTTGATATCCAACTCGAACTTACGAATATAATTTCGCTTTAGAACCATATCCATGCACTTAAATTTCCTTGAAAAGTACCGATATTTATCTTTATGAGCAAAAGACTTTGAAAATTTGAATTTTTTGAAATATTTGTTTCTTAAATTTTTAAGTTTTGACAGCTCCCTGGTATGCCATGGAATTTTATAACGTCTTTTTTTCATAACAGGAATATGACTTTTACAGATTTCACTTATTCTTTGCTTAAAAATTTCATAACAACTGGCAACTTCAACCCTGGAAAATATTGAGTACCAATCTATTGATTTAATTTCAAAATTGACCATGTCAACATCCATATTTTTAAACCGAAAATTAAGAGGAATATTATCAGTACATATTTGGTTAAAGTTATAAAATTCGACCTTTAGTATAAGTGGTATATGGTGTAAACCAGGATTAGACAAGGGGTCAAGGCATTCCAACAGGGAGACATTTATGTTATCTTTAACAAAGATTAGATCCAAAATACGCGAAAGACTGTTTAAGAAGCCATTTATTTGAAAAAGGCCACAACTCAACAGGTTGTCGATCAAATAAATTTCAGATATACTATTAACGTTATTTGGGTATAGGGTATTAATCTCATCAGTATTGGACCACTCAATATTGCCCAAATTGAAATCACCAAGTATACATATATTATCACTAAAAGATGCTAAAGCTACAATGTTATCCACGTGCGCCCTATACAATACATCATTGCTTGACGGAGGAATGTAGGATGCACAGAGTAAAATATCAGAAACACCTTTCACCAACACGCATAATTGATCCAACATTGTATCATCATTCTGTAATTTTACAAGCGACGAGCGGTATTTCCGTTGAACCGCAATCAAGACACCACCACCTCTACTTTGACCAGTTTTGACATAATCACGGTCTTTGCGAAAGACATTAATTAAATTAGCGTCAAAGTATTCATTGTCGAAGAAACTATCATTTAGCTAGGTCTCTATGAGCACAAAAATGTCATAATCCAGGTGTGAGCTCAAAGCAAAAAGCTGCTTGGATTTAGTCCTCAACCCGGAAACATTATGAAAATAGATACTCAACTTTTTAGGAGGACTACTGACATCCGAGTTAGTTATTGCTGTTTCGGTGATGCACCTTCGAGGTGAAAAAAACGAAAAGGGCGTATTTTTACATATTCAGGCCATATCGCTGGATTTAACACCTTTTCGTAGGAGCATTCAGACACACCTAATTTGAAGCTAACTCGTTTAACTTCACTTAGGGGAATATTCCTTTTCACGAGTGTATGACACATCAGCAATCCGGTTTAAATTTTAGCATGACTTGAGACATAAGCTAAAAAGTCAGCTTCCATAACACTCGATGAAAATGATGAAACATGCAGATATTTAATAAACAGGAATTACTTTCAACTCAGAACTAGTATTCCTACCAATAACTATTGGCTTACTCCGATTTTTACGACTTGGTTTGACAACCATTTCGCGCTGGGATACTTGAGGCGCGGTAGATACCGATGCATTAGCTACAGCAGCAGCAGACTTAGTGACAGAGGCAAAAGAGACTTTAGTTACTGTTGAGTTAATCACATTCTCTTTTATGCTAGCTTCTGCGCTAGGCGCAGCAGAGCTTTGCGGTAGTGCTTGAGTTGACACTGCTGGTTTACCCTTTGCTTTGTTATTGATATTAACATTACGAACCAAAGCCGGTGAAATCGACGGAACAACAGCATTCACAGCTGTTTTATCAGTAAGAGTATGAGGAGGAACGGGAGGTGGAGAAGGTGAAGCAATTTTACTTAACATTGGCATGTCAGCTACCGATTCACTCGCATGTATGTCTTTGTTTGTAAATGCCGAGTTAGCATTCATATCATTTCCAGACGCAGTAACAACACTACCCGTACTGTTTACAAGCAATTCATTTACCAGTTTAGCAACAACACCGCTGAGGTTTTTAACTTCCTCAGTTAATGCTGAGAGAGCAGAATCTTTGGCTTCCAGCTTATCGCGCAAAAAACGAACTTCTGCCAGAAGATCGTCGGTTCTCTTCAATAATTCATTTCTGTCATCACTCACAATTGAACGAATGCTTACATTTTCATTAGAAAGCTGAGTAGTTTGTGGATTATTATTGTGTGCAGATAATTTGTCCACTGTATTATTGTTGTTAGACACAGCTGAGGGGGCGGGCAGAGATTGCTGGCGCATGGATGAGCGCCTCAGAGCGGAACAGGTTTTGCAGAAAAACGGCTTTTCGGAAGAAATCAAAAAATCTAAGTCACTCTGCTGCAAGCCAACACACTCAAGGTGAAAAAACTCTTGACATCCACTGCACTGAACTTTCTGTTGCTCACGGCTGACTTTTAGTCCACAGATGCACGGCAATTTTTTGCTATTATTGATAGTTTTATCATTTAGTTTATTTGAAAACATTTTAACAAGAATTTCTGTTGTTTTCGTTGAACAAGAACTATAAAACGAATTAGGTTTAGTCACTATCCAATGAATGTCTCAAAAAGAGCACTTTAGAGGCATATTTATAGCCACTAAACGTATTTGAAGCAGAGCGAATAAAAAACACGTCCGTCCGCTATTATAGCTGTTTGAATCAACATAAATATTGACGGCCTTCCCCTGGCAAAAAGCTCTAATTTCCAGACATGGCCTATTTTAATTAACCCGAATGGGGAGTCGGTTGTTATGGTTGTAGGTGCTTATTGCGGAAACAGCACCGTGTCCAAATATGTACTTGCAACGCTTTGTGGATGAGTTGTTATTCTTACAAGAAAATGGCTTGGATTTTGATGGAAAGCATTATTCAATTAACATTCTTTGTTTTGTTTGTGATGCTCCAGCAAGATCGTACATATTGGGTGTTAAAGGACATACGGGTTATTATTGCTGTATAAAGTGTACACAGAAGGGGGAGAGTATAGGCCATAGGATGATTTTTCATGATGAAACCAGCAATATCAGAACAGATTCGGATTTTCGCCAACGGTCTAGGGTTTCTAGATTCTTAAGTGGAAAAGGAAGGACTTTTCTATTTCGATACAAAAAAAAGAAGGACACACGTATAAAAAGAAGGACGGTTTTTTTTGGACAATTTATTAGGGCGATTCGCTAAGTCTTGCCAAATGCACGGATTGCACGAAATGTATGAATCCTACGCCAAAATATGCAAGACTACGAGAGCACACCTCACTAAGTTTGCTGTAACATCGATAACAAACGTCAAAAACTGAGCAAATTTTTACTAGTTTTCTGAAAAAACGTTGGCGCTGACAACTACTTTTACTTTTTGTGAGAAAAATGAGAGGATTTAGAGAAATACAGGGTTGCCTTCTTATTTCCTACAATTCTTGCACTAAAATATACATAGTTTAGAGCTTTGTATAAATTGCACGGATTGCATATATTTTTTTGCGTGTATTTTGTTGTTGTGACTTTACAATGCGTGCAATCCGTACAATCCGTGCATCGTTTGCAAGACTTGGCGAATCCCCTAATGTTTTAAATTAACAAAAAGCGAACATACATTTATTCTCATATTTGAGATCGTTTTCAAATATATTGTAGGTACAAACAAGGTAATCTACGATACCAAAAGACGAAGGTTAATGGTAGAAATGCATTTGATATTTATGAAATTTTTAAAGACTGAGAAGTTCCCAAACAACAACAAATGCGAACATTTTTTCTAACTGCTCTTGTTTGGCCTTTCATATTAAAATATTTTTAGAAACATTAAAAATCATGGTCGACCAGAAAAGAGAAAGTTCTACATCAAACATATATAGTAGAATGGGCCAAAAAAAAAGAACTTTCGTTTTTTTCAAAAATTAAATTGATTTTCTTTTTAAGAAAGGTGAAAAAAATTTACTGTAATTTTTCAGATTTTTAAATTAAAGTCTAGAGGTCTATCATCACCAGTTTAGATTTTACAGACTTAACGTCCAATTTGGTATAAAAACGACAAATCACTGTTGAAAAATACCATTTACTTGAACATATTTTTGTAGGGAATTGAATTCCCTATAAAAGCTGCTTAGACTGAAATGTTTTTTGGATTTCCCGATTTTGGTTGAAAATCTGCGAAACATGAAAAAATCAACATTGAATAAAACTAAATACATATTCTTGAGGGAAATTGGCTGCTGAATCCGAATTCGATGTCAGAATCCAACAACGGGACCGAGGTTCGGCCCTTACCTTGCAAGAAAGTCCAATATTATTTTGTGATGGTTTTGTTAGGTTAGAGAAGAACTGCGACCTGTTAGGCTAATTCTTATCACGGATTTGGATTTAGCTCGCCAAACTACATGAAAATTAATGTATTGAGTTCACAGGTCTGTCGCCTTTTTGTGTTTTTTGCGGCTGCGCCATTTGAAGACTGTAAAACTACACCTTCGAAGAGAATGCCTTTATTATGCAAAAATATGTTTGAACGTATATGAGAAATGTATATTTTTATACCCAGCTGTACTTGTACACAGGGTATTATAACTTTGTTAGGATAACGGTTGGTTGTACAGGTATAAAGGAATCGAGATAGATATAGACTTCCATATATCAATATGATCAGGATCGAAAAAAAATTTGATTGAGCCATGTCCGTCCGTCTGTCCGTCCGTCCGTCTGTCCGTTAACACGATAACTTGAGCAAATAATGAGATATCTTCACCAAATTTGGCATGCGTACTTATTTGGGTTCAGAATAGATTGCTATTGAAAATGGGTAAAATCGGACCATAACCACGCCCCTTTTTCGATATCGAAAATTTCGAAAAACGTATAAAATGGGTTAATTCAATATTAGAAGCAGCTACAATGATAAAATTTGCAATATGTATTGATTTAGATGTTCTAAGGCCGATTTTATAAAAATTTTTGAAAAGGGGGCGTGGTACCGCCCACGTATATTTGAAGAAATTTTAAAATTTTGACTCTTAATAACTTCAGAACAGTTTATGCTAGTATAACGAAATTTCGTAGAGGACATACTATTGTTGTGGTAAATTCAGCTATAGAAAATAAACGAAATCGCTTCGCGACCACGCCTACTTTTTCATAAAAGTTATATTGAAAGGAGGTGGAAATATTGAAAAGTCCATATCTAATTAACTGATTTCGCTATAATAATATAATTTGGTACATACATCAACTTTCATATTCTTTACATAATTTTTTCAAAATTTTGAAAGTGGGCGTGGCACCGCCCATGAAACCATGTACATATGTATTACTGGCCAGGCTTTTAACACCATTAACTATACAAAACAAAGAATAACAGCATTTTATGTGCACAGCTGGGTATGTAATGTTCGGTTTCACCCGAACTTAGACTTCCTTACTTGTTGGTTATAATATTGATCATATAATGATAAATAATCTGTAGAATATCTATTATAAAATCGGAGCAAAAACACCAAAAAAATACGGAAATATGATTTTTTTTTTTTTTCTATTTAATACTAAACAAGTTTTGAAAAAGTAACAAAGAAAGTTGTTTTGCCTTTTTTGTAGCCCACTCTATTTCCTTTAAGAATCTGTATATTTCTCTGTTGTACATGGATATTTGCATTTTTGATAATTTTTGAAAGAATAAATGGGAAATCGAAAAAACATGCTAATATTTGAGGGTAGAATACTAGAAAACGGCTAGTCTGAGAAAATTTTGGTCAATGCAAATTTTGTAGGGAATTCGATTTCCTTCAAAAGTATGTTCAGATAAATGATGTTTTACAACAATGGTTTGTCGTTTTTATACCAAATGTCTGTAAAATCTAAACTAGCGATGATAGACCTCTAGACTTTAATTTAAAAATCTGAAAAAATTACAGTAATTTTTTTCACCTTTCTTAAAAATAAAATCAATATAATCTTTGGAAAAAAAGAAATTTTTAATTTTTGGCCCAGTCTAATATATACATATATTTACCACGTATTCACATTTAAATGCAAAGAAAAAAAAAATAAATGCATAGATAATACAACACTAAAAATTTCTATAATTGTTCATGAAAATATAGATGAAAATACATTAAAATTATGCACTTAAAATTTTGAGCAAAACTCCAAAAAAATTCGCGAAACTCGACAAATCTCATAAAAAAAAAAATTTTAGATTTTTTCGAGTATGCAGTTTTGTAGCTCATTTCATTTTAGAATAACTAGATACTAATCTCAAGACCCTAGCAAAAAAAAAAAGGAAAAAGAAGGACATAAGAAGGACACAACTTAAAAAGAAGGACATTTCTACACTTTTTCTCTTGGAAGGACAGGGAAGGACGTTGCAATAAAATGAAGGACATGTCCTTCCGAAAGAAGGACGTCTGGCAACCCTACAACGGTCTGATGTTGTTTAAGTATAAATGCACTTAAACATTTTGATACTTACTCACAAATATGATAAGTTGCATCAACCTATTCACACACACACCATTATACTTTCTAACATAAATAACTATAAATAATCAATATGCTAGACATGTATTAATACCTACTCCTAGCATTGATATCCATTCAAAATAATCTCTAAAATAGAAACACTTAAGAAGTAGTAAAAAGGCAATAAAGACCAACTGATCGTAAAAGTATGTATCTAAGCTGGAGTTAAATGGTGGGCGGCGAGCAGTTTATTATTATTGTTGTTGTTATATTATATGGTTGAGGGAGTTGGCCGGGGTTGCCGGTTCGAATCCCACCTCAACCAAAGTCTTTTTAATTTTATTTAATTTATTATTTTTATATTCCATCAAGTCTCATGGACTGTGTTTGGTTCTTTTTAATTATTGGTATGTACCATCAAGTCTAGCGGACTGTGTTTTGGTAATTACACTCTGTATGTATTAATTGGGGCGAGCACTTTGGCTCTGAGAATGCATCGTTGGCTATTCTCACTTCCTTAGAAAACCCCTCAAAATTGTTGGTGGTGAGCACTTGGGCTCTGAGGCATTGGCGGCTATTGGCTTACCTCATTTTACTTATGAAAAACCACGTTTTATGACTGCGACTATAAGCTATGTATTCCGAATATTCCATAAATTATCTGCGAATTACAATAATATGTAATGCAGATGAAATAAACGAAACCATGTTATGTCGCTTAAACATACTCCCCGCCCTAGACGGCTTAGTCGTCTAGTAAAGAGCCATAGGTTGCTGGTTTGATCCGGCTCGAAGGACCATATCTAAGCTGGAGTTAAATGGTGGGCGGCGAGCAGTTTATTATTATTGTTGTTGTTATATTATATGGTTGAGGGAGTTGGCCGGGGTTGCCGGTTCGAATCCCACCTCAACCAAAGTCTTTTTAATTTTATTTAATTTATTATTTTTATATTCCATCAAGTCTCATGGACTGTGTTTGGTTCTTTTTAATTATTGGTATGTACCATCAAGTCTAGCGGACTGTGTTTTGGTAATTACACTCTGTATGTATTAATTGGGGCGAGCACTTTGGCTCTGAGAATGCATCGTTGGCTATTCTCACTTCCTTAGAAAACCCCTCAAAATTGTTGGTGGTGAGCACTTGGGCTCTGAGGCATTGGCGGCTATTGGCTTACCTCATTTTACTTATGAAAAACCACGTTTTATGACTGCGACTATAAGCTATGTATTCCGAATATTCCATAAATTATCTGCGAATTACAATAATATGTAATGCAGATGAAATAAACGAAACCATGTTATGTCGCTTAAACAGTATGATTAGTATCAGTCCCTTTTGTTACTTCACACAAACTAATACATTTAAAATAGGAACATAGATTTAAGATTTTGTATATAAACCTTTGTACATATTTTAATAAATCAGAAGTCTTTTGGCCCTCACGAGAAGGCTTACAACCTCTCAAACTGTTGGGTTTCTTTTTAAATTCAACAAACTGTTCAACTTCCCCCCACCAGTGGTAAGGGGTTGACAGTATTAAATTAAACATTTTTGGTCCTTCGAGCCGGATGAGCCGTGTGTATAAATTTCAAATACAGTAAATGTATTTTAAGCACAAATAAAAAATAAAACTCTTTAAAAAAATCCTGTGCAAAGGTGCTTTTAAAAAAAAAAAATTTTTTTTAAAGTAAAAAAAGTGGATGTACGCGTACTAGCGGCTACACAGCTAGTAGTGCAATGAAGTTTAAAAAAAAAAATACTTAGACTTGTAATCCAAAGGAATACAACCCGCTGTGAGTAGAGGCACAGCAAGGTCAACCGGGCGACCAAAACAATTTCCTCCAACGATTCCTTTGGAGAATAACAAGTCTAGGAATTAAAAAAAAAAAAACAAGCCCTACAAGTTAGGCAGTGAAAAAGTCCTGCTATTGACAGGCAAAACATGTAAAGTTAAAAAATAACATTTGGTTCCGCTGTGAGTAGAGGCACAGCAAGGTCAACCGGGCGACCAAAACAATTTCCTCCAACGATTCCTTTGGAGAATAACAAGTCTAGGAATTTAAAAAAAAAAAGCCCTACAAGTTAGGCAGTGAAAAAGTCCTGCTATTGACAGGCAAAACAAGTAAAGTTAAAAAACAAGTGCAAGGGTAAGAAGTAAAAAATAAAAAAACTGAAAGTTTGTTATTTTTCATAAGAAAATTATTTTACTTCTTTGGTAATTTTTTTCAATCATTTTGACCGTTAAAAATGGGACTTAATAGTGAAAAAAGTCCTGTAAAAGAAACAGGACAAGATTTAAAATGAGGCATTTTATTTCCCCGGCAAGCCCACCTTCTGTGGTATAATAAGCCTCCTCACACTATTTCGAGCAAAGTATAAGAAATAAACTATTCAGTATGGCCAAGTTCACGATTTGTCAGCTTGATTTCAGTCACTTAATAAAGAAAGTGTTTAAAAGAAAACTAGATGTCTTGCACATACTGCTGGACAAACCTGAGATTGAAATTATCGAAGAATTTAATTCAATATTCGATGATGACGTTGTATTATAACGAATTGTGTCACCCAGAGATACAGGTTGAGTACCAAAAGGTCTTAATTGAATATAATAAAAAATATGTTACAATTCTTCCATCTCACCGTAATTTCAGCCAAGAGCAACTAATAAAAATATTATTTAAAAAGAAAATAGTTGTATGTCAAAGTCTGTTGGGACACCCCGAAATTGAAGACGATGCAGAATTGAACATGATGCTCGATACCTTAATTGAAGACATGAAATTATATCACAGTATACATTTTTCTCAATTCTATGATCAAGAATTAGAGAGCGAGTACCACGAACTTTTGGTTGAATATCACAAGAAATTTGTTTTTATAACCTTAAAACCTATATTAAATACCCCATTACAAGGGGAACAATCATATCTGGGAGGTTACAAAAGTTTGAATAAAGCTATCGATTCTGAACCATCCAAGGAAAGCTTGGACAGAATATCGAAAGCTTGGGCCGCTGCATTAAAAAAGCCCTTAAAATTTAACTATGCTCCTGATGAGCAAAGTACCAGGAAAAATGAAGCACCCATAAATATAAAAGAAGAAAAAGTCACTGAAGACGCACCTAGAAGCAAAATGAAAGTTGAAACAGCTAAAAAAGCACACAACACAAAAAATGGCCACACAATTACTGAATGCCGAACATGCAGAGGTATATCTACAGAACAGAGGCGAAGTTACGTTAAAGAAGCACAAACTTGCTTTAAATGCTTAAATCACAGCTATCGTGATCCGTGCAAAAGTAATATACAATTAAGAATTCTTAAACATATCTTTTCAAAATTCTACCAAGGTGTAAAACCATAATTAATAAATAACACAGTCCACTAAAAGTAAAACAAATATTCTAAAGAAATAATTGTAAGCAAGTAAAATTAATACAGTCCACTAAAAATGAAGGAAATATTAAAATAAATATTTATTTTCCCCTTGGGAATATGTTTAAGTATAAATGCACTTAAACATTTTGATACTTACTCACAAATATGATAAGTTGCATCAACCTATTCACACACACACCATTATACTTTCTAACATAAATAACTATAAATAATCAATATGCTAGACATATATTAATACCTACTCCTAGCATTGATATCCATTCAAAATAATCTCTAAAATAGAAACACTTGAGAAGTAGTAAAAAGGCAATAAAGACCAACTGATCGTAAAAGTATGATTAGTATCAGTCCCTTTTGTTACTTCACACAAACTAATACATTTAAAATAGGAACATAGATTTAAGATTTTGTATATAAACCTTTGTACATATTTTAATAAATCAGAAGTCTTTTGGCTCTCACGAGAAGGCTTACAGCCTCTCAAACTGTTGGGTTTCTTTTTAAATTCAACAAACTGTTCAACTTCCCCCCACCAGTGGTAAGGGGTTGACAGTATTAAATTAAACAGATGTAAATCATCATAGAATGATAGATCCAACAGTCAAAAAATTGTAGGTCCCGCCAACTTGTAGGAAAACTCAAAAGCAACACACCACAAGTTGGAAAGAGAAGCTCGGCTAAAAATCTCGTTAGAGGTTAGTTTTTTTTTTCTATATACTGAAGTGGTTTTACTTGCCGACATCCTAGATGCTGAAAGGTACAATCATTTCTTATTACTCAGTTTATACCAACAGGTTATCATAACCTCTAACGAGATTTTTAGCCGAGCTTCTCTTTCCAACTTGTAGTGTGTTGCTTTTTGAGTTTTCTTACAAGTTGGCGGGACCTACAGTTTTTTGCCGACTCCGAACGGCACTTGCAAAGCAAATGAATTTTTTGCTGAGAAGCTTCTCATGGCAGAAATACACCCGGAGAGTTTGCCAAACTACTGCCGAGGGGCGACCCCATTTAGAAAAATTCTTTTTCTAAATAATTTTTGATGTTACTTTTGCCGGGCATCGAACCGCCACGACTTGGTGTAGATGGCCGAACACTTAACCGCTACACCACGGCGGCCGTCAGTTTGGGTATTCGAATTTTACTTACTGAAAAAACCTGTTCGGAAAATAATGAATGCGCAAAAATTCTTTTAAATGAATTCGTTAAAAATGTCCCTAGGCTCTATGACGATTCATTCTTAATATTTAATTTTCACTGCCTTACCCATTAACATAATGATGCATTGAACTATGGAGATGTAGAATCTGTGAGCGCATTCAAATTTGAAAACTTTTTGTCCAAATTAAAACGAAAATGTACTAAGAAAAATAATATTGCTGCCCAAATTTATAATCGTTGAGTTGAAGAAAGCTTGTTTTGTAATGAAACTAAAGCGGAAAAAATTGAGAAAGAGAAATTAAGAAATGGGCCAGTAAACTCAATTAATACAAGTTTATTTTATTTATCCATAAAAAATCCAGATAACTACTACAGCGTGAAAAATAAGAAATTTAAGATAGTGAGTATTTCTTATGAAAATTATTTTATTGAATAATTTTGAAAATAACAAATTTGTATTTTTACCTTTTATTCACTATTAGATGGATTTAAACAGCTCATTTTTATCTACAAGAGATACTCAGAACAATGTAATATTCTCAAATATTTGATTATTTGAAATGTTTTATTATATACATATATTATCTATCATTGTTCAGATATGGATGACTTGAATAAAAGCATTGATACATTGCACAACAAAATAGGCGAATGGGGAAACAACTTGTTAAAAGATAGTATGTATTAACTTGACATTGGTGGCACTGCAAAACTGTGTAACGTACAAATGCGAAAACGGCGTAAGTTCATCTGACTTTGCCGGTTTCGCAACAACATATTGTTTTGTTTAAAACCGAATGACGCAAATGTACCTTAAGCTGCCTTACAGAAGTACTTTACGCAGTTTGTAATGTCACAAAAATTTCCGACATACATACATGTGTATGTACATCCTACGACGATTGATAAATTGTGAAACATACGTATATTACCTGCAAAAAAGTGTGCGATTTTTGGGTTTTTATTTGTTCGATGCACCTAAATAGCTACTGTTACTCCTTTTTTTTATTGAAGCAATAATATGTATGTTTACTCAATAATTTCAGAAAATCAATCAACGCAAAAGCTGTTAAAGAGGGTATTGGAAGAAGAAAAATCGGGCGCAAGTGTTTCAAAGACGAATAGGAAGAAGATTTTACCTGAGAATCCTTTTTCACAAGCTAATGAATTCTCCGAATTTGAAGCAAAGATTCAAAGTTCAGAAAATAAATTTAACGATTTGGTAAATATCCTAAAAATGTAGTTATTCAATCAAAATCCAGCTATTTAATTTGTACATATGTATGTATATTTCTAGGTGGCTGAATTACAAACCACCATATGTTCAAGCACAACAAAATTTGTAAAGATGGCTTGGCGAAAAATGATAACTGATATAATTCGAGCAGCAGAGCTAAACCGCAATGGTACAATCTTTTACAAGAGCGTGCAATTGCTGGCGTATGCCGATGATATTGATATCATTGGCCTTAACAACCGCGCCGTAAGCGCTGCCTTCTCTGGACTGGATAAGGAAGCGAAAAAAGTGGGTCTTGCCGTGAACGAGGACAAGACGAAGTATTTGCTGTCATCAAAGAAAGAATCGGCGCACCTGCGCCTTGGCAGCCATGTCACTGTTGATAGTTACAAATTTGAAACTGTGACGGACTTCGTCTATTTGGGAACCAGTATCAACACCGAAAATAATATCAGTCTAGAAATCCAGCGGAGAATCACTCTTGCCAACAAGTGCTACTTTGGACTGAGTAGGCAATTGAGAAGTAAAGTCCTCTCTCGAAGAACAAAGATCACGCTCTATAAGTCTCTCATCATACCTGTCCTGATGTATGGCTCAGATTCATGGACAATGTCAAGAGAAGATGAGATGGCCCTTGGAGTATTTGAGAGAAAAGTTCTCCGGAAGATTTATGGTCCTTCCCGTGATGCCAACGGCGAGTATAGAAGGAAATTTAACGATGAGCTGTACGAGCTCTACGCAGATCTGACCATAGTCCAGCGAATTAAAGCCCAAAGACTCCGCTGGCTGGGCCATGTTATGCGAATGGACAAAGAAGCTCCAGCACAGAAGGTTTTCCTATCGTCGCCTGAATTCGGCAGCAGAGGAAGGGGGAGGCCTCGACTGAGATGGAAACAACAGGTGGAGGATGACTTGAACTCCCTTGGGGTTTCCAATTGGCGTCCGTTATCGCTAAAAAGGAATGACTGGCGTGCTTTGATACGAAACGGCCAAAATCGCTTAGGCGGTTAAGCGCCAATAAATGATGATGATAATGCTGCCCAATCTTACTCATGGCAAGGAACTAAGACAAAGGTGCCGGCTAGGGCACTTAGTGTAACAACAGCACTGAAACGTAATTACTCACTCAAATGATTTTATGTTGCACCTTTAGTTAATTCATTTTTTTATACCTATATAGAAGCCTTCATTCTTAAGTTTGGTACTGCGGCCACTGACGCAGATTTTGAACGGACGATGATCAACTTCTTCCAACATGCAAGTACTAGGCTAAATAAAAAGGTTGAATATGACAAAAAGAAAACTACCACCTCGTAACTATTAGATGTATTTTTTTTATTTATGATATATTTTTTTTGAACTACAACCATTTGTCTAACTTTATACTCATGTACATGTTTTTTTTTGTTTCTGGGTCTAACTCAAATAATATTTGTATGTACGGACATATCTATGTAAATTAAAAAAAAAAAAAAAAAAAAACTAATGGCGGCGATATACCAACAGGTTATCATAACCTCTAACGAGATTTTTAGCCGAGCTTCTTTTTCCAAATTGTGGTGTGTTGCTTTTTAGTTTTCCTACAAGTTGGCGGGACCTACAGTTTTTTGCCGACTCCGAACGGCACTTGCAAAGCAAATGAATTGTTTGCTAAGAAGCTTCTCATGGCAGAAATACACTCGGAGAGTTTGCCAAACTACTGCCGAGGGGCGACCCCGTTTAGAAAAATAGTTTTTCTAAATAATTTTTGATGTTACTTTTGCCGGGCATCGAACCGCCACGACTTGGTGTAGAAGGCCGAACACTTAACCGCTACACCACGACGGTCGCCTATGTAAATTTAAAGGCTTTGTTAAATATCGTTGGGCTCTTGTCCAGAGTGTGAATGCGCTGAAATGAAGAGTTCATCTTGACTCATTTAGCTAACTTAGGTTGCAAACATGTGCCGTTTGAGCACAGAACATTTAATGGTTAATCCAAAGAGCTTTTTAACTAAAGTTTCACATTCACGCTCTTGCAAAAGGGCGACGATACACAATTCTTTCTTTTGAATTACTAGCTTTAAGTTGCGATACCTAATTTTTAGATTTACATATGTACTTGATCAAAATTAAATGATATTTTTAAGTTTGAATGTTACTAGCGGGAGCTTTTTGGTCTCTTATGCATTTGGATTAGTAACCTTAAGTGTGGTACATAATTTTTTTATTTACTATTAATATGTACATTAGGGTGATTCAAAAAAAATGTCGACTTGGTCTTACCCCTTAAAAAGTTAGGTATTGATGAGATAAAAAGCCTTGCAAAAAAATAGCCCTTAGGGGTGGCTATTTTTTCGCCCTTTCCCATACATTTTGTATGGGGGAAAGTGGCATTTTTTCTAAAGTGCCCGCACTCTTGATTCATCGATGGTTTTTAGTTTCTGTTCTTAAGTTGGTTATGATCGGTCAATCCGTTTAGAACGCAACTTAAGCTATGCATACATACACAAATACAATATTTGAATCTTATATATTATATACATACATATGTAGTAGAGGCGTCCTGTTTAAATGTGAGTTCACTGTCCCCCTTTTACAACTCTCCTTCATATCTTTCTTCGCATTCGCACTATATCCCTCCCTCTTTCTCTTCATTCCCCTCTTTCCTTCTACCACGCCCCTCTTCCACTATATCCCCTGTTAATTAGGCCTAATTCTACCCACGGATCGGTTCCCTGATCCCCTTCCCGAAAGTAAGAAATAAAATAAAAAAGTAAGGAAGTCTAAGTTCGCCTGGAACCGAGTATTTAATACCCAGTTTAAATGGCTATGGTCTACAAGTAAAAGTTCTGCTTGTTAGCTACTAAATTTTGTTATTTAACTAAATAAATTACATAAATACCTGATTGTTATGTGTTTCTCTAAATGTTCCATATCGGCGCACACACAGAAGGTATATTAAGGTTGAAATAGAATGGAAAAGGTCTGGCCGGACTCATGTGTGTTAAGAAGTTAACTTCTTTCACGTGTACTGGCTACACGTGGTTTTTTAGTCTTTCTCTCATAATTACTTTCTCAGCAAAAGTTTAAAACAGTTTTAAGATAAACAATTCATTTCAAGTAAAAAAATTTTAGTTATCATTTTCTATTTTTTTAAATATTTTCCATAGATTTAAAACTTGTATATACATATGTACATATACATACCGTCATATATACAAACATTTGAGTTTTCATAAATGCAACCATTTTTCCATTTCAAAACGAAATGACAAATAGTAATGCACACTTGTCATTGTATAACAACGCTTGTTTCATTGTGATCTACTTCAGCGTTAAGCCGACTCATCAAACTGACAGCACAATTAAAGGGCTACAGCTCGTGCAAATTTACACATATCTCTCTCACACAATGCAAGCTCATTGCCAGCGAATCTACCGAATTATGTGTAATACACATGATGATTCACTGTGCATTCTTATGAGAATGGAGTCATGCAGGCCTCTACTAGACACAAAAGCCCTAACTAC
This sequence comes from Campiglossa producta, assembly GCA_964058755.1. Classification (NCBI taxonomy): domain Eukaryota; kingdom Metazoa; phylum Arthropoda; class Insecta; order Diptera; family Tephritidae; genus Campiglossa; species Campiglossa producta. Next base: position 42,456,811 of record CAXKVI010000004.1, on the reverse strand, counting down.
GAGCAGGTAGTGAACGACTCAATCAATAATTATGCGAAAATAGGTAAATATTAAAGGCTTATCAAAATTAATTTCCCAAAATTAAAAGTTCACTTTCTGCACTCACATTTGAGCTTTTTTCCGGCAAATCTTGGCGACGAAAGTGACGAACATGGCGAAAGGTTTCATCAGCAAATGAAATTAATTGAGAAGCGATATCAAGAATTCTGGGACGTCGCAATAATAGGTGATTACTGCTGGTTTCTCATAAGAGAAACCGATCCTAAACTGAATAAGCGTCAGAGTAGAACACATAACTATTTCGAATACATAGTAAAATCAAATTAAGATAAAGTTTGTTAGAATATAGTATAAACATAAATAAATTAAAAAAAGTTAAAAATATGGGTAATTTCATTCATTAATTGAACTTTTAACTTAATAGAAACAGAGCATATTTACACAGTAAAAAATGAAAGTTTACTTTTAGTACTAGTCGCTATTGAAATTAAGCCTTTTTGGAATTAAATTTGAGTTTTAATACTAAATAGTATTAGTTTAAGACTCTGGAAAATTTTTAATTCCAAATAGTTTTAAAATAATACCAAAATAATGCTAAAGCGCTCTCTCTCATTATAATGTTTGAAGTACTTTTGGTTTGAAAAGAAAGCCGGAAAAGTATTAAATTAATTACCTTTTAGCATTAAATTAAGTCCGGTGGTTTGTTCTTCAGAGCACGCGGTTCGTCGCTATCATTTAGAACAAAGCTGCAATTAGACGCTGGCAAGCATAAGTACTCGATGGCTTAATAGTAGACATCTCCGTTGAGCATTCAATAAATTGTGAGTTCGTCTCTCGGTGAAGGAAATATAAAAAACTGTAATTTTTTTTTTTTTGCCTGAGAGAATCTTCGACTGAATTCCTCTCTCTCTTAATTAGACCGAACATGGTATTAATTTAATACTTTTCCACGTTGTTATATATAAACACCAAAATGGTATTAAAGTAAGACTTTTCTTTTTACTGTGTAGCTATATATTTTTATTTGATCGCTTATAACTTATTTTGAGAACGGATTTTTCAAGAACATGTTTTGTGTTCCACGAACAATTTGAACTTGATTTATGAACATTTTTAAGAGAGTTAAATTTCTCACGTTATTTTGTTGTTTGCCTTCACCGGGAGTCGAGCCTACACTGCTTTGACTGCTGAACGGAGGTGTTACCATCAGGCCACCGCGTACATATGTTTGCCGGTGTCTAATTGCAGCTTTGTTCTTTGACAGCAATGACAGTATCTTCGGTGTTGGATTTGTTCTGTTAAAGTTGTTTACAGACTAAATGCCTATAAGTATGCAACGATGTTGTAACGTTCTCGTTATGTGCTCTGATGATAACACCGGCCGTTCTATTTTCGACAACAACGTTCTGATGACAACACCGTCAGTTCTATTTTCGATAACTTCGTTGGCATTTCAAGAACCTGGTTGTTATTTTGAGACAGGGTGGTATATTTTCAAGACCATTTGTATGAGAGGTGCCCGCACTCTTGATTCATCGATGGTTTTTAGTTTCTGTTCTTAAGTTGGTTATGATCGGTCAATCCGTTTAGAACGCAACTTAAGCTTGCATACATACACAAATACAATATTTGAATCTTATATATTATATACATACATATGTAGTAGAGGCGTCCTGTTTAAATGTGAGTTCACTGCCCCCGTTTACAACTCTCCTTCATATCTTTCTTCGCATTCGCACTATATCCCTCCCTCTTTCTCTTCATTCCCCTCTTTCCTTCTACCACGCCCCTCTTCCACTATATCCCATTCGTATTGGCCCCTGTTAATTAGGCCTAATTCTACCCACGGATCGGTTCCCTGATCCCCTTCCCGAAAGTAAGAAATAAAATAAAAAAGTAAGGAAGTCTAAGTTCGCCTGGAACCGAGTATTTAATACCCAGTTTAAATGGCTATGGTCTACAAGTAAAAGTTCTGCTTGTTAGCTACTAAATTTTGTTATTTAACTAAATAAATTACCTAAATACCTGATTGTTATGTGTTTCTCTAAATATTCCATATTTTTATTTGATCGCTTATAACTTATTTTGAGAACGGATTTTTCAAGAACATGTTTTGTGTTCCACGAACAATTTGAACTTGATTTATGAACATTTTTAACTTATTTTGACAACGTATTGGGCTCATTTTAGGAACATTTTGGGTCAAAGTAAAAAAAAAAATTTAAAAAAAAATCATTTTTCAGAGTTAAATTTCTCACGTTATTTTGTTGTTTGCCTTCACCGGGAGTCGAGCCTACACTGCTTTGACTGCTGAACGGAGGTGTTTACCATCAGGCCACCGCGTACATATGTTTGCCGGTGTCTAATTGCAGCTTTGTTCTTTGACAGCAATGACATTATCTTCGGTGTTGGATTTGTTCTGTTAAAGTTGTTTACAGACTAAATGCCTATAAGTATGCAACGTTCTCGTTATGTGCTCTGATGACAACACCGACAGTTCTATTTTCGATAACTTCGTTGGCATTTCAAGAACCTGGTTGTTATTTTGAGACCGGGTGGTATATTTTCAAGACCAAGTGTTCTTTTTTAAGACCAAAAAATCAAGAACACGAAAATCTAAAATTGATACCTGTGATGCTGCATTTTAGAACGGTGTTTTCCCCTGAGTGTTGACGTAAATACATTAAGACCGATGAGTCCTAGTCAGGGTAACGAAATTTCGATTTTGGGAGTTTTGGTATATACGCCGTATTGCTTTTTGCATATAAGCGGTATTGCGCGCCAAGCAACGATATTCAGGTAAATGTTTTTTTAAATGTTTATTCCAAACATACCAAACATGAGGTAAAGTCTGTTACATCTAAACTGTCATTGATAGCCCTTAAGAATTGAAAATTAAAGTCTGCAATTTTTTCAGAATTTTTTTTCACCGTTCTAAAAAATAAAATCAATATAAGGTTTGTTTATTGAGCTGCTCTAGCTTACGGCATGTTGAGATATTTCACAAAATTGTGCTTCATGAACACTTCTCTTGCAAAGATAGAGCAACATCTTTTGTTTCATGAGTACGCTCAAAACAAATCTAGAGTAATCCAGATCACAAATTTCTGCTCTAGCATTTTTTGTGGAGTAAGTTAGAGCAGAGAGGCAATTGTTAGTCAAAAAAAAATAAATTTTGGAAAACTTCAAAAAAAAAACTAGCTTGCAAGAAAAGCAACGTTTTAGTGTACGTGCATTGCAATAATTCAAATGTTTCATGGCATTTCTGCTCTGAGTTGCTCTAAATTGCTCTATTTCTATTTTTATTATTTTTTTATAATTATAAAGGGAAATCACATATAACTGAGAAGATTTTCTTTTTAATATTTCAAATGAAAAACAAAATGATATTGCCTTCACCGAGAATCGAACTTACAATTTTCGGAATGATAAACCCAGCTGTTTACCATCAGGCTATCGCTTACTTATGCTTTCCAGCGTCTAATTACAGATATCTGTATAGTTATTAATGTTTTCAAAGAGAAATCACATATTATTGTAGAGAAAACCTTATTAATGTTTTCAAAGGGAAAGAAGATTTTCTTTTTAATATATTAAATTAGGAAAAAAAGAGAGAATCGAACTTACAATTTTTGGAATGCTAAACCCAGTGGTTTACCACCCGGCCATCGTGTACTTATGCTTGCCAGCGTCTAATTACAGCTGTGTACTAAATGTATAGTTTTCTTGATAAGAATTTACTCATAAAACCATAGAGATTTCCCTATAGTTTTTTTCTTTATTTCCACCGTTTCGACTACCCCTTTGCCCAAAAACTGATCATGAAAACAATCTCAATAATTTTATTAGGCATTTTCGGCTCTGTGCACGTTGGCTTAATTTTAAACCATGCAAATCATTTAAATAAAATTAGATTTAAATTTTAAACCGTCGGCCTAAAATTCAAGCCACCAGGTTTTTAATTCGATAGCGTTCTCTTTTGTGTTTTCTATTCGTGTCTACACTTGTAATTTTTTCTTGAAAGCAGTTATGAAACAAAATACGGGCGAACAAGGAGGAGTAAAAGAGATAGCATGAAAAACTTGAAGTGTACTCTTCCCCTCTCTACTCACCCCCTTTGCCTATTTCGCGGCAGAGTTGAATTCAGTAATTGCCTGGTGTAAAAGGCCACTAAAGGATTTTAATTCGGAACCAGCAAAAAAAAAATTGAATAATTACAGTTTCAATTTTAATAATTTTGTGTCTAAAATTATGCAAAAAACTATATACCGAAGGGTTTTAAATCCAAACCGAACTAAAATATCTTTTTTGTGAACAGTATAGAGGTTTCAATTTCAAACCATATTTGGTTTGGCTATACATAGATATATGTAGTCCAAAACAGTTTTAAATTCAAGTAAAAATTTTTAACCGTGTACAAAATATTAACTTACTGTTTTTATTTAATCCTTTAAAGTTTGTTAATAAGAATCAAGGGCGTACCCAGCTCTTCATAAAAGTTTCCAAAGGGGGGCCCCTTTATATATTTGCTAAGTAACTATAATTTTTCTTGGGTTTTTCATGCAGTTTCATTCGGTAAGGTTGGGGCAACGGCCCCCTAACCTACCCTGCGTCGCTTGATTAGAATTATAACGAGATACAAATTTAAAAAAAAATTTATTATTTTTTAGTAAAAATAAATCATCCGATTAACATATAGATATATGTACATTAGGGTGATTCAAATTTAAAAAAATTTGTTTTTTTTTCGGTGTTACCCCCTGCAACTTTAGGTATTGATGAGTAAATAAGCCTTGCAAAAAATTAGCGCTCTAACTTAACCCTTAGGAGTGGCATTTTTTTTTCAAAGTGAATTTTCTTTTAATATTTGAAACTTTTTTCAACATATTTTTACATATTCTTAAAGTTGAAGCTTTGAAGCTTCCAAAATGCTAAGCCATGTGCGATTATCTTAGATTCTATTAAAAGAATTACCAAAAAAAAAAAAAAAATCAATTAGATTTCCCGATTAGTTTTCATTAAATTTGATTAGATCAACTGTTGGGTGGATACCTTCCCGCGGTACGATGGCTTAAGTCGATAGCCATAGGGCTACGCTGCCCTTGTGATAATAGCTCCGTACGGCACTTCATCACGAGAGCAGCCTAGCCTCTGGCGCGACGACAAAGATCTTCCCCCTCCCAATCCAAGGTGTTATGCGAAACCGTGCCAATTGGACGTTTGCAGCCGGGAGGCAAATCGTGGCTGTATTTGAACGGAGCCTCTCTGATACCGGGTCGCCTCAGAGAGTAAGCATGGCCTTACCGTGGTACGGGGATCTGCCGCGGCGGACGACACATTTTCCCCTACTCTTCCCTTCACCCTAAGCTGGCCTTGTCCGGCGATGGGTCGTACGAACAAGATGAACTCAAATAAAAACGAGAAACCTAAAAAACAAACAACGCCAAATTTCACTCCTCAGCAGAGGAGAGCTATGGAGGAGCAAGCGAGAAAGCAACAACAACGCCGGAGGACAACCTCCGCTCCACAATCAAGGGGAGATCGACAGCATGGCAACTACGAGTCGGTCAACCAAACCTCTATCGAGTAAGATTGACTTGATGGGAGCTAGCACCAGTGCGGTTGCCAACGCAGCTAAGCGGACAACGGCGGATGCTAAACTCCCATCAACCGCTGATATGAATACCAGTATCTTTACGTCTGTGGCGGCGGTCTCACGACCTGGCCTCGGAGTTTCGAAGGAGAAGGAAGCTGCAACTGAGATTTCGGCAAAGGGAGCGACCGCGATGGCAACTACGGGTCCGCACTCCCGGGAGACATCTCCCCGCCGCTTCACATACCACGAGAAAAGATTGGCTGCAAAGATCCTGAAGAGGTATGAAGGGGTACCGCAGGAATCGCTGTCGCCGAATTCCAGAAAATCGGTAGAGCTAGCGAAAGCTGTGATACCGGATTTCCAAAATACTTACATGCCAAAGAGGTTAAAAGTCAACCCTTTCAAGCGCCAGAGATCGGACGTGGATTTAAATCCCCCTCCCAAGCGGCATCAGAATAACTCTGGAGCGGGCAAACTAAGCTTCGCTGAGGTAACCAAGGACAGGATCCTTATAGGCGTCCTTGGCCGAGGCAATGACCGTCTGGCCATCCCCAAGGACCGGTGGCGTTACGTGCGAAATGAACTCGGCAACATTCTTCTCAACGTTGCTCCGGGTAGTTCGGCGCGAGTAACGGATGCGGGTTGGCACCAGGGTCAGATTAAATTACTCGCATGCGAGGATGCAAAAACTGTAGCACTGTACAAGGCAGCAGCTTCTAAACTGGGTGAAGTCTACAAGGGCGCAAAGATCGAGGTCGTCGACTGGAAGGACATTCCAGCTCGTCCAAGAGCAAGGGCATGGATTCCGGCCATCCCTCACGAACCCGAGAGAATTCTCGGGATGCTACGGCTAATGAATCCGTCCCTCCCAACGCATGACTGGAGTGTCAATCTGGCCGGGGATGCGGTAGGGCCCGACAGAAGGTGGTGTTCACCATGAATAAAGAGTCAATCGAGCCCCTTAAAAGTTGCAATGGTCTAGTACACTACAGCGTAGGCCAGATCGTTATCCACGTATATCGTGGTGATGCTCAGCGGAGAAGCGGTGATGGAAGCGGAGAATTCCGATGCGGAAAGCATGTTATCCGCCACGTCCCTTGGCGATAGTGCTGTGATCAACTCGGAGATGGAGGACGGCCTACAGGACGAGGAAGTCCTCGACGTCACGGTGGTAGCAGCCAACGCTGAGCGATTAACATCTAACGCTGCAGACAACAGGACTCCCGCAACGCCATATCGGCCAATTAATCGGAACAACTCGTCGTTGATAGGCAACCTCCGGGATGGAGCAAACGTAGACGATATGGGGACGGCAGTGATGTCTATGCGCTCTCATGTTGGTTGTGCTTCAGATTAATCTCCACAAATCTAAAGTGGCCTCGGCTGCTTTAAGTAGTCGTCTTTCTAAAGGCGACGTGGATGTGGTCCTCATCCAAGAACCCTGGGTCAATAGCTCGAGAATCTGCGGATTCGGGACTAAGGGCTTCAAGCTCATTCGAGCCAGCGAGGAGAGCAAAGTCAGAACGTGTATTTTGGTCAAGTCTGAGTTGAACTCCTTTCTCCTACCTAACTACACCAATGGTGATATTACCGCTATCAGTCTAACGGTCGACAGCACCCGCCTGACGGTGGCGTCGGTCTATATGCCCTACGACGCCGAAGAACCTCCACCACAAACGGAGGTGAAAGACCTGGTGTCAAATTTCTGCATGGGTAATCTTATTATTGGAGCGGACGCTAAAGCTTTATTTTGACTTTACCTCAAACTTTGACTTTGCCAGAAAAGTTCAGTATAGGTATTTAAACGAAGCATGGCAAATTGGAGACCTCAAAGTTGAAGCAAGGTTAAAATTTGGCAAACTCTCAAATTTTGCTTGCTTTGATAATCAGATGTTGATGACTTTGCTTTAATTAAGGAATAAAAAGTTGGAGGAAATAATAATTAATTCATTTTTTCTCGATTAAATTAATAAATTAACCAAAACACTATGAATGCAAAGAAATAAATAATGAAAACAAATGTATAAAAGAGAACCGTTAAGGCGTTCATTGTAGCATACCTCTGAAGTTGGACGCAAAGTTTTGAGAAATTTCTGCACTGGCGTCGAAAAGGTCGACGACACAGCGAGACTTAGACTGTAAATAGCTGGTATTTCTCTTCACAGCCTGCCTGGCTCTCAACCACATTCCGGGCTCCTGGAGAAGCGCCATGGTAGTGTTTATCCCTAAGGCTGGGAAGGCATCCCACTACGAGCCAAAAGACTACAGACCGATCAGTCTCTCGTCCTTTGTCCTCAAAACCATTGAGAGGATACTAAGCGACTACCTCTCAACGACTATTGATAGCAACCTTATCTCTAGCTATCAGCATGCATACACCAAGGGTAAATCAACAGAAACTGCTCTGCACAGCCTAGTATCTGTCATTGAGAAATCGCTGTGTGAAAAGGACTACTGTCTCGTGGCCTTCCTAGACGTTGAGGGGGCTTTCAACAATATAAGCCCGGAGACGATCAACTCCGCTCTAACTAATCTGCCCTAGATAGGCCTCTAACTGGTTTAATTGACCAACTTCTAAGGGGAAGGAAAATAGCTTCTCACTTGGTACGGTTGAGTTATCACGCTATGTCACAAGGGGAACGCCCCGTTTTATGGAACCTCACAGTCAACTCGTTGCTACGTGACACAAGCTGGGGGGGCAGGAAGATAGTGGTATACGCAAACGATTTAGCTATTGCATTCAGAGGCAAGTTACCACAAACTCTGTGTGACCTGATGCAAGTAGCACTACGAGAAGTTTCGACGTGGTCCTCTCGCTGCGGACTTAGTATCAACCCGGGGAAAGTGGAACTTGTCATAGGCATAGTACTGGATAGGAAATTGAATTGGAAGGAGAATGTTCTTCAGCGCCAGAAGAAAGCTTGCATCGCTCTTTACACATGCAAAAGAGCCATTGGCAAAAAATGGGGGCTCAGCCCTAGAGTATGCAGTTGGATCTACACGGCCATCATTCGCCCAATCATGCTGTATGGAGTCGACGTATGGTGCCCTGCGCTGAGCAAGGCAACATACCTGAATCTGTTGCGGAAAGTCCATAGATCCAATATGATCTGTATAAGCGGTGCGCTAAGGACAACGCCCAACGAAGCCCTCCAGGTCATTCTGGGCATTTTGCCACTTGATCTGGAAGGGTTTCGGTCAGCGGCGGCATCAGCTCTGCGCCTAAGGGAAACCTCCGGTTGGGGTGCGGGTACTATTGGACACTCCAGTATTCTGGAATCTTGCAGCTTTCTCCCTCTAAGCACAGATCGTTGTGCGACCACTACAGTCGGGGATAGCTGTTTCAAAATAAACATTCCCAGCAGAGAAGACTGGGAGAGGACGGATTGGTGTCCCGAAACATATGGTGGCACTTCCATATACACCGACGGCTCGACGTTGGACGGCAGAGTTGGAGGAGGGATTTATTCAAGAGATTTGGACCTTGAGCTCTCCTTCAGACTACTTGATCATTGTAGCGTCTTCCAGCCGGAAGTCTCGGCAATCCTGGACGCCTCGGCCTGGTTAAGCAAACGTGTTATAGGAGAAGATATCGCTATTTTCAGCGATAGCCAAGCAGCCATCAAATCCCTTGGCTCATACACGTTCAACTCTGAACTGACGCTCAGCTGTCGTCGATCTCTTCAGGGGATGGCCCAACAGAACCGTATAAACCTCATACGGGTCCCGGGACATAGGGACATTGAGGGAAACTGTAAGGCAGACGAGCTTGCCAGGCAGGGCACGACTAAGCAGGTTCTTCAGGATAAAGAGCGCTTAGGTATGCCGTTTGCCACATGCAAACTAATGCTGAAGGAGCACACACTCCGTCAAGCCAACGAAGCATGACTGCAATCCCCAGGGTGTCGGATATCGAAACAAACTTGGCCAAAATGGGATCTTAAAAGGTCTAGACGCATTTATGCCCTAACTAGGAGGGAAATCTCCATATTGATAGGGGTATTAACCGGTCACTGCCTCATTGGCAGGCATGCAGAAAGGCTAGGTGTGCCCTACCGACGATGCTGCAGAAGTTGCAAAGATGATAAGGAGGAGGAAACAGTCGAGCACCTCATCTGCAATTGTCCTGCTTTAAGCGGCGCGAGAACGCGCTTTTTGGGAGTTCCCTTCCTGGTTAGCCTAAGCCAGATCGCGGAACTGGACATAAAGGACTTGATCGCCTTCATAAAGTCAACTAAGTGGTTCGTGGAGGAGTAATGGTGTCGGTTTAGGAGTGTCAGTCCCGGGATTCGGCTATGTGGAAAATCCCAACAACTCAGGGATTTTCCATATGGCTGGGTCCCGGGACTGACTTTCCTTGTGTTGGTGGTATCACAACGGGCCTATCAAAACTGTCCTAAGTGTGCCTCTGGGGCAGCCACTTGAACCTAACCTAACCTAACTGTTTTGAAATATTTTTTTTTGCCATTTAATTCATAAATTAACAAACTTTAAATAATTTTTTTTTTTCAAAATTTCATGGTAAACATAAACACTAAATACTAGTTAAAGTATTAAAATTAAAGCGACATTCTGAAAAAAATATGCTGATTTACAGGCGCGTATTCAGCCATCAGCTATTTGCGAAAGCCTGACGGATCCTGGACCAGCACGGAAGAGGAAACCCTTGAGCTGCTCTTGAATACACATTTTCCGGGGAATCTGCATGACGCACCACTAGTACCTGCAACAAACCTAACTAACTAATCTGGGCGTAGATAGACCTCTAACTGGTTTAATCGACCAACTTCTAAGGGGAAGGAAAATAGCTTCTTCACTTGGTACGGTTGAGTTATCACGCTATGTCACAAGGGGAACTCCCAAGGGTGGTGTTCTTTCCCCGCTTTTATGGAACCTCAGAGTCAACTCGTTGCTACGTGACACAAGCTGGGGGGCGGGAAGATAGTGGCATACGCAGACGATTTAGCTATTGCATTCAGAGGCAAGTTCCCACAAACTCTGTGTGACCTGATACAAGTAGCACTGCGAAAAGTTTCGACGTGGTCCTCTCGCTGCGGACTTAGTATCAACCCAGGGAAAGTGGAACTTGTCCTCTTCACCAACCGGTACAAAATACCTCCATTAAGCCTACCAGTAGTGGAATTCTGTAACTTTAAACAATACTATGAAACAGGTTGTTAGCTTAACAATTTCGTTGTTTGCACTATCGATTCGGTGATTCAGTAGCTTTTCCTTAACAATTAACAATAGGCGAATGTCTCAGGTGAATTATAGCACAATAGGGGATTGTCTCAGGTGAATTATAGAACATTCATTCTCCGACCACGGTTACATAGAAATGGTTTTAGACTTTATTGTAGAACAACCAATTATGAAGCGCAATCCACGTAACACTAATTGGCAGTTACACAATGAAATATTAGACAGAGACCTACCAGTACTGCCCTCACAAGCCCCCTCATCAGTAAAGGAACTGGAGGATCTTGTTACTACATTTACATCGGCACTCTCAAATGCTCTAGGACAGGCTTGTCCAGTGCCAAAACCACCCGGTAAACACAGGCCACATTGGTAGTCTTACGATTTGGACTCGCTCCGCAAATCATGCCGGAAACAATTTAACAAGGCCAAGAGCCTCGGCTCTGAGCCATATTGGCACGAATATAAAGCTAAACTAAGAGCCTACAAAAAAGCTCTGAGACAGGCGAAGAGATCCTCGTGGAGAAATTTCTGCACTGGCGTCGAAAAGGTCGACGACACAGCGAGACTTAGACGGGTCCTCTCGAAAAGTCTAACGGCCATCAGCTATTTGCGAAAACCTGAAGGATCCTGGACCAGCACGGAAGAGTAAACGCTTGAGCTGCTCTTGAATACACATTTTCCGGGGAATCTGCATGGCGCACCACTAACACCTGCAACAAACCTGGCAGTAAATATACCCATCACTGAGGAAAGGGTAAGGTGGGCAGTAAAGAGCTTTGAACCGTATAAGGCTGCCGGGCCGGGGGGGATTATCCCCGCGCAACTTATAAACACGTCAGAGACATCAGCTAAATGGCTGGTATTTCTCTTCACAGCCTGCCTGGCTCTCAACCACATTCCGGGCTCCTGGAGAAGCGCCACGGTAGTGTTTATCCCTAAGGCTGGAAAGGCATCCCACCACGAGCCAAAAGACTATAGACCGATCAGTCTCTCGTCCTTTGTACTCAAAACCATTGAGAGGATACTAAGCGACTACCTCTCAACGACTATTGATAGCAACCCTATCTCTAGCTATCAGCATGCATACACCAAGGGTAAATCAACAGAAACTGCTCTGCACAGCCTAGTATCTGTCATTGAGAAATCGCTGTGTGAAAAGGACTACTGTCTCGTGGCCTTCCTAGACGTTGAGGGGGCGTTCAACAATATAAGCCAGGAGACGATCAACTCCGCTCTAACTAATCTTCCCTAGATAGACCTCTAACTGGTTTAATTGACCAACTTCTAAGGGGAAGGAAAATAGCTTCTTCACTTGGTACGGTTGAGTTATCACGCTATGTCACAAGGGGAACGCCCCAAGGTGGTGTTCTTTCCCCGCTTTTATGGAACCTCACAGTCAACTCGTTGCTACGTGACAAAAGCTGGGGGGGCAGGAAGATAGTGGCATACGCAGACGATTTAGCTATTGCATTCAGAGGCAAGTTACCACAAACTCTGTGTGAACTGATGCAAGTTGCAGTACGAGAAGTTTCGAAGTGGTCCTCTCGCTGCGGACTTAGTATCAACCCGGGGAAAGTGGAACTTGTCCTCTTCACCAACCGGTACAAAATACCGCCACTAAGCCTACCAGAACTAGATGGCACGCGCCTGGGCTTGCCGGATAAGGCCGTTTCTAGGCATAGTTCTGGACAGGAAATTGAATTGGAAGGAGAATGTTCTTCAGCGCCAGAAGAAAGCTTGCATCGCTCTTTACACATGCAAAAGAGACATTGGCAAAAAATGGGGGCTCAGCCCTAGAGTATGCAGTTAGATCTACACGGCCATCATTCGCCCAATCATGCTGTATGGAGTCGTCGTATGGTGGCCTGCGCTGAGCAAGGCAACATACCTGAATCTGTTGCGGAAAGTCCATAGATCCAATATGATCTGTATAAGCGGTGCGCTAAGGACAACGCCCAACGAAGCCCTCCAGGTCATTCTGGGCATTTTGCCACTTGATCTGGAAGGGTTTCGGTCAGCGGCGGCATCAGCTCTGCGCCTAAGGAAAACCTCCGGTTGGGGTGCGGGTACTATTAGACACTCCAGTATTCTGGAATCTTGCAGCTTTCTCCCTCTAAGCACAGATCGTTGTGCGACCACTACAGTCGGGGATAGCTGTTTCAAAATAAACTTTCCCAGCAGAGAAGACTGGGAGAGGACGGATTGGTGTCCCGAAACAAATGGTGGCACTTCCATATACACCGACGGCTCGAAGTTGGACGGCAGAGTTGGAGGAGGGGTTTATTCAAGGGATTTGGACCTTGAGCTCTCCTTCAGACTACTTGATCATTGTAGCGTCTTCCAGGCGGAAGTCTCGGCAATCCTGGACGCCTCGGCCTGGTTAAGCAAACGTGTTATAGGAGAAGATATCGCTATTTTCAGCGATAGCCAAGCGGCCATCAAATCCCTTGGCTCATACACGTTCAACTCTGAACTGACGCTCAGCTGTCGTCGATCTCTTCAGGAGATGGCCCAACAGAACCGCATAAACCTCATATGGGTCCCGGTACATAGGGACATTGAGGGAAACTGTGAGGCAGACGAGCTTACCAGGTAGGGCACGACCAAGCAGGTTCTTCAGGATAAAGAGCGCTTATGTATGCCGTTTGCCACATGCAAACTAATGCTGAAGGAGCACACACTCCGTCAAGCCAACGAAACATGACTGCAACCCCCAGGGTGTCGGATATCGAAACAAACCTGGCCAAAATGGGATCTTAAAAGGTCTAGACGCATTTATGCCCTAACTAGGAGGGAAATCTCCATATTGATAGGGGTATTAACCGGTCACTGCCTCATTGGCAGGCATGCAGAAAGGCTGGGTGTGCCCTACCGACGATGCTGCAGAAGTTGCAAAGATGATAAGGAGGAGGAAACAGTAGAGCACCTCATCTGCAATTGTCCTGCTTTAAGCGGCGCGAGAACGCGCTTTTTGGGAGTTCCCTTCCTGGATAGCCTAAGCCAGATCGCGGAACTGGACATAAAGGACTTGATGGCCTTCATAAAGTCAAATAAGTGGTTCGAGGCGGAGTAATGGTGTCGGTTTAGGAGTGTCAGTCCCGGGATTCTGCTATGTGGAAAATCCCAACAACTCAGGGATTTTCCATATTGCTGGGTCCCGGGACTGACTTTCCTTGTGTTGGTGGTATCACAACGGGCCTATCAAAACTGGCCTAAGTGTGCCTCTGGGGCAGCCACTTGAACCTAACCTAACCTAACTGTTTTGAAATATTTTTTTTGCCATTTAATTCATAAATTAACAAACTTTAAATACATTTTTTTTCAAAATTTCATCGTAAACATAAACACTAAATACTAGTTAAAGTATTAAAATTAAAGCGACATTCTGAAAAAAATATGCTGATTTACAGCGCGTATTCAGAGGGGGTGTCCGGACGCCCCCCGAAATGCGCAAGTTAGTCAAATTTTTTTGTCTGTGACTGTAAAAAAGAAAATTTGGAATAGAATCCCAAACTCATGGGATAATATTTTTTGATTTCCGGTCAAATTCGACATTTGAAATAACAAAAAATGCGACAGTGCCAAATTTTTGTAGAAAAAGAAAACTTCAAAAGTCCCCATTAATATCATGCGTGGTAAAACAGTTATTTGGGGTTAAAAGTGAACATGAACCCCCATATTCATAAAAAATATAAAAGGTTTAATAAGCTGCGAAAATTCAAAATTTGTATGGAAACCAAGCTGTACACCTGAAAATTTACTATAAAAATCGTCCTAGCATTTTTCTAAACTACTAACTGACCCGGCAGACATTTTATCTCCATCCCTATTACTATCGCTATCTACATCTATGGGGTAAAATTCCTCAAGCGGACCACATAAAAATTCGATTTGAATGAAATTTCGTGAAAGTGATCTACTATGTAAGAAAAAAATATCACCAAAGGTCACGTAAAAATATTGGATGGTTACCGAGATATCGGGTTTGCCTTCACAATTTTTTATGTGTAAGCCTTTTTTCCTTAAATTAGAAGACATGTAGCTGACATGCTAAGAAGGAACTGTTTCCTAAAATATTTTTTTCGTTCTTTTCGAATATAAATTTAAAAAATTGGTTTAAAAAAATTAAGTAAAAATTTTATTTAAAAAAAATTGTATCGATTTTTTTCAAATTTAGTCATTTTTAATATATTTTTTTTAATTTTAATTTAAAGTTTGCTCCTTTCCTTTAAAAATATACTTTTTTTTTAAAATTGTTTAATGTTTAATGTTCTTTCAAAAGACAATTTATTTATTTTTTAATTAAAGGTATTAGAAAGAATTGAATGCAAATTTTTTACAGCGGGCTGACTAGTTTCCATGCGACCAAGCATTTAGACGTAGTGTTTTATCCGGTCTGGCAGGTATCGAACCTCTCAGACTGCATTGGCATTGCGTTGTTTCAACGCTTTGAGCAATGTGCCCTGCATGCAATCTTGCATTTGTATTCTTTCCAATATTTTCCATGTGTTTTTCTTTCTTTATAGACTTCCTGTACACCCTATAACTTAAGGCGATTACAGAAAGCAAGTAAATTTGTATGAAACTGACAAACCATTGCGCAATGGCCGAAATCGATTTTTTTTGGTAATAAGTTTTTCTGAGTAGATACGTTAACTAAGAGAAAATCTAAATTACAGATTAGTACCTGTAACGGCTTTGAAAGTCATGTCAATGGTGAAGTTTTTTTTCGAAATCGGTGGAAAATTAGTAATGAATTTCGACAAACTTAAAAAATACCTAGTTTGTTTGCATTTAAAAAGTGAGATATGGAAAGTAAAGTTAAAGGTGTGTTTAATGAGAAACTATTCAATATGTAGCGTGTGTTTATATGTATGTTGTTAAAACATATTTTTGTTGTGAGTTGCTTCATACTCTACTAATAACAACTTTTGCTCATATTTGACTATTTTCCAAAATTTATCATTTCCAGCGAAGTTCGAGTGTCCATCGTGAATGGACTATTTCTTAGTAGCGGCGGGCTAATGCCCACATTTTCAAACTTATGTGTCGCTTATACTTTCTCCCTGAATAATAGCAAAAAAAGATAATTTAAGTAATTAAATCTTAGGTCCTTGATGGATCGTAGATCAATTAACTCCTTAAGTTTTGCTTATAACATTATTGAATGGATTGTCCCGAATTTTTTTTTTTTGCTAAAAATGGCACCCTATATTTATGTAATAAAGTAGACTAAATTATAGTAATTCATTTAAGTATTTATGTACTTATTTATTTATAACGAACGAAAAGTAACATTAAATTTGTAACTCAAAGTTACTATTCAGGAACTTGAAACAAAAGTTGTTTGTACTACAGGTAAATATAGCCAAATATACGTATATATTTGATTAATAACGACTTACATATGTAAGAACAAAAAAAAAAAATTACATTAAATTTATAAATAAAATATATGTATTTAGGAATTTGGTACAATTTTTTTGTACCACAGGTACCAATAGCATATTTGATACATTAATAACGACTTATCTATACATATAAATGACTAAAAATTCTTAAGCGATAGTGGCGAAAACTACTTACATAGTTATGTTTTTTTTTAATTAAATTTTTTCCATTTGGTCTCCGACAATGCAAGTATGCATAGTATTAATAAAAATTTCATTGTAGATAAAAATGAAATGTAATGCAATTTGACTTAGAGAAATATTACTTTTTCTGAAGTTTGAAGTGTGATCTTAAAGAAATTATTGCATTAATACTCTTTTCGGTGAACCCGGGATTTAGGTCTACTAATCCCGGGATTTTCGGGACTTAAAAAACAACGGGATCCCGGGATTGGAATCCCTAGTCTAGTACATTATTATTTTTTGTTTATTTATTTATTTTTTGTTGTTTTTCTCTAGGCTTTGATAAATTCTGTGTCGCGTCTGCACTAGTAACAGAATTAAAATTTAACTAAGTCATTTCCATTTTCCAGTCAAACTAAAATGGTTATTATGAAAAAAACTTTGTATTTGGTCATTCAAATATGCGTATAGCTGATTGCTAACCAATTCTTTGAAACAATTTGACGTGTTTGGTAAAAATGGTGTTCTGGAAATTAACGCCTGCTCATCCTCTCCTGGAACCAAAATAATAGTTATGTAGTTTGAAAAATCATAAAATATAGATAAAATGACCCTTATTGAAATCATAAAAAGAGATTTTATAGTTGATCTAATCAAATGTAATCAATACAGGTCGAGAAATCTAATCGATTTTTTTTTTATTAGTTTTGATTAGATATGCCAATAGTCACTAATCGTGGTTATATTTTTGATTATTTCTAATCTAATCAAAAAGTAATCAATTATCAAAAAGTAATCAGAATATCCATCTAATCCTAATTAAGCAATTAGGATTAAAAAAAAAGTTTCTAATCCGATTAAAATGGCCATTTTACCACCTAGGCGATTTTGGGAGAAACTACATAAATAATAAACGCTTGTAATGAAAGGTTTTTTGTTAATAGTCTGGGGATTCTTAGCAAGAAAAAGTTTGGGAAGCCCTGGTATAGTGGAATGGTTGAAATGCCTCAATTGTAGAATACCCAAAGTAATAGAAAATAGACGTGTCCGACCATACTCGTAGATGAGCAAAGTAAATCTGTTCGACAGTACCTTGTCCTATGCTGAACCAAAAGGAAACACTTCAACCCAAATAAAGAGTTCAAAAATGGCATGCTCCTTTGCGACTTAACCCAAATTTATCCTAGACTAATCGCATTTTTTGCACGGCGCAACCTCCTTTGCGACCCACCTGGTTTTATCATGTTCCAACCGCATTTATTTGGTCACATAAGTATGTTCAGTTATAATATGTCAATTTATATCTTTATCACGTTTTCATCGAGGTTGTGACTCAAGCTCAACTCTTTTTCCCTTCGCCGCTGCTCGATAACTTGAAATATGATGAGCAAAGCAAACATTACCTTTTGACATGCACAGTTATGTAAATATACGAATGTATAAAGTTATGTATGAGTGGTTCAAATATTTCTTTTTGTTGCCGCTAAATATCAAACATGTTGAATTATCACTTATTCTTTGGGTATTTGTTTTCTTTAGGGGCCAACTGCTAATAAATTAGCTAAAATTATCGGAGGTAGCTCAAAAGACGGGGTTTGGCCTCAGGATTACGAGTCCGGAAGCACTTTTTTAATAATTGGTTTTAGTGAAAAGTTATGGTTAAAAAACCGAAAAATGACACGGGTGCGATACCAAAATTGGGGCGGAATTCATGGTATTTATGTGCGAAACAACTTTCGAGTTGACGGCCTTCGGGCGCGCTTATAAAAATTAACCCTGGGCTACGTCATCCCAAGTCCGGGTGGTTGCCTGGATTTTTTCGCACGTTTTTAGGTACAGCCTAATAAAATTACGACAACCACATGAAAACTTGCAACTTTGATTGCAAATGTCTCCTCAGAGAAGCAAAATATTAAAAAAGCGCTTCCGGATTCGTGATCCTGAAGCCAAACCCCGTCTTTTGAGCTATCTCCCATAATTTTAGCTGATTTATTAGCAGTTGACCCCTAAAGGAAACAAATACCATTCTTATACCTCAATTCTGTAAGCTGTATCTAGTCACTAAAAGAGACATTTCGTGGTCTATTTCATATTTGATACAATTTGGTATTCAGTAAGCTGCCTCACATCTCAAGTCTCAAGAAAGAGTCACTAATTTGTGACGCTGGCTGACAGGAACGATGCCCGAAAATTCTATGAAAAGATCCGGCGGATGACGGAAGGTTTAAAGACCGGGGCAAGTTCCTGTAAGGACAATAATGGCGACCTGGTAACCGACGTCCAGAGTGTACTTAAATTATGGAGGGAGCACTTCTCCTCACTGCTAAATGGCGAGGGAGACGTTGAACCCGATACCCCAATCCCTGACGATGGAAAGGTCGTCCCACCACCTGACTATGAAGAAGTGAGGATAGCTATATCCCGGCTCAAAAACAACAAAGCGCCTGGAAAAGACGGACTACCCGCCGAGCTGTTCAAACACGGAGGCGAAGAGCTGGTAAAAAGCATGCATCAGCTCTTATGCAGAATATGGTCAGACGAGTGCATGCCTCCAGATTGGAATTTAAGTATGCTCTGCCCAATCCACAAGAAAGGCGATCCCGCTAACCCCACCAACTACCGCGGAATCAGTCTTCTTAATATCGCATATAAGGTTCTTTCTAGCGTATTGTGTGAAAGACTGAAGCCCATCGTGGACAAACTGATTGGACCTTATCAGTGTGGCTTTAGACCTGGTAAGTCTACCATCGACCAGATTTTCACGATACGCCAAATCCTGGAGAAGACCCATGATAAAAGAATCGATACACACCACCTCTTTGTCGATTTTAAAGCCGCTTTTGACAGCGCAAAAAGGAGTTGCCTGTATACCGCCATGTCTGAGTTTGACTTCCCTGCAAAGCTTATACGGCTTTGCCAAATGACGCTGAGCAATACCAACAGCTTCGTCAGAATCGGGAAGGACCTCTCTGAGCCATTTGAAACCAAACGAGGCTTCAGACAGGGCGACTCCCTTTCGTGCGATTTCTTCAACCTGATGCAGGAGAAGATAATTCGAGCAGCAGAGTTAACCGCAATGGCACAATCTTCTACAAGAGCGTACAATTGCTGGCGTATGCCGATGATATTGATATCATTGGCCTTAACAACCGCGCCGTAAGCGCTGCCTTCTCTGGGCTGGATAAAGAAGCGAAAAAAGTGGGTCTTGCGGTGAACGAGGACAAGATGAAGTACCTACTGTCATCAAAGAAAGAATCGGCGCACCTGTGCCTTGGCAGCCAAGTCACCGTTGATGGCTACAAGTTTGAAACGGTGAGAGACTTCGTCTATTTGGGAACCAGCATTAACACCGAAAATAATATCAGTCTAGAAATCCAACGGAGAATCACTCTTGCCAACAAGTGCTACTTTGGACTGAGTAGGCAATTGAGAAGTAAAGTCCTCTCTCGAAGAACAAAGATCACGCTCTATAAGTCTCTCATCATACCAGTCCTGATGTACGGCTCGGAATCATGGACAGTATCCAGAGAAGATGAGATGGCCCTTGGAGTATTTGAGAGAAAAGTTCTCCGGAAGATCTATGGTCCTTCCCGTGATGGCAACGGCGAGTATCGAAGGAAATTCAACGATGAGCTGTACGAGCTTTACGCAGACCTGACCATAGTTCAGCGGATTAAAGCCCAAAGGCTCCGCTGGCTGAGTCATGTTATGCGAATGGAAAAAGAAGCTGCAGCACAGAAAGTTTTACTATCGACACCCAAATTCGGCAGCAGAGGAAGGGGGACCTCGACTGAGATGGAAACAACAGTTGGAGGGTGACTTGTACTCCCTTGGGGTTTCCAATTGGCGTCAGCTATCGCTAAAAAGGAATGACTGGCGTGCTTTGATACGAAACGGCCAAAATCGCCTAGGCGGTTAAGCGTCATTATGACGCAAGCCAAGATTAGATTAGAATTTGTGATCTGCTTGTTGGCAGGTAACAAACGAAATTAATTATATATATTATATGTTTAAAACGAGTTAATTAAATTTAAAAAAATTTAAGTAAAAAATACAAATTTACTGTTCGCAGACCGGTACTTGAACCTGCGACCTCCCGCGTCTGGGCTACATCGACATCTATAGGGTGAGTGTCAAATGCGTTACTTAAAATTTATGCAATTTTTGTTTTCACCACACCTTAAAATGAGCGAGAGAGAGACTATGGTAGATTTCTTGTGACTTTCTCCTCTAGAATACCGGAATCATCTCAAGTCACAAAAATTTTATCTAATGAAATATCTCAAATTTAGTGACTTGATATGAGATAGAATTACAGAATACTGGTATTAATTTATCTTGTACTTGCACAATACATATGTATACTCTTTTACCTTAATTCACAAAGGCCCTGACTGACAAAAACAAATTTACATGAGAAGCATAAAACAATTTTTTTTACATTGTACGCATGCAAAGATAGCTTTGTAAATTTGATATATCTCCGTTATTACTGCTAGTACCCAGTCGGGAATTTGGCTAACCACAAATGCATTTTAAGTTGACTACATCGCACCCAGTACTGTTTGAAAAGCTAACTACTTTGTATGGAACAGACTGGCTATTTTTACATGGCGATGGCCTATGAGGTGGTCAGTCGTCCCTATCCCTGCATGACTTTAAGCTAACTACAAGTCGACTTTTTAAAGGCAGATTAAAGTTAACTATGAATAAATAGTTTTTTATTCCCTTCTTTGGGATGGCTTTTATTTGGCTACTTCGACAGATCTTAAAGCCGACTACTTTGCATTAACTTATAGTAGAACCTCTTTTGCCAGATTTTATTACCACTAAAAACAGTCCTGAAAGTACGCACACATATCTAGTATACTCAAATTTATTTTAAAAATTTCTTATGGGCATACATATGTATATATATAAAATATTGTACAAACCCAGTCGGGAATTTGACTAACCACAAATGCATTTTAAGTCGTCTACATCGCACCCAGTACTGTTTGAAAAGCTAACTACTTTGGATGGAACAGACTGGCTATTTTTACATGGCGATGGCCTAGGAGGTAGTCAGTTGTGCCTTTTCCTGCATGACTTTCAGCTAACTACAAGCCCACTTTTATGAGGCAGATTAAAGTTAACTAAATATAAATAATTTTTGTTTGCTGGGTTGGAGCTGCTTCGGCCGATAAATTAAAGAAAACAAAAAAGTTTTTCTTCTCTTCTACGCGTTTCAACGCTTTCGCGCCTTCATCAGGAAATCTGTATATATTTAACACAATAAACATGAATAAAATTACATGAGTAACATTGAAATTTTTCATTTAAAACTAATAACTCACATTTCATATTATTAAATTAACAATTACATATTTTTACATGTTTGTCTGCATCCCGTTTCTTGTTCTTCTTTTGTTTTGTTTGCTTTGCACGATTTTTGTTTTACCTTCGATATCCAATATTCGTACATTGTCAAAATCAGCTGTGTGATTATTTTCTATCAGGTGCTGTGCGAGCGTTGTTGTTGTCTTTTTGTTTTTCGCGTCCGCTTTATGTGTATTTATATGAAACAATTTGCTATTTCTTCACACTATTGAAAAAATTTGAAAATCTTAAACGGAAAGGGTTAATATTTTTTTTTTCATTTGACGGGAAAACTCCTACAGAAAAGAGAGAACTGTCAAGTTCACTATTACTTTGTTTAATATACTTTGGTATAAACTCATTAGGAGTTTTCTCTCTCAATTTTTTCCATGAAAATCACAAGAATTTAACTCACTATTATCAAAATTGCAAATTGCAAGAACAAAAAACACACGCATTTTGATGTTACATGAAAAAAATTTTGAAAGAAAATTTTCCAATTTTGACAATAGTGTGTAAATTTCCTGTGTTTTTTATGAAAAAAATTTAGAGAGAAGACCCCTATTATTTTCCGCATTATTTTATGGCTATATAATAGTTAGCCTAGGAAAATGTATAAAAGGCACTAAAGGGGGGGTTGGGGTTAAGAAATTGTTCCCAACTTTTCGATTTCTGCATGATTTTGTGGCTAGCTATAAACCAAGCTGTATAAATTGATTTAAAGCTATTTTTTTGTTAGGCTGAAAAGTCCCTACTGGGAATATACATATGTGAGACGGTTTAATTTAAAAAACAAAGATAATCTAATTGAACTATTTTTGAATAAGGGAACCCATATGTATAACAAAATGGCTAGTTTATATAAAGCCTGATTTACACGGGTCGATTTCCTGGTCGGTTTTAGTCATTCCACCGTGTAAACAGCAATTCGATCGATCGACCACCTGTATTTAATGGTTGAAAGCAAATTTATCATTTACACGGTGCTATTTACAAGGTGTAACGACAAAAATCGACCAGGAAATCGACCCGTGTAAATCAGTCTTAAAATATAAAAATTTAATTTAAGTTTTATTTTCAACATGACGGTTTTTGGACAACCTTCAGCTAGCTTGAAAGTGCTTAGAAAAGTTTCTGGATCTTCTGTGGATACTGAATCTCTGCCTCTGTTAAAAAAAGTTACTATTAATATAATCATAATTTCTCGACTACACCTTTTCAAGGCCAAAATGAGAATACGTAATTTGTAATGAGAAAATGTAACATTGTATTGAGAAAGTGTAAAATGAAATGAGAAGCCGTAAATTCAAATTAGAAAGTATAAATTTGTATTGGGAATATATAAATTGATATTGAGAAATACATATTCCTAATGAGAAGTTGTAAGTTCAAAACGAGAAAAGGTAAATTCAGAATGGGATTGTGTAAAACCAAAATGAGAAACTGAGTGTTTGGTAGTTCGAAAAAAAAGAAATAATGAGGTCCCAAAGAATTTACTGTCTTCAATCTGTATACACATAATTATCCAAAACAGTATTTTCAAATTTTTCTGCGAATTTAACTTTATTAAAAAAAATGGAATTTGGCGATAATTGCGCAATTTGTCGCAGTACCATGCGTTACAAAAGTGTAACAAAATTAAGCGCATTCTTGCACAGGTTCCACAGCCAATGCATAGATAGTTTGATTCCGGGAGTGTCCAACGGTCCTATCTGCAGAGTAAATATGACTGGTAAGGACTTTTTTTATTTTGTTTTGCGTGTGCCAAATGTAAATCCACCTGGACTTGGAGAGCAGCGCTTACAGTATTTAGAGAATACAATCGATCATGCGGCCGCCGTGGTGTAGCGGTTAAGTGTTCGGCCTTCTACACCAAGTCGTGGCGGTTCGATGCCCGGCAAAAGTAACATCAAAAATTATTTAGAAAAAGAGTTTGGCAAACTCTCCGGGTGTATTTCTGCCATGAGAAGCTTCTCAGCGAAAAATTCATTTGCTTTGCAAGTGCCGTTCGGAGTCGGCAAAAAACTGTAGGTCCCGCCAAATTGTAGGAAAACTCAAAAGCAACACACCACAAGTTGGAAAGAGAAGCTCGGCTAAAAATCTCCTTAGAGGTTATGATAACCTGTTGGTATTTCGCCGCCATTAGTTTAATCGATCATGCCAAGAGTACCATAACAGGAGGGGATTGCGCAAGAGCTGTACAGCACACAACCACATTCCATAGTGACGCACTAGAGTTCAATGATATGCACGTTGGAATGTAATAAATTCACCTTTATATCAGCCTAAAATTGGATTTTTATAAGTCTCATTTTGAATTTACAATATCTCGTTTCAATTTTACACAATCTCATTTTGAATTTACCTTTTCTTGTTTTGAATTCATCATTTCTCATTTTGAACTTACATATTCTCATTAGGAATTTGCATTTCTCAATATCAATTTATATATTCCCAATTAAAATGTATACTTTCTCATTTGGATTTACGTTTTCTCATTTTGAACTTACATTTCTCAATTTGAATTTACACATTCTCATTTCAATTTACACTTTCTCAATACAATGTTACACATTCTCATTTTGAGCTTGAAAAGGTGTAGTTTTGATTAGATTTGATTATATCAACTATGAAAGCTCTTTTTATGATTTCAATAAAGATAATTTTATCTATATTTTATGATTTTTCAAACTACATATCTATTATTTTGGTTCCAGAAGAGGATGAGGAGGCGTTAATTCCCAGAACGCAGAAGCGAAACATAATTTATCAAAGCCTAGAGAAAAACAACAAAAAATAAATAAATAAACAAAAAATAATAATGTACAAGAACCAAAAAACCGGAAATAAACACCCTGTGGTTCATATGGAAGGAAGGAAATAGCTTCAACAAGTAAGGAAGTCTAAGTTCGGGTGAAACCGAACATTACATTCCCAGCTGTGCACATAAAGTGGGCGTGATCGTTCACCGATTTTTCTTATTTTCTGTGGTAGTACTCTACATAAACATAACATGCCTGGTACCTAGTTTCGTAAATCTATCTCACACCGTTCTGAAGTTGTTAGCAGTCGAATTTAAA
This sequence comes from Campiglossa producta, assembly GCA_964058755.1. Classification (NCBI taxonomy): domain Eukaryota; kingdom Metazoa; phylum Arthropoda; class Insecta; order Diptera; family Tephritidae; genus Campiglossa; species Campiglossa producta. The sequence continues at coordinate 42,432,002 of CAXKVI010000004.1, read as the reverse complement.
AATTGCTTGACTCATAAGTGGCGGTGCCACGCCCACTTTTTAAAATTTTGAAAAAATTATGTAAAGAATATGAAAGTTGATGTATGTACCAAATTATATTATTATAGCGAAATCAGTTAATTAGATATGGACTTTTCAATATTTCCACCTCCTTTCAATATAACTTTTATGAAAAAGTAGGCGTGGTCGCGAAGCGATTTCGTTTATTTTCTATAGCTGAATTTACCACAACAATAGTATGTCCTCTACGAAATTTCGTTATACTAGCATAAACTGTTCTGAAGTTATTAAGAGTCAAAATTTTAAAATTTCTTCAAATATACGTGGGCGGTACCACGCCCCCTTTTCAAATTTTTTTATAAAATCGGCCTTAGAACATCTAAATCAATACATATTGCAAATTTTATCATTGTAGCTGCTTCTAATATTGAATTAACCCATTTTATACGTTTTTCGAAATTTTCGATATCGAAAAAGGGGCGTGGTTATGGTCCGATTTTACCCATTTTCAATAGCAATCTATTCTGAACCCAAATAAGTACGCGTGCCAAATTTGGTGAAGATATCTCATTATTTGCTCAAGTTATCGTGTTAACGGACGGACGGACAGACGGACGGACATGGCTCAATCAAATTTTTTTTCGATCCTGATCATATTGATATATGGAAGTCTATATCTATCTCGATGGAGTGTAATGGAGTGTGGTTGCTAAGTGACCTTGCTCAATCCCGACTCTTGCGTCCTCGTTCGTGCACTCTGGGCAACGGGAGCTACCTAGGCTCGCGGCAGAAAGAGAGGGAGTCCCGGTGGGGCCACTCTGACATACTTGGTTTAAGGGCTCACCGAGGTCTTTTTCGCAGCGTCTGTTCACCACGTGGTGCGGCTGCAAGCGGGTGTCTGTCTTGTAGCAAGCGGCTCGCTATATAAATGTGTGAATATTTTTTTATCAAAATCCCGGAGACGGGTTGTGCGCTGGGTTTGGGACCCGCCACGTAAAAAATTTAGTCCACTGAAAATTTTAATAAAGCCTCGGATGAGAACCCCCTTTAATGTTGACGACCCGGCAAAACGAAATAAGGACTACGAGAAGGATATTAGGGCATGTACCTGGAATGTCCGGACCCTTTCAAGGGATGGTACCGCTGCCCGACTGGTTGATGTCCTCATGAACGCAAAGGCTGACATCACCGCCCTGCAGGAAATGCGATGGACGGGACAAGGAAAGACGACCATCGGACCTTGTGACGTATACTACAGTGGCCAGACACGCGGCAAAGCGCGTGGTGTAGGATTCGTGGTGGGAAAGAGACTTCGCCGCCAAGTATTAGCGTTCACTCCTGTGAGCGAGCGTCTCGCTGCGATCCGCATCAAGGCGAGGTTTTTCAACATAACATTTATCTGCGCCTATGCGCCGACAGAGGAGACGGACGACGCAGAGAAGGACTCCTTCTACGATAAACTTGAACAGACTTATGATCGCTGCCCCCATCATGATATCAAAATCGTGCTCGGGGACTTTAATGCCAAGGTGGGCAAGGAAGGAGTCTTTGGTCCCACAGTTGGAAAATTCAGTCTCCACGATATAACATCCCCCAACGGCACTAGGTTGATTGACTTCGCCGCTGCTCGCAATATGGTCATCAGTAGTACCAGGTTCCAGCATAAGCGAATACACCAAGCCACATGGCTGTCCCCTGATCAAAGAACTAGAAACCAGATTGATCATGTCTTGATTGACGGCAGACATAGCTCCACCGTTCTGGACGTGCGTACACTGCGTGGTCCCAATATTGACTCTGACCATTATCTTGTCGCAGCCAAGATACGCACACGCCTCTGTGCAACGAAAAAAGTGCGCACAGTAACGGAAGGAAAGTTTGACGTCGAGAAGCTGCGCATGACACAGACAGCTGATAATTTCACAACTCGACTCTCACACCTGCTAGCAGAGGGCAATCCTCGACCTAACGATGTAACCGAGCAATGGAAGCATATCTCTCACTCATTGCGTACCGCCGCTGAGGCCACTATAGGGTTCCAGCGAGCCCGCAAGAACAACTGGTACGATGAGGAATGCAAAACTGCCTCGAAAAAAAAGGACGCTGCCTACAAGGAGACGTTGCGAACGGGCGCAACCCGCAGTGTATGGCAACAATATCGTGAGGCAAAGAAGGAAGAGAGACGCCTTTTCAGAAAAAAGAAAAGTGAGGCCGAAAGGCGTGAGTGTGAGGAGCTTGAGATGCTGGCTGACAGGAATGATGCCCGAAAATTCTATGAAAAGATCCGGCGGATGACGGAAGGTTTTAAGACCGGGGCAAGCTCCTGTAAGGACAATAATGGCGACCTGGTAACCGACGTACAAAGTGTACTTAAATTATGGAGGGAGCACTTCTCCTCACTGCTAAATTGCGAGGGAGACGTCGAACCCGATACCCCAATCCCTGACGATGGAAAAGTCGTCCCACCACCTGACTATGATGAAGTGAGGATAGCTATATCCCGGCTCAAAAACAACAAAGCGCCTGGAAAAGACGGACTACCCGCCGAGCTGTTCAAACACGGAGGCGAAGAGCTGGTAAAAAGCATGCATCAGCTCTTATGCAGAATATGGTCAGACGAATGCATGCCTCCGGATTGGAATTTAAGTGTGCTTTGCCCAATCCACAAGAAAGGCGATCCCGCTAACCGCACCAACTACCGCGGAATTAGTCTTCTTAATATCGCATATAAGGTTCTTTCTAGCGTGTTGTGTGAAAGGCTGAAGCCCATCGTAGACAAACTGATTGGACCTTATCAGTGTGGCTTTAGACCTGGTAAGTCTACCATCGACCAGATTTTCACGATACGCCAAATCCTGGAGAAGACCCATGATAAGAGAATCGACACTCACCATCTCTTTGTCGATTTTAAAACCGCTTTTGACAGCGTAAAAAGGAGTTGCCTGTATGCCGCCATGTCTGAATTTGACTTCCCTGCAAAGCTTATACGGCTTTGCCAAATGACGTTGAGCAATACCAACAGCTCCGTTAGAATCGGGAAGGACCTCTCTGAGCCATTTGAAACCAAACGAGGCTTCAGACAGGGCGACTCCCTTTCGTGCGATTTCTTCAATCTGATGCTGGAGAAGATAATTCGAGCAGCAGAGCTAAACCGCAATGGTACAATCTTTTACAAGAGCGTGCAATTGCTGGCGTATGCCGATGATATTGATATCATTGGCCTTAACAACCGCGCCGTAAGCGCTGCCTTCTCTGGACTGGATAAGGAAGCGAAAAAAGTGGGTCTTGCCGTGAACGAGGACAAGACGAAGTATTTGCTGTCATCAAAGAAAGAATCGGCGCACCTGCGCCTTGGCAGCCATGTCACTGTTGATAGTTACAAATTTGAAACTGTGAGAGACTTCGTCTATTTGGGAACCAGTATTAACACCGAAAATAATATCAGTCTAGAAATCCAGCGGAGAATCACTCTTGCCAACAAGTGCTACTTTGGACTGAGTAGGCAATTGAGAAGTAAAGTCCTCTCTCGAAGAACAAAGATCACGCTCTATAAGTCTCTCATCATACCTGTCCTGATATATGGCTCAGATTCATGGACAATGTCAAGAGAAGATGAGATGGCCCTTGGAGTATTTGAGAGAAAAGTTCTCCGGAAGATGTATGGTCCTTCCCGTGATGCCAACGGCGAGTATCGAAGGAAATTTAACGATGAGCTGTACGAGCTCTACGCAGATCTGACCATAGTCCAGCGAATTAAAGCCCAAAGACTCCGCTGGCTGGGCCATGTTATGCGAATGGACAAAGAAGCTCCAGCACAGAAGGTTTTCCTATCGTCGCCTGAATTCGGCAGCAGAGGAAGGGGGAGGCCTCGACTGAGATGGAAACAACAGGTGGAGGATGACTTGAACTCCCTTGGGGTTTCCAATTGGCGTCGGTTATCGCTAAAAAGGAATGACTGGCGTGCTTTGATACGAAACGGCCAAAATCGCTTAGGCGGTTAAGCGCCAATAAATGATGATGATATCTATCTCGATTCCTTTATACCTGTACAACCAACCGTTAGCCTAACAAAGTTATAATACCCTGTGTACAAGTACAGCTGGGTATAATAAATAAATTGTTTTTTGAAAGAACATTAAACAATTTTCGAGGTCCATTACAAAAAAGTTTAATTTTAAAGGAAAGGATCAAGCTTTAAATTAAATTTAAAAAAAATATTAAAAATGACTAAATTTGAAAAATATTGATACAATTTTTTTTTAATAAAATTTTACTAAATTTTTTTAATACAATTTTTTTAAATTTATATTCGAAATGAACGGAAAAATACTTTAAAAAACAGTTCCTTCTTAGCATGTCAGCTACATGTCTTCAAATTTAAAGAAAAAAGGCTTACACACAAAAAATTGTGAAGTCAAATCCGTATATCTCGGTAACCATGCAATATTTTTACGCGACCTTTGGTGATATTTTTTTCTTACATGGTGGATCACTTTCACGAAATTTCATTCAAATCGAATTTTTAGGTGGTCCGCTTGAGGAATTTTGCCCCATAGATGTAGATAGCGATAGGAATAGGGATGGGAATAGTAGTTTAGAAAAATGCTAGGACGATTTTTATAGTTTATAAAGCCTTTTGGAAATATCATTTCCAAACAAATTTTTGCTTTAGTTAGAGCTATTAGAAGAAGAGAAGAAAATCGAGCAAACGTACTTACAAAGGAAATACGACCTCTTGAGTCAAAGCGGCGCGCCTCGCTGAGCGGAAATACGCTCAACACAACTACTCCAACACCGTCTCAACTTGCAGCCAGACAAGTGATCCCTAAAGACTTGCCAAGTTTTAATTGCAGTCCAGTTGACTGGGCGCTTTTTATAAGCAGCTTTTTTATGAGAATAACACTGAAGTTGCGGGATATACAAATGCAGAAAATCTCATTCTCTTGCAAAAGAGATTCAAAGGCAAGGCTTTGTAGATGGTTCGTTGCAAACTACTTTGCCATCAATGGTGCCGGAAATCATTCAAACTATAAGAATGTGTTTCGGCAGGCCAGAGCATATCTTACACCAAAACCTAAATCGGAGCGTTGAGCGTTTTTCAATCACGTTGTCTCCTTGTAACTTATAGTATTTTGAATTGGTCTATGCATTCACGCGACGAAAGCGTACCCGTCATCAAGGCATTCAGTGACTGGATTTATATAATTGCTGAAGCAGCAAGTAAAGTAGTTTCACCATACGTTTCTAAAAACAGCCATTATACGCATTCAAAAGCCTTGCTAAATGTCGACCATAGCGAGGCACTGTGCCTTGCATGTAAACAAGACAGCCATAAAATCTAGAACTGCGACGAATTTAAAAAGTTAAGCTTGTGCCCTAATTCTAATGTAGCAACAACATTTTGTTTACCGGCAAGCAAGGTAGGTAGGTTCAAGTGGCTGCCGCAGAGGCACACTTAGGCCAGTTTTGAAGGCCCGTTGTGATACCACCAACACAAGGAAAGTCAGCCCCGGGACCCAGCCATATGGAAAATCCCTGAGTTGTTGGGATTTTCCACATAGCAGAATCCCGGGACTGACACTCCTAAACCGACACCATTACTCCTCCTCGAACCACTTAGATGACTTTATGAAGCCCATCAAGTCCTTTATGTCCAGTTCCGCGATCTGGCTTAGACTATCTAGGAACGGAACTCCCAAAAAGCGCGTTCTCACGCCGCTTAAAGCCGGACAGTTGCAGATGAGGTGCTCCACCGTTTCCTCCTCCTCATCATCTTTGCAACTCCTGCAGCATCGTCGGTAGGGCACACTTAGCCTTTCTGCATGCCTACCAATGAGGCAGTGACCGGTTAATACCCCTATCAATATGCAGATTTCCCTCCTAGTTAGGGCATAAATGCGTCTAGACCTTTTAATATCCCATTTTGGCCAGGTTTGTTTCGATATCCGACACCCTGGGGATTGCAGCCATCTTTCGTTGGCTTGACGGAGTGTGTGCTCCTTCAGCATTAGTTTGCATGTGGCAAACGGCATACCTAAGCGCTCTTTATCCCGAAGAACCTGCTTGGTCGTGCCCTGCCTGGCAAGCTCGTCTGCCTTACAGTTTCCCTCAATGTCCCTATGTCCCGGGACCCATATGAGGTTTACGCGGTTCTGTTGGGCCATCTCCTGAAGAGATCGACGACAGCTGAGCGTCAGTTCAGAGTTGAACGTGTATGAGCCAAGGGATTTGATTGCCGCCTGGCTATCGCTGAAGATAGTGATATCTCCTCCGATAACACGTTTGCTTAACCAGGCCGCGGCGTCCCGGATTGCCGAGACTTCCGCCTGGAAGACGCTACAATGATCAGGTAGTCTGAAGGAGAGTTCAAGGTCCAAATCCCTTGAATAAACCCCTCCTCCAACTCTGCCGTCCAACTTCGAGCCGTCGGTGTATATGGAAGTGCCACCATTTGTTTCGGGACACCAATCCGTCCTCTCCCAGTCTTCTCTGCTGGGAATGTTTATTTTGAAGCAGCTATCCCCGACTGTAGTGGTCGCACAACGATCTGTGCTTAGAGGGAGAAAGCTGTAAGATTCCAGAATACTGGAGTGTCCAATAGTACCCGCACCCCAACTGGAGGTTTCTCTTAGGCGCAGAGCTGATGCCGCCGCTGACCGAAACCCTTCCAGATCAAGTGGCAAAATGCCCAGAATGGCCTGGAGCGCTTCGTTGGGCGTTGTCCTTAGCGCACCGCTTATACAGATCATATTGGATCTATGGACTTTCCGCAACAGATTCAGGTATGTTGTCTTGCTCAGTGCCGGCCACCATACGACGACTCCATACAGCATGATTGGGCGAATGATGGCCGTGTAGATCCAACTGCATACTCTAGGGCTGAGCCCCCATTTTTTGCCAATGGCTCTTTTGCATGTGTAAAGAGCGATGCAAGCTTTCTTCTGGCGCTGAAGAACATTCTCCTTCCAATTCAGTTTCCTGTCCAGAACTATGCCTAGAAACTTGGCCTTATCCGACAAGCCCAGGCGCGTGCCATCTAGTTCTGGTAGGCTTAGTGGCGGTATTTTGTACCGGTTGGTGAAGAGGACAAGTTCCACTTTCCCCGGGTTGATACTAAGTCCACAGCGAGAGGACCACCTCGAAATCTCTCGCAGTGCTACTTGCATCAGGTCACACAGAGTTTGTGGGAACTTGCCTCTGAATGCAATAGCTAAATCGTCTGCGTATGCCACTATCTTCCCGCCCCCCCAGCTTGTGTCACGTAGCAACGAGTTGACTGTGAGGTTCCATAAAAGCGGGGAAAGAACACCACCCTGGGGCGTTCCCCTTGTGACATAGCGTGATAACTCGACCGTACCAAGTGAAGAAGCTATTTTCCTTCCTCTTAGAAGTTGGTCAATTAAACCAGTTAAAGGTCTATCTACGCCCAGATTAGTTAGAGCGGAGTTGATCGCCTCCGGGCTTATATTGTTGAAAGCCCCCTCAATGTCTAAGAAGGCCACGAGACAGTAGTCCTTTTCACACAGCGATTTCTCAATGACAGATACTAGGCTGTGCAGAGCAGTTTCTGTTGATTTACTCTTGGTGTATGCATGCTGATAGCTAGAGATAAGGTTGCTATCAATAGTTGTTGAAAGGTAGTCGCTTAGTATCCTCTCAAAGGTTTTGAGTACAAAGGACGAGAGACTGATCGGTCTGTAATCTTTTGGCTCGTAGTGGGATGCCTTCCCAGCCTTAGGGATAAACTCTACCGTGGCGCTTCTCCAGGAGCCCGGAATGTGGTTGAGAGCCAGGCAGGCTGTGAAGAGAAATACCAGCCATTTAGCTGATGTCTCCAACGTGTTTATAAGTTGCGCGGGGATAATCCCGTCCGGCCCGGCAGCCTTATATGGTTCAAAGCTCTTAACTGCCCACCTTACCCTTTCCTCAGTGATGGGTATATTTACTGCCAGGTTTGTTGCAGATGCTAGTGGTGCGTCATGCAGATTCCCCGGAAAATGTGTATTCAAGAGCAGCTCAAGGGTTTCCTCTTCCGTGCTGGTCCAGGATCCGTCAGGTTTTCGCAAATAGCTGATGGCTGTTTGACTTTTCGAGAGAACTCGTCTAAGTCTCGCTGTATCGTCGACCTTCTCGACGCCAGTGCAGAAATTTCTCCACGAGGTCCTCTTCGCCTGTCTCAGAGCTTTTTTATAGGCCCTTAGTTTAGCTTTATATTCGTGCCAGTGAGGCTCAGAGCCGAGGGTCTTGGCCTTGTTAAACTGTTTCCGGCATGATTTGCGGAGCGAGTCCAAATCGTAGGACCACCAATGTGGCCTGTGTTTACCGCGTGGTTTTGGCACTGGACAAGCCTGTCCTAGAGCATTTGAGAGCGCCGATGTAAATGTAGTAACAAGATCCTCCAGCTCCTCTACTGATGAGGGGGCCTGTGAGGGCAGTACTGGCAGGTCTCTGTCTAATATTTCATTGTGTAACTGCCAATTAGTGTTACGTGGATTGCGCTTCATAATAGGTTGTTCTACAATAAAGTCTAGAACCATTTCTATGTAACGGTGGTCGGAGAATGAATGTTCTTCCAGAACCCGCCATTTTCTGACCCACTCATAAGCGCCTTCACTACAGATAGTGAGGTCTATGACCTCCCTGCGGGTCTTAGTGATAAAAGTAGGCTCATTACCCACGTTGCAAATTACCAGGTTAGTTGTTAAGAGGTAATCAAACAGAGACTCGCCCCTGGCATTGATATCGGAGCTCCCCCATTGGACATGGTGAGCATTAGCGTCCGCTCCAATAATAAGATTACCTGTGCAGAAATTTGACACCAGGTCTTTCACCTCCGTTTGTGGTGGGGGTTCTTCGGCGTCGTAGGGCATATAGACCGACGCCACCGTCAGGCGGGTGCTGTCGACCGTTAGACTGATAGCGGTAATATCACCATTGGTGTAGTTAGGTAGGAGAAAGGAGTTCAACTCAGACTTGACCAAAATACACGTTCTGACTTTGCTCTCCTCGCTGGCTCGAATGAGCTTGAAGCCCTTAGTCCCCAATCCGCAGATTCTCGAGCTATTGACCCAGGGTTCTTGGATGAGGACCACATCCACGTCGCCTTTAGAAAGACGACTACTTAAAGCAGCCGAAGCCACTTTAGATTTTTGCAAATTAATCTGAAGCACCACCAACATGAGAGCGCACAGACTTCCCTGCCGTCCCCATATCGTCGAGGTTTGCTCCATCCCGGAGGTTGCCTATCAACGACGAGTTGTTCCGATTAACTGCCCGATGTGGCGTTGCAGGAGTCCTGCTGCCTGTAGCGTTAGATGTTAGTCGCTCAGCGTTGGCTGCTACCACCGTGACGTCGAGGACTTCCTCGTCCTGTAGGCTGTCCTCCATCTCCGAGTTGTTCACAGCACTATCGCCAAGGGACGTGGCGGATAACATGCTTTCCGCATCGGAATCCTCCGCTTCCTCTTCTGGTAATAAGTTTTCCGGTTCCCCCGGAGCAGCCGAGAAGGCAGCGCGCTGAGCATCACCACGATATACGTGGATAACGATCTGGCCTACGCTGTAGTGTACTAGGCCATTGCACCTTTTGAGGGGCTCGATTGACTCTTTATTCATGGTGAACACCACCTGTCTGTCGGGCCCTACCGCATCCCCGACCAGCTTGACACTCCAGTCATGCGTTGGGAGGGACGGATTCATTAGCCGTAGCATCCCGAGTATTCTCTCGGGTTCGTCAGGGATGGCCGGAATCCACGCCCTTGCCCTTGGACGAGCTGGAATGTCCTTCCAGTCGACGACCTCTATCTTTGCGCCCTGGTAGACTTCACCCAGTTTAGCAGCTGCTGCCTTGTACAGTGCTACGGTTTTTGCATCCTCGCATGCGAGTAATTTAATTTGACCCTGGTGCCAACCCGCATCCGTTACTCGTGCCGAACTACCCGGAAACTCCGGAGCAACGTTGAGAAGAATGTTGCCGAGTTCATTTCGCACGTAACGCCACCGGTCCTTGGGGATGGCCAGACGGTCATTGCCTCGGTCAAGGACGCCTATAAGGATCCTGTCCTTGGTTACCTCAGCAAAGCTTAGTTTGCCCGCTCCAGAGGTATTCTGATGCCGCTTGGGAGGGGGAATAAACTCCAGATCAGATCTCTGGCGCTTGAAAGGGTTAACTTTTAACCTCTTTGGCATGTAAGAATTTTGGAAATCCGGTATCACAGCTTTCGCTAGCTCTACAGATTTACTGGAATTCGGCGACAGTGATTCCTGCAAGCAAAGAATATGTCAACTTTTACACCCTTTTGATATTCTGCCAACTAAAGTTGCCGACAAGTTTCGTAACCCCCAAATTAGGTGGTAACGTCACGTAACCGAGAAAAAAGCACGTGTTTTGTAAATATTATTTGGACCGAAAATAGTACAAATTTTGTACGCATACTAGTCAACGACAAATAAAATACAATATTAGCACTTAACAAAAAAAAAAAAAAACTAATGGCGGCGATATACCTACAGGTTATCATCATAACCTCTAACGAGATTTTTAGCCGAGCTTCTCTTTCCAACTTGTGGTGTGTTGCTTTTTGAGTTTTTCCTACAAGTTGGCGGGACCTACAGTTTTTTGCCGACTCCGAACGGCACTTGCAAAGCAAATGAATTTTTTGCTGAGAAGCTTCTCATGGCAGAAATACACCCGGAGAGTTTGCCAAACTACTGCCGAGGGGCGACCCCGTTTTAGAAAAATTCTTTTTCTAAATAATTTTTGATGTTACTTTTGCCGGGCATCGAACCGCCACGACTTTGTGTAGAAGGCCGAACACTTAACCGCTACACCACGGCGGCCGCCACTAGCACTTGTTTGCACGAAATTTAGTTTGCACTTTCATTTTATTCACTTTTGCGCATTTATAATTTTTGACAGCGTTTCCATGCACGATATAATCGCGGTTACATGAATGGTTACGTTTAGAATCGACCCGTTAGAGGGCAAATGGCAGGTGGTAAAAGAAAATAAATTATGCCTCCAATATCTCAACGCCCACCGTCGCAAATGTATCTTTAATAGAGAGTGTGGTATCGATAACTGCAAGTCAAAGCCTCATGCACTGCTACATAAAAGCACGACTCTAGTTCAATCGTCGTCACTAGCAAAAAACAAGCAGCTGGTGCCCTGCAAAAATCGTTGGATTATTTCTTCCAATTTTTTTTATATTGGAGTACTCCAATAGTAATCCTTTGTATACCTCATCGGAGGCTGGCAGAAATCCTTGGGCTGCACCCTCCCAGAGGGTGCCGACTGGTAATAGACACTACAGAAACCCCTACGCAGGGGAGTGCTAGCTAAGTTCAGAAATCAGTGCCATTGGTGCCTTAGCTCTTTAATAGCTCTGGCATATGGAAATGGTTCTTGAACGTGGTCTGAAGGTGGAACCGGGCCACACCCAGATGAAATGGTGGCCCCCCCTAATCCAGGGTGTTATGCGATTCCGTGCCCATTGGATGGTTTGCAGTCAGGGGTATCCGACTGTATTCTTACGGAGCCTCCCGGATATCGGTCCACCTCCGGGAGTAGCGGTGACTTGCTGCGGCATGGGGCTCTGCCGTAGTCGACCGTTTCATATCCCCCTTTCACATACTTTCAGGCTGCCGAACGGTCTCATCTCAGTAGGCAGCCTACGAACGAGTTATTAAATTTTTACATGAACAAAAACCAAGCCTCGGAGCCCTGCACGGGTAAAGATGCTGCCTCTGGCAGAGGCGTTAAAAAGACCAATACCCACAAACCCCTACCACAATCGGGAACCGCTAAGCCGGCGCCGATCAGGCCTGCACGGCCTCAAACCACTTTTCGGCCACCTGCGCAAGCTAGCAGCAGTAGGACCAAACCCCCTCAGGGCAAGTCCGAACCTGTAGCAGCCGTCAAAGCTAGCCCCACTGAGGGAAAGCAATTCCCGGCTGAGCAAACGCAGGTGGCCCGTCTTACGGGCACCTCTGCTCAGCATGTGGCGGAAAGCAACACCGGGTCCTCCACGGACAGAGTGACTGCCCCCGCCCATGCAAAAGAAACTCGTGGCAAGCCGGCTGAATCCCTAGAGGGTTCTAAGGCTAGCAAACGAGTCCCCCTCTCAGTCAGCGGAATCTACGCAATGCCGCCAAAATCGTAGAGAGACTGGGCAAGTCTCCCAGCGATAAGCTGACGGCAGAGCAAAAAAGCTCTCTGGCCTGGGCCAGGAAAATCATTGCGTAACACCGCAAACACCGAAACCAATCCTGCCTACACGGCGTCAACCGGGTCGAATGGGCCAGCCCTTAAGAGGCAGCGGTCGATAATAAACGCCTCGAGCGTTCCTAAAAGGCATAGGCCCATAACCTCAGGACTATACCCTCTGGCTGATGTCCGCATACTTTGCCCACGATCGCCCCATCTCTGCACAGGATAGGATCAGCAAGGCGGACTAGTATTTTTTGATATTATGCATAGAGAAAAGGTGGCTGTGGCTCGAGAACTATAGGCTTTACAAAAATAACTATTTTCATTGGCGATGTGAAACTTCGTGACAAATAAACGGTAAAACAAAATTTTTCTATGCATATTAAAGTTTTCGAAAAACTTACCGTTTTCGAAAAAAGGCAAAAAAACCTAAAATTTTGACCTTTGACCCCGAATGACTTTTTTAGCACAAATGGGATCGATGAGGACTTTTGAGGTTTTCTATCTGAAGGAAAACCTAAGCTGTATGAAAAAAATTTGCTCTGTGGGAATTATTGTTGTTTCAAATGTCTATATTGACCTACTATTACTTTTCATATTTGTTTGTCGAAAGCAATATATATTTCGCCCTGTTGTTATTATTGTTGTTGCCATATTTTGCCCTGCCTAGTCGGAAGATCCACTTATAAAAAGTTACATGACAGGCAGACAGGGGTTGTACGGGTGTTGACAGTCCTTTGCCGTTCAGGTACTCCCTTGCGGTACTGCCCGACTGTCTTGGAAACGCTTTCGTAGATTTTAGTCGCCTCTTACGACCGGCATACCTACCTCGGGCATATTGTAAACCCCTAACCCGCAGGGGTTTATATTTTGCCCTGTAACTCTGTTATTGATCGAAGAAAATACAGATCTTATTACGGTATGGAAAAGCAGTAAATTTTTGTAGGGTTTAGAAATATTTAAGCCTGAAACACGAAATTGTAAAAATTCGTAATTTTTCAGGATTTCAAGCCGTTTGCGCCACCTCTAAATCCTTTTTGATTGGCCTAAAACTTTGTATGCATTCGTTTTTGAGCTATTCGCATATTTTTAGGGGATGAGATCTAGAATCCAAACACTTTTTTCCCTGCATACAACGAAGGGCCACCCTAATGTACATACGTAAGCTGATAAAAATTAAGATACATCTATGCAGCTTTTGTATGGAATCCGATTTCCTACAAAAATATGTTCAGGTAAATGGTGCTTTACAACAATGGTTTGTCCTTTTTAAACCAAATATCGGGTAAAGTCTGTAAAATCTAAACTAGCGATGAGAGTCCTCTAGAATTTAATATTAAGATATGTAATTATACCTTTCATGAACATGATATGGTATTATAACTTTGGTCCGATGTTTGTAGGTATGAGAAGAAGAAGAGATGGACCCATCAATAAGTATACCGAAATGATCAGGATGACTCCCATACAATCGATTGTTCCGATAAACGGATTTTGGGCTATAACTCCTGTAATTAAAGAGGTGTGGACGTGAAATTTTGTAAGAATTAATTTTTTTATATAAAAAATGTGGGTGTTGAAAATCATTGCGATGGGATAAATATTTCACATAGCCCCATACAATCGATTGTTCCGATAAACGTATTTTGGTAGATAACTCCTGTAATTATATAGTTAGGAAAGTAAAATTTCGTAACAATTGCTCTTTTTTTAATGTGGAATGTCGATGTCAAAAATCAATGAGATTGGACCATGGGCGATGTGTTATGCCCCATATAATCGATAGTTCCGATAATTTCGGTATGAGCTAAAGTTAAATTGAAACAGGCTGCACTCTGGATCGAATAGTGAAAATCGTGACGCTTATTCATGACACAGCCGAAGACAGCGTTCCTTAGTTGTTTTTACAGTAATTTTTTTCACCTTTCTGAAAAATAAAATAAATATATATTTTCTTTTTGGCCCAGTCTAATACACATATAAAAAGTAACTTATAAAAACGCCCAAATTAAATAAAAGGGGCATGAGTTAAACTTCAAGGTGATCAAGAAGTATTCGCACTCTCATTTGCGCCTCCATTGGATAACATATGTATGTATGTACATAAGTATATTAGAGTGGTCCACATATGTACATACATATGTATATTTGGAACAATTAAAGGGGGCTAATCAATGTTGCCTTTTCACCTTTCTGAAAAATAAAATAAATATATATATTTTTTTTGGTCCAGTCTAATACACATATAAAAAGTAACTTATGATAAAATTAAAGAAAAAAAAACTTTTTTTTGGTTTATAAAATTAACTAAAAAGTAAAAAATTAAAGAAAAAAAAAATCTTTTAAAAATAAGCTTTTATTATTGGTTTATAAAATTAACTAAAAAGTAAAAAATAAATTGACTGTAAAGGAATATAACACTTTATAAGTTCATTGTAACCTTTAAAGATAATTTGGCTTCTTCGTCTGCCACAAAATAATTCCATATTGTACATAATTATATATTTCTAACATTAAAACTTTACACCTAAATTATTAAATCTTCCAGTATATATCACATTCCTAATTTTATTAATAATAAAAGCGTGTTAAATTTCGATAGCAAGAAAAGAAGGTCCTGAATGTTCTTAGGTTAGGTTAGGTTGTGCTGGCAGGCCAACGAAGTGGCCTCACATAGACGCTTGCGTTCGTAGTGTTACCAGAAGAAAAAGAAAAACTTTTTACGACCTCTTGCTATACAGTTACACTTCAGTGTCTATTTTGGAAAATAGTGATGTTCTCTTCGCAAAAATCAGAATCCTACTAGGGCTTATTTCTGTAAGTGACTCTAGGTTGGGCAATTGTCCCTTTCCAAAAGTTTGAAGCCGCAGTCTGGACATAGCGGGGCATGTGCACATGACATGCTCCACAGTCTCCGTCTCCGCTTTGCATTTCCTACACATACTGTCGGAAATAAGACCCATCTTGTGGGCATGACCTGCCAAAAGGCAGTGTCCTGTAAGGATACCAATTAATAGTCTGCAGTCATCCCTTTTTAGGGATACAATTGTTTTTGTAAGTTTCATGTCGTACGATTTACACATGATTTTAGAGATTTGACAGCCTTGCACATCTTTCCATGCCTTTTCTGCTTGTTTAACCATGTGTAAATCGCCCTTTCGTCTTAATTCCCTAAGTGGAATTGGTACTTCGATAGTGTTGTTCGCATCTAGTGCCACTCCACTCTTTGCTAGCTCATCAGCTTTCTCGTTTCCCTCTATACCTTTGTGACCTGGGGTCCAGTAGATATGTATACTATGTTCTGCACTAAGTGTTTCAAGACTTCTTTTGCATTCCAGTACGCTGAGAGAAGCGCTTTGAAGTAATGGCCTTGATAGCCGCCTGACTGTCGACGTAGAAATTCACCCGCTCTCTGAGCGCTAGACTATCTACCGCTATTTCTGCACCCACTTTAATGGCTATAACTTCCGCCTGGAATATACTGCAATGATATGGTAGTTTCGACGATTTAGTGATCCCCAACTCATTGCAGTACACTGCGGCTCCTACTCCTTCCGTCATTTTGGAACCATCTGTATATATTTGTACCGTGTTTTCCGTCATTTCTACACCTCTCCTCCAGCCCTCCTCCTCTATAGTGGCTTCCAGAACCTCTTCGAAGCGCAGGCAAGGGACCGTGTAGTCTATTCGTCTTGTCAAAGAAGACGCTACCCTACTGTGGCCAAATGATCTGCACTCAAACTGCCCCGTGGCATATAGCCTGGTAGCAGTTGTTAACGCTATGTTCTTCGCCGTTAGGTCTGCGGCTGGTAGATGCAGAATGGCGTGTAACGCGGCTGTAGGTGTGGTTTTAAGCGCCCCCGTTATACTAATCATAGATATTCTATACACTCTCTCTATTGACTTCATATACGTTTTCTTCGTTAGGGCGGTCCACCAGACCAGGGCCCCATGGAATAAAACCGGTCTTACAATCGCGTTGAAGACCCAATAGGACAAGGCAGGCGAAAGGCCCCAAGTGCAGCCCAGCATCCTCTTACAGATATACAGAGCAGCTGAGGCCTTTTTCGACCGTTCTTATACATTGAGTTTCCAACTCAACTTGCTATCCAATATAATACCTAAATAATTGGTGCTAACCTTCGGTTCTAATACCACTTCTCCTAATTTTGGCTTTACCCAACTTGGTACTTTGTATTTCCTTGTAAATAGTATTAGCTCTGTTTTATCAGCATTTGTGCTCAACCCAACCTCGCAGGCCCAGTCATGGATGACCTTAAGCACTTGGTTCATCAGCGAGCTGAGCGTCGATAGACATTTTCCGCATATTATGAGTGAAACGTCATCTGCATATGCTGTCAGTTTTACTGGTCCCCCTTCGAGCTGCTTGAGCAGTTTGTTAAGGGCCAGGTTCCACAGCAACGGCGATAGTACTCCACCCTGCGGAGTGCCTCTATGTACTAGTTTTGTGGTTTCGCAACCGCCCCAGCTGGAAGTGATCTTCCTGCACCCCAGCATGCAGCCGATCCAATTTTCCAAGGCGGGATCCACCTCTATGTGTCGTAGTCCGTCCATTATGGCTCGCTTAGAGAGATTGTTGAATGCTCCTGCTATGTCTAAGAAGACACCCATTGCAAATTCCCCATGTTCTAGGGCTTTCTCTATGTGCATAACGACCCTATGCAGAGCTGTGTCCACAGACCTGCCCTTGGTGTATGTGTGTTGTGTATTGGAAATTAAATCCTCTTTTACATTTAATTTAATGTGAGTATCTATTAACCGCTCTAGGGTTTTTAGTAGAAATGACGTCAGACTAATTGGCCTGTAATCTCCGGTGTACATGTGACTGCTCTTTCCTGCTTTCGGTATGAACTCCACACGGGCAGTTCTCCATACTTCCGGCACGCACTTCAGCCTTATGCAACTTTCAAATATTACACTAAGCCATTCTATGGTTCTCTTCCCGGCCATTTGGAGCATGGCAGGGAAGATCCCATCTGGGCCTGGCGACTTAAACTTGGAAAACGAGTTTAGCGCCCACTTGATTTTGGAATGTGTTAGCAATCCTTCAATAGCTCGCTCCTGTGTTGATAAGCCTATGCTATTTATTTGTTCATCAATGGCTTCTTCTGATGGAAAGTGAGCATTGATGAGTGTTTCGAGGGATTCTGCACTATTACGCGCCCATTCCCCATTTTCTTTTTTAATAAGGCCTTGAACTTGTACGCCCTTCGAAAGGACCTTTCTCAATCTCGCAGTCTCATTTGAACTTTCCATATCACCACAGAACTTTTGCCAAGAGACTCTTTTTGCTATACGAATTTCTTTCTTGTACACCTTCAACAGGTCCCTGTACTCGTCCCAGCACTCAGCTGATTTGTACGCTTTTGTTAGTGTCGTTGTTAGGATATCTGTAGATTTCTCCAGATCCTCAACACTACTAATCGTCTCTGGTTGCCGAAGCCTAGATTTCAAATACCCTTGAAAACGGGTCCAATTTATTGTTTTGGGATTTCTGAAAAGTTCCCCTCCTTTAACCGTACTTAGAGATATGTTATAACCAATGTAGGCATGATCCGAGAAGGAGGGTCTGTTAAGGGCCCTCCCGTCGGATATGTCTGTACTAGGTTCCGAACAAAGAGTGTTATCTAATACATTTTTGGACGTTGGTCCCACGTATGTGGGAGTGTTCCCTCTATTAATTACTTGCAAACTACTTTGGAGTAAGAAACAAAAAAAGCGACTCACCCCTTTCATTGATGTCATCACACCCCCACACATGGTGGTGTGCATTTGCATCCGCGCCAATGACGATATTTCGTCCTACGCACCTGTAGTTTGCCTCCAGCCTCTCCAACTCAACCGGGGGAGCGTCAGCGTCATGCGCCATGTAGCAGGAAACTAACACGAGAGCATCCCCTGTTCCCCGTTCTATCGCAACTACCGCAAGGTCTTCAGTACTGAAATTAGACAGTAAATATGAATTAAGTGTTTTACTTACCATAACAGCTGCTCTAATCCTACCTTCCACGTTCGCGTGATACGTCATGAAACCTTGTGCGTTTAGTCCGGATACCCTTCCTCCGCAAGAGACCCATGGCTCCTGGACTAGCGCAACATCGAACGACTTCTCCCCTAGCGTCAGGAGAAGCTCGCTCGAAGCTACCTTACTGTGAAGTTTATCTGAAGGACCCTTAACATCATTAAGGTCACTGTCCCCCTCCACCTCCATCACCGTAGTCCCTCCTTCGCCTTCCACGATTCTCAGGCTCTCGAGTTCCTTCTCGACTTCCCATGCTTCAATCGTGTTGTGGTTCCCGTCTTTCGGATTTCTCTTCCTGAGGCGCAGGAAAACACTTCCAACGCCCCAAGACATCTTTCCGAACTCTGGGTACAACATATCCTCCGCCTCCTTGTTCATTTGGAGGAAATAACACTGGCCCTCCTCCGTCGGCCTAGATACGTGAAGTACCTTACAGTCCCGAGTCGGTATATTCGGGTTTTGGCGCTGTCATTACATTTGATGAGCTTCATCCCATTATACCAGCCCGCTGCATCGAAGCTGGGTAATGGCTTATTCGGCTCATCCTTCATAAGTTTGATTATGGCACTCAGCAGCTCCCTCTCTACAGATCGCCACCTGCCAGTGGACATCTGTCCGTAGGGATCACTGCGATCAAGCAGCGCCACCGTTAGGTAGAACGGCAGAAATGATAGCACTTGCGTGACCTTCCTGGCACATGGTCAAGGTTCCTGCCCTAGCGAAGGCTGAATGTTCTTAATTATACCATCAAATAGAAAAGAAGGTCCTAAATGTTCTTAATTATACCATCAAAATTTAACACGCTTTTATTATTAATAAAATTAGGAATGTGATATATACTGGAAGATTTAATAATTTAGGCGTAAAGTTTTAATGTTAGAAATATATAATTATGTACAATATGGAATTATTTTGTGGCAGACGAAGAAGCCAAATTATCTTTAAATGTTACAATGAACTTATAAAGTGTTATATTCCTTTACAGTCAATTTATTTGTTAGGTTTTAGTTAATTTTATAAACCAATAATAAAAGCTTATTTTTAAAAAAGTTTTTTTTTCCTTAATTTTATATTTTACTTTTTAGTTCGGTTTATCAACAAGAGGCAATAATGTCGCAGCGACATCCATCGGCTGCTAGCAGCAACAGAAACCATAGAATCTTTTACAATAAAGCCGCGTAGTTAATAAAGTTACTTTCGGTTTATCAACAAGAGGCAATAATGTCGCAGCGACATCAATCGGCTGCTAGCAGCAACAGAAACTATAGAATCTTTTACAATAAAGCCGCGTGGTTAATAAAGTTACTTTTGGGATATTGGAATAAAGACGATAAATGGGATTTTTGAAATTAAGCAAATTTTTATTTACTGTTAGCGAAGCCTGAACGATGATGAAAATTTGCAAAATCCCATCTTAACTGCAAGTTAGTACAATATCAAAATCAAAATTCTCTACTCGTGCGCCACCTATCGGAATTATTTTTTTGTTATTTTGCGTGGAGGCAGAAAACCAAACGATGATGAAAATCCTAGATCCTCCAAGATCCTACCTCAACGGGAAGTTCGTTGAAAAACGAATTAATCGACACTGAAAACAGACCTTCGTAATTCTCAAATAAAGCGACTCACGCGCCACCTTGCGGGTCCAATTTTTTTTTAACATTTAGAAATTAATTAAGTAACACACACGTAAAATATCAGCCAAATCGGTCCATAATTACGATTTTGAGTTTTTATTACCGCTATCTCAGCCCCACCTAGCGGAATTTTTTTACAAAAATATTTCTTTTCATGGTAGTAATACATGTTACGAATTTCAGCTAAATCGGACCATAAATGCGAATTTTGAAAATATAGCGACCCACGCGCCACCTATCGAAATTTTTATACCTTTCATGAACATGAAATGGTATTATAACTTTGGTCCGATGTTTGTAAGTATGAGAAGAAGAAGAGATAGACCCATCAATAAGTATACCGAAATGATCAGGATGACGAGATGAGTTGATTTAGCCATGTCCGTCTGTCTGTCTGTCTGTCTGTCTGTCTGTCTGTCTGTCTGTTTGAACGCAAACTAGTCCCTCAGTTTTTGAGATATTTGGCTGAAATTTTGTATGCGGCCACCATTTTCCAATATAGGAATCATTTGTCGGAACCAGCAAGATCGGACCGATATTACATATAGCTCCCATACAATCGATTATTCCGATAAACGGATTTTGGGCTATAACTCCTGTAATTAAACACCTAGGAACGTGAAATTTTGTAAGTGTTGTTATTTTTGTATGTGAAATATCGATGTTGAAAATCATCGAGATGGGATAAATATTTCCCATAGCTCCCATACAATCGATTGTTCCGATAAACGGATTTTGGGCTATAACTCCTGTTTTTAAACACGTTGGAACGTGAAATTTTGGACGTATCGCTATTTTTATATGTGAAGTATCGATGTTGAAAATCATCGAGCTGGGATAAATATTTCACATAGCTCCCATACAATCGATTGTTCCAATAAACGGATTTTGGTAGATAACTCCTGTAGTTATATAGGTAGAAACGTGAAATTTCGTAACTATTTCTATTTTAGAATGTGGAATGTCGGTATTAAAAATCAATGAGATTGGACCAACATAACACATCGCCCCCATATAATCGATAGTTCCGATAATTTCGGTATGAGCTTAAGGTAAATTCACACAGGCTGTACTGGGATCAAACAGTGAAAACCGTGACGCTTATTCATGAAAGGTATTTAGCCTTCGGCACAGCCGAAGACAGCTTTCCTTACTTGTTTTTTTTATAATATTGCATTGTCATCGGGGTTATACATGGGTGCAGAATTTCAGATCAATCGGACACCGGGAAGTGTATCAAATTTAGCTTGCAAGATTTGATTACAGACAGCCGTCAGGTGAAACTAAATAAAAGCTTATAATTATAAAAACGCCCAAATTAAATAAAAGGGGCATGTGTTAAACTTCAAGGTGATCAAGAAGTATTCGCACTCTCATATGCGCATCCATTGGATAACATATGTATGTATGTACATAAGTATATTAGGGTGGTCCACATATGTACATACATATGTATATTTGGAACAATTAAAGGGGGCTAATTAATGTTGCCTTTTCAGAACTCCTGAGTAGAAAATTTGATAAATTTGGCCCTGCTACATTTTCCTTTTAAAATCATGGGGTGCCCGAGAAACGGGTTGTGCGTACCCTGCAAAAATCGTTGGATTATGTGTTCCAATTTCTTGGACATCGCAATGTTAATTGGAGCACAATTTTTATATGAAAAAGGACTACATTTGGAGTACTCTGATGTTCCAATTGGAGTACTCGTGGGATAGGAAATAGAGTACTCTCGATTTTCGCAAGGTAGGGTTTGGGACCCACCACATAAGACAAAATTCTAATGAGATCCAACAACCGAGCCTCGGATATCTTGGCCAAAAACGTCTAGGCGGTTAAAGGCTATTTTAAGTAAGTAATTAAGTGGATACTCTATCATAGACATTTTTAGTCGAAAAATTGAATTTTTATGTGATTTTTATTTATCTTATTTATCCTATACTTGTGAAAATAAATTAACTATTTTATTTCTATCATTGGTTGATATTTTTGCCTATTTTTGCAAAGGCATCGACGATAAGTAGGTTATTCTTATAGATAAGAATCTATTATATTAATAGGTTAACAAATTTTTCATATAAATAATTGCCAAGCTAAAACCCATACTAAATATGCATACATTTTTATAAAATGCATATGGATTTGTTGGTATTCCTCTAAAGCAGTGCATAAGCATTTAAATGTTAATAAGCGAATGAAAATTTCTCATGTCGCTTGAATTGGTTATCTGACATTCAATTTGTACATAAAGCGGTAGCCCAGTGGGAAGCATGAGAGGGTAGTGGTCGAGCGGCTGATGGTTCGAGCTCAGCTACAGCTTATCGGGCAAAATTTTTTTTCTTTTTTTGTCATTGAAAATTGTTTTTATTTTTTTAATTTTTTAATATTTAAATATTTCTTATCTTGACTTTTTTTAAATTTTCATAAACGATATTTTTATGTTTGTGATCTCTATCTTCGAGAAAAAAAATTGCTGCGAATATTTTTAGTTGACGGAAAGCCATATGAAATAATAGAGGAATTCATCAAACCTTATAAGCTCACGAAATGCGTAAGTTTATATATTTATCAGCTAAGTTAGATGAACGCCCTAGATAAATTTATGTGTACTTGATGTCAAACAAACACTTTTTATTTCGAAGTTCTCATTAAAAAAGTAATTTTCGGCCTATTTTCAGCATATTCTATTTTTGTCCAGTGTGAATTGGATGCATTAAAAAAATTACATGTCGAACGTCGTCATTGCCTTGGATAAATTTACGCACTCTTTTACAGATCAAAATCGGCGAGGAAGTTTATCAAATTTGTGTAAACTGCGTTCCATACAAATTTTGACAGTTCATTTACACACTTGACGTTTACACGCTTTATAAGGTGTTTATAAGGTTTGAAGAGTCCCCCTAATAATTTTAGGTCATAAATGTGCATACATACCACCCATTATAGAAATGCGATAACCGGTTATTCAATTTGGGTTTTTTGGTAAATTTTTCCAAATCCAAATTACCATTTATATAGGGCTGAATGGTCTAATTTTTGCAAAAGGCTAGATTTCGCCCTAACCAGAATTTGTAATTTACCAACACTAAAAAGATTTAAAAAAGCCATGTATAATAAATTTCTATAAATAGAACTCATATTTCTGTAAAATGAACCTTTCAATATTTCACTCAAAAAGCCCCTCCTATTATTAGAGAAACTATTTTCATTCCTTCGCTCATTGCCCATACAGCTTGAATAGGTGATTTGAAGATGGATTTGTAGATAAAGCGGAAGAGCAGTGGTCAGCGCGTCGGATAGCGAGCGAGCGGATGGAGGTTCGAGAACAGCTCCGGGCAACAATTTCTTTTTCATTGAAAATAGTTTTTTTATTTTTTTTAAACATCTGTAGGTATATGAAAAGTTTTTATCCTGACCTTTTAGAAGCTCATTAAATTTTCATAAGACATATTTTTATAATTGTGATACTTTTTTCGAGAAAAAAAATTTGCTGCGAACACAGAGCCAAAAATGCCTAATAAAATTAATAAGATTGTCTTCATGATCAGTTTTTAGGCAAAGGGGTAGTCGCAGCGGTGGAAACGAAGAAAAAACTATAAGGAAATCTTTTTGGTTTTAAGAAGAAATTCTTATTAAAAAAACTATACATTTAGTACAAAGGTGTAGTTAGACGCTGGAAATTATTAGTATACGATGGCCGGATGGTTAGCAGCTGGGTTTAGCAATCGAAAAATTGTAAGTTCGATTCTCTCTCTTTTTTTCCTAATTAGAAATGTTAAAAAGAAATCTTCTCAATTATATTTATGAGATTTTCCTTTGAAACATTAACAACTATACACATATCAGTAATTAGACGCTAGCAATCAAAAGTGAGCGATGGCCTGATGGTTAACAGCTGGGTTTATCATTCCGAAAATTGTAAGTTCGATTCCCGGTGAGGGCGATATCATTTTATTTTTCATTTAAAATATTAAAAAGAAAATCTTCTTAATAACATTAAAAAGACTGTCTCTACAATAATAAGAAGCACATCTTCTTGAAGAAAATCTATAGAGATATCTTATGACTTTTGTTCTATTTTATTAGGCATTGTTGGCTCTGTGAATATTTTTAGTTAACGGACAGCCATAGGTTATGGTAAGTTTTTCCAGAAATTAAGATTTATATAGATAGGTCTAAATGCTCTCATTTTTTATGATATAAGCTGGAAGTTGCGAATTTTTCAAAAACCTATATAAAATGTCTTTTTAAATATTTCTATTCCCTTTTTAAATCAATATACCCACATTTTTAAACCCCATACTAAATATGCATAAATATTTATGAAATGCATATGGATTTGTTGGCATACCTCTAAGGCACCCATTATAGAAATTATAGAAATGAGATAACCGCTTATACAATTTGGGTTTTTTGGTAAGTTTTTCCGAAAATAAAATTTTTTTAAACATACCCTCATATTCATAAAAATTAAAATTGGTTTATAAAGCTTTTTGATATGACATTTTCATACAAATTTTGAATAATATGAGCTTAAAAACCTTTTATATTTTTCATGAATATGGGGGATATTGTTCTGTTTATTAGATTATTTCTATAAATTTTGAAATATAAAAATCGATAAATTTTCACAGGTCCTTAAATTTTGTACTAAACGAAGTGGTTAGAGGTCAACTAAAATATTACTAAAGACAACAACTCATTTCTATTCATCCAGATTTACAACCCGAATACCAAACAAGTCTAGAAAAAATTTGAATGTCTTTTTAAATATTTCTAAGTTATGGTTAATGAAAAAAGCTAGAAAACCGTCAAACTGTTTTTCCAAAAGCCTACATTTTGCCCGGTTTCAATATATCTAAATTTTTTTTTTCAAAAATCAAATCAAAAATCAATATAAAATGTCTTTTTAAATATTTCTAAGTTAGGGTTAAGGAAAAAAGCTAGAAAACCCTCAAACTGTTTTTGCATAAGGCTAGATTTTGCGAGGTTAAACCACTTTTGAATAACTTTTTTTTTTTAAATCAACATACCCACATTTTTTTTTAAATCAAATCAAAAATCGATATGAAATGTCTTTTTAAGGAAAAAAGCTAGAAAATCCTCAAAGCCTACATTTTGCCCGGTTTCACCACTTTTGAATATTTATTTTTTTTTTAAATCAATATACGTACTATTTTTTTCAAAAATCAAATCAAAAATCGATATAAAATGTCTTTTTAAATATTTCTAAGTTATGGTTGAGGAAAAAAGCTTAAAAACCCTCAAACTGTTTTTGCATAAGGCTAGATTTTGCCCGGTTTAACCAATTTTGAATAACTTTTTTTTTAAATCAACATACCCACATTTTTTTCAAAAATCAAATCAAAAATCGATATGAAATGTCTTTTTAAATATTTCTAAGTTATGGCTAAGGAAAAAGGCTAGAAAGTCCTCAAACTATTTTGGCAAAAGGCTACATTTTGCCCGGTTTCACCACTTTTGAATTTTTTTTTTTTTAATCAATATACGTACTATTTTTTTTCAAAAATCAAATCAAAAATCGATAGGAAATGTATTTTTAAATATTTTTAAGTTATGGTTAAGGAAAAAAGATAGAAAAACCTTTAACAGTTTTTGCAAAAGGCTAGATTTTGGCTAATTTTACCACTTTGAATACATTTTTTTTTTAATCAATATACCCTATTATTAGAGAAATTATTTTCACTCCCTCGCTCATTGAGTACTTCGGTCCATTATTTATATTAATAGTCTAACTTTGTTGTTGGTATATTGTTAATTTTTAAATTCTGATTCTCAGAAAGCCTAATTGCAGAATTTGATAACTGCTTTGTGCATAAGGTAATGGCGCGGCGGTGGGCGTATAGAAACGGTGTGCACAGTTGCAAGACCGGTTGCGGATTATTCCTTTTTTTCTTAAATTATGTTTTTTTATATTAAAAAAACCTTTAATCTTAACTATTACAATTTACTTAATTTTCAACCTAATATTTTTTTGTTCTTCACCTGCTCAAAACGATCGCATAAATTAGTGGCTATTTGTTAAGCACAATCTCATCATCCGATTATTCAAGTGCAACATAAAATCTCGAAAACCGAATATTTGCATGGCATTTGCCATAAATAATTTTGGAAAGGGCTGCTGTAATTTAATATTTTTATTATATAATAACAGCCGCTATTTTTTAAATTCTTTGATGGCCTCATTTTGCCTATAGATGAGTTTTTAATGTATACATTTAAGTTGGTCGAGGTTCGTTTGTTCAACTATTTTAAATTGGTCGAATTTCGACCACGGGATATACTAGTTTATATTAATAGTCTAACTTTGTTGTTGGTATATTGTTAATTTTTAAATTCTGATTCTCATAAAGCCTAATTGCAGAATTTGATAACTGCTTTGTGCATAAGGTAATGGCGCGGCGGTGAGCGTATAGAAACGGTGTGCACAGTTGCAAGACCCGGTTGCGGATTATTCCTTTTTTTTTCTTAAATTATGTTTTTTTATATTAAAAAAAACCCTTAATCTTAACTATTACAATTTACTTAATTTTCAACCTAATATTTTTTTGTTCTTCACCTGCTCAAAACGATCGCATAAATTAGTGGCTATTTGTTAAGCACAATCTCATCATCCGATTATTCAAGTGCAACATAAAATAACAGCCGCTATTTTTTAAATTCTTTGATGGCCTCATTTTGCCTATAGATGAGTTTTTAATGTATACATTTAAGTTGGTCGAGGTTCGTTTGTTCAACTATTTTAAATTGGTCGAACGGGATATACTAGTTTATATTAATAGTCTAACTTTGTTGTTGGTATATTGTTAATTTTGAAAATTCTGATTCTCATAAAGCCTAATTGCAGAATTTGATAGCTGCTTTGTGCATAAGGTAATGGCGCGGCGATGAGCGTATGGAATACGGTGTGCACAGGTGCAAGACTCGGTCGCGGAATATTCTTTTTTTCTTAAATTATGTTTTTTTATTATATAAAAAACTTTAATCTTAACTATTATAATTTATTTAATTTTCAACCTAGTTTTCTTTTGCTCTTGACCTACTCAAAACGATCGCATAAACTAGTGGCTATTTGTTAAGCGCAATCTCATCATTCGGCTATTCAAGTGCAACATAAAATCTCGAAAACCGAATACCTATTTGAATGGCATTTGCCATAAATAATTTTGAAAAAGGCTGCTATAATTTAATATTTTTATTATATAATAACAGACACTATTTTTTAAATTCTGTGATGGCCTCACTTTGACTATAGGTGAGTTTTTAAGGTATACATACATTTAAGTTGGTCGAGTTTCGGCCACGGGCCTAAAGGCAGCTATTGACAAAAGATGATTAGATGTTTGAATAACTTCAACTATTTAAGTTGGTCGAATTTCGACCACGGGATATACTAGTACCTATTATTATGTTAACCATAGTCGGATCGTAATGCCAGTAAGTAACTACCCTGCAAAAATAGTTGGATTATGTGTTCCAATTTTGAAAGTCGATCATTGCTCGTGCGTTGTCGACGAAAATTACGACACTATCGCTCTGGCAGTATATACTCCAAGGAGTAACAACATTGGAGTACATTGCAAAGTACTCTGACGGTAGGTACTCCATGGAGTAGCAGGAACAAAGTGATGGTTGGAGTAGGTGGTCCAGTCCTAGACATCGCAATGTTAATTGGAGCACAATTTTTATATGAAAATGGATTACATTTGGAGTACTCTGATGCTCCAATTGGAGTACTATTTAAATAGGAAATAGAGTACTCTCGATTTTTGCAGGGTACATACAAACATACCGATAATGAATGCGTTAGTTTGAATTGGTTTCCCGTTTCGAAAACTATTTGTACTTTCTACGCATTTAAAACAATACAAATTTCTTCCGCTTTTGGTTTTGTGTAGGAAAATGCAGAACCAAACATCATACATAGACTGTCTTTTATCGAGACTGGTTCGCAATTTTACTGAAGGGTATGTATACCTGCAATTGTCGCAACGAGACTAAAAGTTTTTTGTTAAAATATGCCTTTAATCATATTTATATACGTGCGTACCTATGTGAATACATATGTATGAGTATATATGCACATACATACATATCGTTACCTTAATTCACAAAGGCCCTAATTGACACATTTTTCGAAAATGACTTTTTTAAATATTTAAGTATAATATAGTTAAATACACACTCACATCAAATTTCAAGGAGTTACTAACAGTAATAACGGAGATATTCCAAATTTACAAAGCTATATTTACATGCGTTCAATGTAAAAAAATTTTTGTTTTTTGTTTCTCCTGTAAAATTTTTTTTATGTCAGTTAGGGTTTTTGTGAATTAAGGTGACGATATGTATATATGTATGTAGGTACCTACATAAATGCGTGATATTTCTTTTTAAAATTTAACACTAATACACTGTTAACGTGATCATGCACACAAATTACATATAAATTCAATTATTACTACACATGTATATATATACAACACATGCATAACCACAAATGTATGAACCCGAATATACGTAAAATGCATACGTTGTTTTACTTGCATGAGTTTGCCCACACAAAAATTTAAAAAGTGAAAATATCAAGCTGTAGCTTGTGAATTCACGGAATTATTTCTATGAATCTCTTTAAACTAATTGAAAAATTTATAAATATTTGTTTTTGAACACACAACTTATATACATATGTATATATAGCACAGTAACGCACATTATGACTACCTCTGCTTAAGCAATTATCTGCCAAATAAAATGAAAAATCCGGTTTCGAAAATCACGACTTTGGATAATGTGCACTGTAAACAGACGATATGTATTTAAGTTTAACACGCTAATCCACTGGGCATATGATGCTAACGATGTCTCCAGAAGACTAAATACAAGACTACGTTTGCAAAGTGAAAATTGTAGTGCTTAAAATCAAAACCAGCTCAGCAGGTTGTACTTTGCTCAATAGCTTTACAACAACCATTCATAAGTTTTGGATAAGACACAATTAAAAAAGCACGCACAGATTTGTTCAAACATACCTACACAAATTACATCCGTATACATATATGTATTTAAATATACATATATACATGTATTAAAGTACATAAGAAAATATTAATACATACATACATAGATGCCAAGTATAATCTTTTTTAATGATTGTACAAAGTTAAGCTTAGTCAAAAAGATATATGTATGAACTCTCTCATTTCAAGTATTTTATATCTCTCGGTACGAAAAAAGATATTACTGTTTTATCAATGAGAGAACAAGTGTAATAACAAGTTTGTCGCCTTATTGAAATCTTTTGTTTTGCCTTACATTCATGATGGACGTTTTTAAATACTTACTTAAATAGCAGATAACCTTTATGAATGATATTGTTTGAATCCGCGATAAATACCTCTCGTCCACTCGGGGCTATAATTGTTTGGTTGTTATTGCGGTCAAATGTGACATAAAATATTCACAGTACAAAAAAATGCAGTTCCTAATGTTGTTGTTGTAGTGACAAAAACACTCCATGTAGGTTTTGGAGAGTGTCGTTGGTAGTGATAGGCGGTTATGAACTCGGTACGGTCCGTGCTAGCGGGAGCGATTTGGTATGACCAATGGAACCTACTAGGCCATCTCCCCGGGCCTTCTGTAAGGAAGAATAAGGTTGATAATGATAGGTGAGAAGTATCATATCCGCAGATCACCCATAAAGTTGCACGTCATTACCTTTTGAGCTTATGGGCCTTGTCTCCTAATAAAGGAAATACCTTGGCTCATTCCATTTCAATACAACATGATTTTTGATTTCGATGAAATTTAAATATGTTGTTCTTTGGTCAAAACAAAGAAACACGTGTCTTTTTTTCCTGAAAAAATTTTTTTTCGGATTTATCGGCAGTTGAAATCGTTAAAATGCAATGAACATTTTTTTCGACCATTTTTTCAAATGCCAATAACTTTGTCAAAAATTAACCGATTATCCTAATTATTTTTAAATGTTCGTTATTACTATTACTTTCATATACAATTATAAAAAATAGAATATAGTTTAAAAAATTTTTTCAGTATTTAGTAAAAATTTATGACTTTTTTGAAAAATTAATATCTCAAAAAAGGTTATTTTTTTATTTTTTCTATATTAGATATTAGCCAAAATTCTTTGTTTTCGAGGTATGAATTTTTGAATATTAAACTTTTTTTCCCCCATATATTGATGCAATGCATATCAGCATACAACCGATTCTCATGATTTTTACCTTGAAATGTTTGTTTTTACTTTTACTTGAATAAAAATTTATAAACATTAACATATAGTTAAAAAAAGACAATTTTTTTTTAGTATTTAGTAAAAATTTATGAATTTTTTCAAAAATTAATATCTCAGAGAAGCTAATTTTTTTTTGTTTAAATTTTTTCTATATTGAGTGAACAGTTTATATTTCAACTTGGCTAAATATCAACTAGCCAAAATTCGTTGTTTTCGAGATATGAATATTTGAATATTAAACATTTTTTCCCCCCATATATTGATGCAATGCATATCAGCATACAATTGCTTTGTCAAAAATCATGAGAATCGGCATGATTTTTTCTTTGAAATGCTCGTTTTTACTTTTTCTTGAATAGAAAGTTATAAGCAATAGCATATAGTTAAAAAAAAGACAATTTTTTTTAGTATTTAGTAAAAATTTATGAATTTTTTCAAAAATTAATATCCCAGAAAAGGTATTTTTTTTTTGTTTAAACTTTTTCTATATTGAGTGAACAGTTTATATTTCAACTCGGCTGAATATCAACTAGCCAAAATTCG
This sequence comes from Campiglossa producta, assembly GCA_964058755.1. NCBI lineage: Eukaryota > Metazoa > Arthropoda > Insecta > Diptera > Tephritidae > Campiglossa > Campiglossa producta. The sequence continues at coordinate 42,401,292 of CAXKVI010000004.1, read as the reverse complement.
TTGTTTTCGAGATATGCGTTTTTGAGTATTAAACTTTTTTTTCAAGGTATATTGGTCCATAGATACCAGCTCCCGTATTACCATCTTCCAGCTTCGATCCATCCGTATACCAAGTCTCCGAATCAGATTTAGCATATGGGTTCCCTGTTTCCCAGAGCACTCGATCAACGATTGAAACCTCAAATTTTCGGTTGATCCTGAGCGTAGGAGTTGTTGCATCATTTAATTGCAATATAGGATCGTTTATGAAGTTCTTGACTATCTTCATATGTCCTGTCATATTTCCGATTTTTAGATCAGAAACTTTTTTGAAGTCTCAATGCAGCGAATGTGGCTTCCTTCTCTATGAGAATAGGGAAGGGAGGTATTCCTACAAGGGCACTTAGAGCATCAGCAGGGCATGTTCTCATTGCACCTGTTATGCCGTCACAGACCAGCCGATGCAGCTTACTTAATTTAGTTGCTGCTGTTCTCTGAGCAGTCTTAGGCCACCAGACCAGGGAAGCGTAGGTGACTATTGGCTTCACAACTGTATTAAATGACCAATACGTCATTTTCGGAGACAGCCCCCATGTTTTGCCATAAAGTCTAGTGCAGGCGAAAAAGGCCCTCGTTGCTTTATTTATCGTTGTTGTTGTTGTTGTTGTTGTAGCGAGGTGTAGCCCTGCCTAAATGTCAGACAGGGTCACCCCGAGTGTATTGCTCTTGGCCGGGTCGATATAAGAAAACGGCCCGGGTCGTTTCGGCACGATGGGTACAGCACAAGTACTGGTACCGTTCTCGTAGAACCGGCAATACAAGAAACTAGCCGTGTAGGCTATGTAGGTCATTTAACGTTACCCAGGGTGCACCAACTGGGAGGTGACTAACTTTTACACCCCATGTGAGGGTAGCTTCCAGAAGAGCATTCCATGTGAGGGTCTTGTCCAATGTTACTCCTAGGTATTTTGCCTCCGGTGAAAAACTTATGCGGCTGCCTCCTAGGGACGCCTCTAACCAGGACAGCTTTCATCGCCGCGTGTAAGGCACCAAGATTGTTTTGTTTGGGTTAATAGATAGTCCTTTGCTAGCACACCATCTTTCAATGATGCGAAGGGCTTGTTGCATGCGATCGGATATTGTTTCGTCATGCATTCCTGTTACGCAGACGACCAAGTCATCTACATAACCCTGAAAGTCAAAACCATTGCCCTTCAAAAGGTAAAGAAGTTCGTCTATGACAAGGGTCCAAAGTAGAGGAGAAAGTACACGTCCTTGAGGGCATCCTCTTGTGGCCACGGTTGAGACAGCACTCCCTTCTATATCAAAGCTGATTTTTCTTTGCTTTAGCATGGCCAGCACCCAGCGAGTAATCATTGGGCTTACGTCCTTGCTAATCATGGCTTCCTCAATGGCCTGATACGTCGTATTATCGAAAGCGCCTATATATCGATAAATGCACACAGGCAATGGATAGCAGTCTCTGTGAATTTTCCGGGTTGGTACGCGAATTGGGTTTTACACAGAGGAAGTTTCTTTAAGTTCTCTTTTCTAATGTGCTGATCCAAAACTTTCTCCATTCCTTTTAGGAGAAAGGAACTGAGACTTATTGGTCGATATAACGATGGCAGATTTTCCGGTTTCTCTGGTTTCGGTATAAAAACAACCTTAACCTCTGTCCACCTGTTAGGAATATATCCTAGCAGCAGGGATGCTCTATATAAATTTGATAGGATTGGGGCTGTATAGTTAATTCCTAGCTGTAACAGACAAGGATAGACCCCATCCGGTCCTGGGGATTTGGAAGGACTGAAAGTCGATAAAGCTCATTGGACATTTTTGACATTGGTTAGCTTTGCTGCCAGGCTCTTTTCTCTTCCACTAATAGTTGGAGAATCATCTACAATAGGATGTGAGTGTTGATAGCCTGGTGTACAGCCCGAAAGTGAGTAGCAAGCAAGAGGTTGTATGTATGTAATTCTTCAGAGTACCAATGATGTTGCTATGGTCTCTCACAAGGGCCTTTTGGAGCCGCACTGCCGTAGGAAGATCTTTAATGTTTTCGCAGTGTTCTCTCCAAGTCGCCCTCTTAGACTTCCTAAGTTCTTTATTGTAGGAGGTTAGGGAATTTTTATAGGAAACCCAGTCTGCCGTGTCTTTAGCTGTATTGAACAACCTTCTTGCTTGACATCTTAATTGTGCAAGCCTTTTGTTCCACCAAGGCACATCCCGTTGTACACGTTTTAGCCTGGGGACAACTCTCATTAAAAGCCGTTATAATATCTGACTAAAACTGTTCAGCTTCTGCCTCAATCTCACGCACCGTAGTTATCGGTTTTTGTAAGCAATTGCCGTTTTCTTCCACGGTGAAGCGAAAAAGTTCCCATTTCGTCTTCCTTGGATTTCTAAATAGATCAGAGAAGTGACCCATGTCGTACACAATATGTTTGTGGTCCGACATCGATTCCTCCCCCGAGACGTGCCAATTTGTGACAGCGAAGGCCATGTTTTGGCTACATAGAGTAAGTCAAGAACCTCCCCTCTAATAGCATTAACAAAAGTCGGTTCATTACCACGATTTATGACATTGATGTTATGACTACTAATAAACTCCAGGAGGTGCTCACCCCTGTTATTTATGTTCGTACTACCCCAAACTGTAAGGTGGGAGTTTTCGCCACAGCAGAGGACCCATGGGATACCCTTCTGTTGACAATACTCAATGAGTGATTTGGATTCAGCAGTAGGGGCTGTTTCCTCCTCACCGGTAAAATAAGCTGATGCCAAAACGGCCTCTTTTTCACCTCTTGGGGTTGGAATTTTTGCCCAAACTGCAACCAAATCAGCCGTCATAAACTGTAGGAGCGGGATAAACGACAGTTTCTTGGTTAGAAGCATCGCCGCCCTGGGACGGGAACCGGTGGCATATATTAATTTACCGTCAGTACTGCTTAAACCTTTTACAGAACCATGTAAAATCCATGGTTCTTGAATGAAGGCCACTTCCAGACCTTCTCTGCTGATATGCATTGCATCAATATATGGGGGGAAAAATGGTTAATATTCAAAATCTCATATCTCGAAAACAACGAATTTTGGCTAATAGGCATTTAGCCAAGTTGAAACATAGACTGTTGACTCAATATAGAAAAAAAAAATAACTTTTTTGAGATATTAATTTTTGAAAAAAGTCATAAATTTTTACTAAATACTGAAAAAAAAAAATAAATTTTTAAACTATATTATATTTTTAATAAATTAATATAAAAGTAATAGTAATAACGAACATTTAAAACAAAAATTAGGAGAATCGGTTAATTTTTGACAAAGTTATTGTCATTTGAAAAAATGGTCGAAAAAAATGTGCATTGCAGTTAAAAAAAAATTTTTTCGGCAAAAAAAGACACGTGTTTCTTTACTTTGACCAAAGAAGAACCCCGCGGACCGGCTGTCTTGAAATGGAATGAGCCCCTTGCATAATTCATTGGATTATGTATTCCAATTTTGTGATATTGGAGTACTCCAATTGCAATCCTTTGTAATGCCTCATCGGACCACCTTCAGCTTATTGAAAGCCGATCATTGCTCGTACTTTAACGACAAATATCACGCACGATCGCTCTGACAGTACTCCAAGTAGTAACAACGTTGCAGTATATTTCAAAGTACTCTGACTCTAGGTACTCCTTGGAGTACCAGAAACAAAGCGAAGGTTGAAGTGGGTGGTCCAGTCCTAGGACACCTAGTACTCTCGATTTTTGGCGGGTAATGCCCATGGGAATAATTATTTTAATTATTTTCCCTTTGCAGAAAGAAATGAAGCCCACCAGTGTTGTGACAATTTCATTTCGCGAAATTTTGCATTTTTATACCTTTCAAGAACATGAGATCCTAGGTATTATAACTTTGGTCCGATGTTTGTAGGTATGAGAACAAGAAGAGGTAGACCCACCAACAACCCAACAAACACAGTATCTAACGTTAGAGAAATTTTCATTGATACATTAGATAACACTGTGCAACAAGATTCTACGTAATTCATGAAACTAATTGGAGATGAAACTTAAGCCCTCCCATATCAAAACCTCATATTGGGCTTTTGGCCTATAAGTCTAGTTTCTTTGTTATTTTTATTCAAAGTTGGTAACCTTGTGTATGAAAAAAATTTAATAAAACTTGATGAAATGAAGCAATTTTAGATGGGTTTTTTTATATCGCTATTTTTTCCATCGAGGAATTCATTTTTGAGATTAATTTTTACCTAAATCTTACGATAGGTGGCGCTGTCATACAATTTGTCTTATTTTTGATAGTTTTTCATGAAAAAATATTATAAAAATTGCTATTAAAAGGGAAATATAAATATTTGCACCCTGTATTCATAGTAGGATTTAGTAGTTGGGATGTATGGTACTTATTTTATTTGTATCAGTTGGTGATATTTTTGCCGGTTCGACCTTTGTGCCCCTCTCAATTTACGTCTTGAATAACCGACATTCCAAAATAATGCTGATACCACTCTTTCGCAATGACGCTTGTAACAATAAGATTGGTTGCTATGCTGAATTTACCGCAAACATAGCAATCAAGTGCTAACTTTCGCAAACATTCATTCATTACAACCTTTATATTAAGTCGCTTTTTTTTTTGCACCACTATTTCTATACGAAATTGGAACTCGGAACATAGTTCAGAGCCCCGTGACAATGCAATGTGAACGAAAAAAGTATCCGCTAGGTGGCGCACGGATCGAGATTTTTCGAAAATTCGTTGACTTGCCCTGACAGGGTTCAATTATTTATATTTCCTATTTAATAGCAACCTTAACACTATTTTTGCATGAAAAACTATCAAAAATAAGACAAATTGTATGACAGCGCCACTTAGCGTAAGAATTAGATAAAAACAAGTAAGGAAAGCTGTCTTCGGCTGTGCCGAAGGCTAAATACCCTTCATGAATAAGCGTCACGATTTTCACTGATCGATCCCCAGTACAGCCTGTGTCAATTTAATTTTAGCTCATACCGAAATTATCGGAACTATCGATTATATGGGGGCGATGTGTTATATTGGTCCAATCTCATTGATTTTTAACATCGACATGCCACATTCTAAAAGAGAAATAGTTACGAAATTTCACTTTCCTACTTATCTAATTACAGAAGTTATCTACCAAAATCCGTTTATTGGAACAATCGATTGTATGGGGGCTATGTGAAATATCTATCCCATCTCGATGATTTTCAATATCGATGTTTCACATATAAAAATAGCAATAGGTCCAAAATTTCACGTTCCTACGTGTTTAATTACAGGAGTTATAGCCCAAAATCCGTTTATCGGAATAATCGATTGTATGGGAGCTATGTGAAATATTTATCCCATCTCGATGATTTTCAACATCGATATTTCGCATATAAAAATAGCAATACTTACACGATTTCACGTTCCTAGCTCTTAAATTAAAGGAGTTATCTAGGTTAGGTAGAAGTGGCTGCCGTAAAGGCACACCTAGGCCAGTATTAAAAGGCCCGTTGTGATACCATCAACACTAGGAAAGTCAGTCCCGGGACCCGGCCATATGGAAAATCCCAGTGCTATTGGGACTCTCCACATAGCAGAATCCCGGGGCTGACACTCCTAAAACCGACACCGTTACACCTCCTCGAACCATTTAGATGACTTGATGAAAGCCATCAAGTCCTTTATGTCCAGCTCCGCTACCTGGCGTAGGCTATCCAGGAAGGGAACTCCGAAAAAGCGCCTTCTCGCGCCGCTTAAAGCCGGGCAGTTGCAGATGAGATGCTCCACCGTTTCCTCCTTGTTTCCGCCTTGCTGCGTGCCTTCCAATAAGGCAGTGCCCGGTTAAAACCCCTATTAATATAGATATATCCCTTCTTCTTAGGGTGTAAATATATTTAGATCTTTAATATCCCATTTTGGCCAGGTTTGTTTCGATATCCGACACCCTGGGGATTGCAGTCATGTTTCGTTGGCTTGACGGAGTGTGTGCTCCTTCAGCATTAGTTTGCATGTGGCAAACGGCATACCTAAGCGCTCTTTATCCTGAAGAACCTGCTTGGTCGTGCCCTACCTGGCAAGCTCGTCTGCCCTACAGTTTCCCTCAATGTCCCTGTGTCCCGGGGCCCATGTGAGGCTCACGCGGTTCTGTTGGGCCATCTCCTGAAGAGATCGACGACAGCTGAGCGTCAGTTCAGAGTTGAACAAGTAAGAGCCAAGGGATTTGACTGCCGCTTGGCTATCGCTGAAAATAACGATATTATGTCCGATAGCGTGTTGCCCTATCCAAGCCGCGGCGTCCATGATTGCTGAGACCTCAGCCTGGAAGACGCTGCAATGATCAGGCAGTCTGAAGGAAAGCTCAAGGTCCAGATCCTTGGAATAAATCCCTCCTCCAACTCTGCCGTCCAACTTCGAACCGTCGGTGTATATGGAAATGCCGCCATTAGTAGCAGGACACCGATCCGTCCTCTCCCAGTCTTCCCTGCTGGGAATGTTTATTCTGAACCAGCTATCTCCGACTGTTGTGGTTGCACAACGGTCCGTGCTCGGAGGGAGAAAGCTGTAAGAATCCAGAATACCGGAGTGTCCAGTAGTGCCTGCGCCCCAGCCGGAAGTTTCCCTTAGACGCAGAGCCGATGCTGCCGCTGCCCGGTACCCTTCCAGATCGAGTGGCAAAATGCCAAGAATGGCCTGGAGAGCTTCGTTGGGCGTTGTTCTCAACGCGCCGCTTATACAGATCATGCTAGATCTGTGGACTTTACCTAACAGGTTTAGGTTGGCTGCCTTGCTCAGCGCAGGCCACCATACCACGACTCCATACAGCATAATTGGCCGGATTATCGCAGTGTAAATCCATCTGCAGATTTTGGGACTGAGCCCCCATTTTTTGCCAATGGCTCTTTTACAGGTGTAAAGTGCAATGCACGCTTTCCTCTGGCGCTGGATGACATTCTCCTTCCAGTTAAGCTTTCTATCCAGAACTATGCCTAGGAATTTGGCTTTGTCAGCCAAGTTCAGGCGCACGCCATTTAGTTCTGGTAGGCTTAGCGTTGGTATTTTGTACCGGTTAGTATAAAGGACAAGCTCCACTTTTCCCGGGTTGATATTAAGTCCGCAGCGAGATGACCACGAGGAAACTGCTCGCAGTGCTACTTGCATCAAGTCACACAGGGTTTGTGGGAATTTGCCCCTGTATGCAATAGCTAAATCGTCTGCATATGCAACTATCCTCCCGCCCCCCCAGCTTGTGTCTCGTAGCAACGAGTTTACAGTGAGGTTCCATAAAAGCGGAGAGAGAACACCACCCTGAGGCGTTCCTCTTGTGACATAGCATGAGAAATCAACTGTGCCCAGTGTAGAAACTATTTTCCTCCCCTTTAGTAGCTTATCAATTAGTCCAATAAGAGACCTGCTTATGCCCAGATTAGTTAGAGCGGTGTTAATAGCCTCCGGGCTTATATTGTTGAAGGCACCTTCAATGTCTAGGAAGGCCACGAGACAGTAATCTTTTTCATACAACGATTTTTCAATAACAGAGACAAGGCTGTGAAGCGCAGTTTCCGTTGATTTACCTTTGGTGTATGCATGTTGATAGCTAGAGATAAGGTTGCTATCAATAGTAGAGGAGAGATAATCGCTAATTATCCTCTCGAAGGTTTTGAGTGCAAAGGACGAGAGACTGATCGGTCTGTAGTCCTTAGGCTCATAGTGTGAGGCCTTCCCAGCCTTAGGAATAAAGACTACCTTAGCGCTTCTCCAGGAGTGCGGAATGTAGTTGAGAGCCAGGCAGGCTGAAAAGAGAAATACCAGCCATTTAGCCGATGTTTCCAACGTGTTTATGAGTTGTGCGGGGAAAATCCCGTCTGGCCCAGCAGCCTTGAACGGCTCAAAGCTTTTGATCGCCCACCTTACCCTTTCCTCCGTGATGGGTATATTCACTGCCATATTTGTTGCAGATGCTAAAGGTGCTTCATGCAAGTTCCCCGGAAAGTGTGTATTCAATAGCAGCTCCAGGGTTTCCCCTTCCGTGCTAGTCCACGATCCGTCAGGCTTCCGCAAATAGCTAATGGCTGTTTGAGTTTTTGAGAGCACTCGTCTAAGTCTCGCCGTATCATCGACCTTTTCGACCCCGGTGCAGAAATCTCTCCACGAAGTTCTCTTCGCCTGCCTTAGGGCCCTTTTATAGGCCCTCAGTTTAACTTTATATTCGAGCCATTCAGGCTCCGTACCGAGGCTCTTGGCTCCAGGTCGTAGGACCACCAGTGTGGTCTATGTTTACCGCGTGGTTTCGGCACTGGACAAGCCTGCTCTAGGGCATTTGAGAGCGCCGTTGTAAAGGTCACAACCAGATCATCCAGTTCTCCTACTGATGATGGAGCTTGTGGGGGTAACACTGGTAGGTCCCTAACTAATATTTAATTATGTAGCTGCCAATTAGTGTTGCGTGGATTGCGTTTCATAACTGGCTGCTCAACAGAAAAATCTAAGGCAATTTCTATGTACCGGTGGTCGGAAAATGAATGCTCCTCAAGAACACGCCATTTCCTAACCCACTCATAAGCGCCTTCGCTACAAATAGTGAGGTCTATGACCTCCCTACGGGCTTTAGTGATAAAAGTAGGCTCGTTACCCACGTTACAAACCACCAGGTTAGTTGTTAGTAGGTAGTCAAACAGAGACTCGCCCCTAGCGTTAATATCGGAGCTTCCCCACTGGACGTGATGAGCATTAGCGTCAGCTCCAATAATAAGATGACCCGTGCAGAAATTTTCCACCAGATCTTTCACCTCCTTTTGTGGAGGAGGTTCTTCGGCGTCATAGGGCATGTAGACCGACTCCATCGTCAGGCTGGTGCTGCCGACCGTTAAGCTGGCAGCTGTAACGTCACCATTTGAATAGTTGGGTAAGAGAAAGGTGTTCAGCTCAGACTTGACCAAGATACAGGTTCTGACCTTGCCCTCCTCATTAGCTCGGATGAGCTTGTACCCCTTAGCCCCCAATCCACAGATCCTTGAGCTATTAACCCAGGGTTCTTGGATAAGGACCACGTCTACGTCGCCTTTATAAAGACGACTGCTTAGGGCAGCTGAGGCTGCTTTAGATTTGTGCAGGTTAATCTGAAGCACCACCAACATGAGAGCGCTCAGACTTCCCTACCACCGTCGTACCGTCGTGGAGGTCTACCCCGTCCCGGGGCCTATCTCTCAACGACAATTTATCTGCACGATTTGGCGTGGCGGAATCTCTACTGTCTGAAGCGGCATCAACGTTAGTGTGCACCGGATTGCCCTCCACCACCGTGCGGTTGAGGTCTTCCGCGTCCGTTAGGCTATCTTCCATCGCCGAGTCGTTCACGGCTTCCTCGCAATTTGACGTGGCGGATACCATACTTTCCGCGTGTGACACCCCTGCCTCCTCTTCTGGTCCTTCGATTTCCGAGTCCTTCGAAGCGGCCGGAATGGCAGCGCGTTGTGCATCGCCACGGTATACGTGGATCACGATTTGACCCATTCCATAATGCACTCGTCCGTTGCACCGTTTAAGGGGCTCGAGTGCCTCCTTATTCAAAGTTAAAACCACCTGTCTATGACGCCCAACCTCACCCTCGACCAGATTGACACTCCAGTCCTGCGTCGGGAGAGACGGATTCCAGGCCTGCAGCATCTCAAGAATATTCTCCGGTTCAGCAGGGATGGCAGGAATCCATGCCCTTGCCATTGGCCAGGCCGGAATATCCTTCCAGTCGACGACCTCGATTTTTGCCCCTGGGTAGACTACACCCAGTCTTGCAACTGCTGCCTTGTACAGTGCAACAGTTCTTGCATCCTCACACGCGAAAACTTTAATCTGACCCTGGTGCCAACCCGCGTCTGTACCCCGCGGCGGACTACCCGGAGACTCACGCCATATGTCGAGAAGGGCCCTGCCAATTTCGTTCCGGACATACAGTCACCGGTCTCTAGGGATGGACCAACGGTCGTTGCCTCGATCAATGACACCTATAAGGATCCTGTCCTTGGTCACTTCAGCAAAGCTGGGTTTGCCCACTACTGGGATATTCTGATGCCGCTTCGGATGGGGATCCACCTCTCCGTCCGATCTCTGGCGTTTGAAGGGATTCCCGTTCAGCCTTTTAGGCGCATAGGGCCTTTGGAAATTTGGTATCAGAGCTTTCGCTTTCTCCACCATCTTCCTTTCATTCAGCGATAGTGTATCCTGCCATGCTCCCTCATATTTCTTCAGGATCCTTGCAGCCTTCCTTTTATCCCAGTACGCAAAGCGTCGGGGAAATGTCTTTTGGGAGGAGTTCAGACCCGTAGTTGCCATCGCGGTCTCTCCCTTTGATAGAAGCTGAGTTGCGTCTTCCTTCTCTTTCGGATCACTGAGGCCAGGTCCCGAGACCATTGCCACAGACATTGAGAGGTTGATGTTCGTGCCGGCGCTTGATGGAAGTTTAGCATCCGCCGTTTTCTGCTTACCTGCGTATGCAGCCGCACTGGTGCTGGCTTTCATCAAGTCACTCTCACTTGCTAGCAGTTTCGAGGATGACCGACCCGTAGTTACCATCGTTGTCGGTCGCCCAGTTGACTTTGAAATAGAGTTTGTCCTCCGGCGTTGTGATTTCTCTTGCTCCAGCATAGTTCTCCTCTGCTGCGGAGTAAACGAAGTTATTGATTGTTTTGAATTTTGAGTTGTATTCATCTTGTTCGTACGACCCCTCGCCGGACACGGCCAGCTTGGGGTCAAGGGTGGATTAAGGGGAATGTGTCGTCCGCCACGGCAGAGCCCCATACCGCGGTAAGACCATGGTTACTCTCTGAGGCGGTCCGGTATCAGAGAGGCACCGTTCGACTACAGCCACGATTTGCCTCCCGGCTGCAAACGTCCAATGGGCACGGTATCGCGTAACACCCTGGATTGGGAGGGGGTAGATCTTTGTCATCGCGCCAGCGAGGCTAGGCTGCTCTCGTGATGTAGTGCCATGCGGAGCTATGATCACAAGGGCAACGTAGCCCCGTGGCTATCGACTAAGCCCTCGTACCGCGGCAAGGTATCCACCCTTCACGAGGGAAAGGAGTTATCTACCAAAATCCGTTTATCGGAACAATCCATTGTATGGGGGCTATGTGAAATATTTATCCCATCTCGATGATTTTCAACATCGATATTTCAGATATAAAAATAGCAACACTTACAAAATTTCACGTTCCTAGCTCTTAAATTAAAGGAGTTATAGCCCAAAATCCGTTTAACGGAACAATCGATTGTATGGGAGCTATATGTAATATCGGTCCGATCTTGCTGGTTCCGACAAATGATTCCTATATTGGAAAATGGTGGCCGCATACAAAATTTCAGCCAGATATCTCAAAAACTGAGGGACTAGTTTGCGTTCAAACAGACAGACAGACAGACAGACAGACGGACAGACGGACATGGCTAAATCAACTCATCTCGTCATCCTGGTCATTTCGGTATACTTATTGATGGGTCTATCTCTTCTTCTTCTCATACTTACAAACATCGGACCAAAGTTAAAATACCATTTCATGTTCATGAAAGGTATAATTAATGTCAAAAATGAGTACCTCGATCCAAAGCGATATACAAAAAAAAAAAAAAAAATAATCTGAAATTGCTTCATTTGCATGAAAAACTATCAAAAATAAGACAAATTGTATGACAGCGCCACTTATCGTAAGACTTAGATAAAAATTAATGTCAAAAATTAGTTCCTGCTTTTTTCATCAATTTTTAATAAATTTTTTCATACACAGGGTTACCAACTTTGAATAAAAATAACAAAGAAGAGACATTCCATATGAAAACGTCTAATTCCAAGAGCTAGCTAGTCTCGGATTTCGCTCAAACTTTGAGTGACCAAATTCGCACACATTTAATTTTTATAACCCCTGGTTTCGAAATGGTCGAATTTTAAAGTTTGAAAAACGTAATTTTTAGGCCTAGGTACCCTATAATAGCTGTAAAAATGTTTCTTACCCGCGACCTGCTGAATTACGTTGGTTCCTCTTATTATTTTCCAGCCTCTTTGGTAATAGTTAGATCGAGCAGAATTCATGGGTGCTGCCACTTAGGGCGGTTTACAGGGTTGCCACCTACCCCAATTTTTTTAAAATATAGAGCTAGATATGCAATTATGGGTATCAAATGAAAGGTATTTTCGACTGTATTCCAAATAAGATATTTACAAGCAGGGTTGCCACTTAGGGCTGCCGCTTAACCGCAAATTTTTTATTTTTTCGTATATCTCGTGAACTGCTTGACCGATTTTGATAAAATTTGGCATATAGACAATTAGATTCATTCTAATAATACATTTACACCGCACCAAATTTGGTGAATTCAAATGAGCCAGTTCGACACTGTTTACACTGGCAAATTTGCATTTGGCATCACTTCCCTGCAAGAATCTTCTACCAGGACAAAAAGCCAGCGAAAGAAAATGTAATACCGTGATGACTTAAACAACTATAGAGTAATAATGAAAGAAGAGCCAAGAAGGCTTCTGTCTTTTCCTGGTAGAATTGGCCCATTTTCATTAAAAAAAAACTAGTTGAAATTGTTATTTATAGCTGTGCATGGTGCAAAAGTTATCACCCGTCAATTTCCCATTAAGGTTCTTGCTGGGAAATCTTCAATGTGGAACACGCGCAGGGTTGCTGTTTTGACGAACTGTGGATTGTAAAGTTCGTCAAATGAGGTCAAATGTTATGGAATTCCAAATTTGGAAATTGAGATTTGTATGGAAAAAGCGCTGTATTTGCAATTATTCGCCAAATTTGGTGCGGTGTAAATGTACTTTAAGGTTATATACATGGGTGTTGCCACTTAGGACGGTTTACAGGGTTGCCACCTATCCTAATTTTTTTTATATATAGGGCTAGATATGCCAATATGGGTATCAAATGAAAGGTATTTTCGACCGTATTCCACATAAGATAATTTTAATCAGGGTTGCCACATAACCGCAAATTATTTATTTTTTCGTATATCTCGGGAACTGCTTGACCGATTTGGAAAAAATTTGGCATATAGACAATTTGTTTCATTCTAAAATTAGATACATCCACCGAAAGAAAAGTCGCTTGTAAAACTAACATTTCTGCTTTATCAATTTAACATTTAAGCAAAAAATGTCGTATTAATATTGGAAATTATCAAACAACCAGGGTTCACGTTAAATTGATACAAAAGTTGCTGAATCAACATTAGCATGTAAGACATTTTCATATCAATTTCTCATGTTAATAATACATTACTTCGAAAAGTTTTTTTTAACATAACCGATTTCACGTCAAATTGATAAAAAACTTGTTGAGCCAACATTAGTACGTCATATCACTGTCATATCAATTTCTCATGTTAATATACATTTCGACATCATATTGATATAAAAACTTTTAATCTCACATTTGTATAACATTCTCATGTTAAAATGGCATAAGCCGCGCTGCACTTAACATTTATCATGTTCATAACGCATTTCGAAAACCTGCTTCACGTAAAAAAGATATGGAAATATACTAGCATTTTTATATGTTTCATTCTAAACTGAAATATACCGCGTTACAGGTGGCACTCAAGTTCGAGCGTGCTGGCAATTTACATATATAAAAAAAAATAATTAACATAAAAACAATTGTAGAAGTGAAGTGAAAACAGCAGGGCAAGAGGAATTGGTGCTTCATCTGTATTAACTACAGACGTCAAATTATATGAACGTTAGTACAGACCACCGGTTATATTAAATTTATAAAATTTTTGCAAAGCAATTGAAAAATTTATATAATATATATCTGATATTTATCTGTAGCAGATAAAGATCTAGGAAAAGTTGTAAAACTGTTTATTTTAATAAAACCACACCGCATTTCTTAAGAAACATATATTCAGTTACCGTTTATAACATTTTTTAAGGTTGTAAAAAAAACGACAATAAAAAATATTTAAACAAAACACGAATTCATATTATTACAGAAACTTAAAATATAAAGTATTCTGATACAAAACATAACAATAAAAGAGTGGTCAATTTGCTCAAAAATTCAAGTCCCACATTCCTTACAAATTCTTTCGGTGCATTGCAAACATATTGGTATCTTACACATCAGTGGGTGGATTATCAGTGTCCTCATCTTCTGCTTCTACTTCTGATTCAGTGTCATGGTCGCTTTCCAAATAATCAGAATCTGAATCTAAATCACTTACATCAGAATTAATTTCCTCCAGCCATCTTTCCACAGCTTCTTCAAAATTTTCTTGAACTATTTTAACTCTCTTTGAAGGCCTGGACTACTTCTTCCATCCATTACTTTATTCTAAAATAAAATGACAGAGTTATAATAAACATAAAATTAACTGTTATCCAGTTTAATTATAACACAAAATAAAAATATACGAACGTCAAAACACACCACCGGTAATTTTTACCGGTTACAAAATTTAGATAGTGATAAATTAAACAAATGACACTGCACACAACTGACACTTCAGCAAGCAAAGTTATACTAAGTCCCGAAAAGGTACAAAAGCGTATAGATGCGTAACTAAAAAAGATCTCACGAAATTGAAAAATGTAAACTGCTTACCGGTAAAAAATATCGGTCGTCTGTAGTTAAGGGTTACATTTACGAAGGAGAAACTTTTAGTTCCTGTGAAATGCATAATAAAAGTTTGCCGAGAAAGTAATATTATGTGCTTCTAAAAATATTAAGTTTGTCACCTTATCAAATGTATATACATAAGTGTTTATTTAAAAAATGTTAATAAATTGATTTAAAATAATATCATTTTGATGTGATTCTCATTTAAAATAAAAAGTTTTAGAATGTAGATCCAATGTACATATGTATACATGATGGTCATATTCATTTTACGTTTCATGTCAATTATACGTGAAAATGCGTTCAATAATACATGATGGCCATGTCCATTTTACGTTTCTTGTCAATTATACGTTAGAATGCCTGCAATAATACATGATGGTCATGTTTAGTGGAAGTTTTCCTGTCAATTATACGTTGGAATGCTTGCAATAATGCATGATGCTCATGTTTATTTGACGTTTTCCTGTACGTTTTAGGTTTTTTTTTTTGTGCACATCCAATTCACTTAGATATGATATTTTCGAAATTATAAAATTGACATTTTTTCTTTTCAGTTGCATTTGGTAAACAAAAAATGTTAATTTTACGGTGATTTTTGATATTTTTTTCTTTCGATGTGGGTGTTGCCACTTAGGGTGGTTTACAGTGTTACTACCTATCCCAATTTTTTTTAATATAGAGCTGGATATGCCAATATGGGTATCAAGTGAAAGGTATTTTCGGCCGTATTCAAAATATGACAATTTTTCAAGCAGAGTTACCGCTCAGGGTTGCCACCTAACCGTAATTTATATCTTTTTTTGTATATCTCGGGAATTCTTTCGATTTGGATAAAATTTGGCATATAGACAATTTGATTCATTTTCAGATTATCTACATAGGTGTTGCCACTTGGGTCGGTTTACAGGGGCGCCACCTTTCTCGATTTTTTTTTAAATATTGAGCAAGATATGCCCATATGGGTATCAAATGAAAGGTATCTATTTTCGACTGTATTCCAAATATGACAATTTCAACCCTGCTCCACCTAATCGCATTTTATTTATTCCACTGGTTTACAGCCAAAATGCACCAGAGACGCCATAGTGAAATTCCTATGTAAAATCACCTCCTAATTCCGAAAATCAAGGTTATTTTTACTTGAATGGTACCGTTTTTTGAGATATTTACGATTTACCGTTATTTCAAAATACAAAAAAGATGGCTCCACTTAATCTTGTATATCTCAAGAACAAACTGAGCTCTTCCAAAACGGTTTGAAAAATTTGAAAGCTAATAAAATTTACTATAATCAGTACATACAACACTTTTTGCTAGGTCCTGCAGATTCAAACATATTGAACAATCATTACGGATTTTTTAAATTTTTTTTGTAAAAATATAAAAAAGTTTGTACTTTGCGAGGAAGCATCTCGAAAACTTTTTGTTTTTTAGCAGATATTTCCCCCCCCCCCCCCCCCCTCTAAGCTCTGTTTTATTACAAAAAAAAACAAGCTATCAGTGAACAAAATCGATGAACTAATACAAAAGTTATAAGCATTCAAGTAAATATATCCATTTAATGCTTAAGTACCCTACTGGTACATATGTGTTAGTATTCGTATATCAGTTAGTTAGCAGGTAGATTTTCGAAAAGTTATTAGATACAAAAAGCTGTTAGTGTCGTTTTCTCAAACCTAGGTACATTTTAAACAAGAGCATATTTTTGAGGCAGGTAGTGTTTTCTTTGTAGAACTAGGGAACCTTTTTGTTTAGGTAGGCTTGAATTTTTACTGGATCTAAGTATAAATAAGAGTACATGCGCCTTGTTCCTTCATAATATCTGCAAGGCTCGCCGGATACTGTTCAGTTTATAATTGCAGTTTATAACCCGTCATTTACTTAAAAATAAAAAATGAATAAAAGGGCGCGAGAGTTTGAGTGTACAAATGATCCAGATATGTTCTGTTTCATCTGCGGTCAATTTATTGTTAAAAGTATGAGACGTGTGTTTTCAAATCCTTTGACAGTTACATACTATAAGTGTTTTGGAATTCAGCCTAAAAACCATGGACACCGAACACTGTGTGCACCACATGCCGAGTCGAATTGATTTCTTCGGAAACCGGAACAAAAAGGTACGTTGTAAAAATTAGGAATTTGTTCCCTTTTAATGCATAGCTGACTAATTTCTGAAACTATCTATTTAGGCGACGTGTGAAATTTATTACACCAATGAAGTGGAGGGAACCAACTTGCCATTCAACGGACTGCTATATTTGTAGTACAAAAGTACTTGGGGTTGGAAAGTCCAGAAAAGTAACCTATGCGAGCGTATCTACAGTGTCATTACCAGAACTAATTTCAACAGAAGCGACATTGCCAGAATCAAATTTAACTTTAGTTCCGGCTCCAGTTTCATTGTCAACAGTAGTATCTGATTACGCGGCATCATGTTGTACTGAATTTCAAACGGAAAACGAAAGAAATTCTTTGTCACAAGCACAACTCAATGATTGGATAAGGGATTTGGAATTGTCAAAGGAAAAGGCCGAACTACACGCCTCTCGAATGCAACAATTTAAATTTCATCCGATGTTAAGGTAACATATTATAGAACTCGTCACGAAGAATTTTCCAAGTACTATACGAAGGAGGACAGTGTTTGTTACTGCAAAGACATTGCTGGTCTATTCAAACAATTTGGTGAACCATATGATTCAAAAGAGTGGCGATTGTTCATAGATGGCAATAAATTAAGTTTAAAGGCCGTATTATTGCATATTGGTAACCAAAAGCCATCTATCCCGATCGCGCATGCAGTAAATACGAAGAAAACATATGATATAATGCAAAAATTGCTCAAGTTAATCAAATACGAAGAACATGATTGGAAAATATGTGCCGATCTTAAAGTCGTTGGAATGCTATGTGGTCTACAAAGTGGATACACAAAATACTGTTGCTTTCTATGCAAATGGGATAGCCGAGCTCGTCAAGACCACTACATCATAAAGGATTGGCCAGAACGAATCGAGTTTCAAGTTGGGGTAGATAACATAAAATACTCTCCACTTATAGAGAAGGAAAAAATAGTTCTACCTCCGCTCCACATCAAGCTCGGCTTATCAAAAACTTTGTGAAGGCTTTGGACAAAGAAGGCGAAGCTTTTCATCATTTGAAGACAATCTTCCCAGAGATTTCAGAAGCAAAAATAAAGGAAGGGATTTTTGTGGGACCGCAAATAAGGAAAATGATGACCAATAACCATTTCAAAGAACTATTGTCACCAGTGGAGGCAGCAGCGTGGGATTCTTTTGAAAAGGTCGTTACTTCTTTTTTAGGCAAACACGAAAGTCCTAACTACGAGATGATAGTGAACGACTTAATCAAAAACTATGCGGAAATGGGTAAATAAAAAAACATATTATAATAAATTATATATTACATAAATTTACATGAGAATATATAGCCATAAATCTGAATTCATCGTCCAGTTCCGAACAAACAAGAACGGGAAAAATATAAACAAAAAATTTGTTCTGAATTGAAAGATAAATCCAGCCTAAGAAAATTATATACTAATGCGTCACTTATGTATTTATCTAATTTACTTTTTTATTTTCTTTCAGGAGTAAATACGTCTTTAAAAATTCATTTCTTACACTCCCACTTAAATTTTTTCCCGCAAAATCTTTGCGACGAAAGTGACGAGCATGGCGAAAGGTTTCACCAGCAAATGAAAGTGATTGAAAGTCGGTATCAAGGATTCTGGGATGTCGCTATGATGGGCGACTACTGTTGGTTTCTCATAAGAGAAACCGATCCTAATCTAAATAAGCGTCAAAACAAGACACATAACTTTTTCAATTATAAAATACGATCATAGAGTTAAGACAGAACCATATGTACATATGCTATTATTTGTAGGGTACTTAAGTATTAAATGGATATATTTACTTGAATGCTTATAACTTTTGTATTAGTTCATCGATGTTGTTCACTGATAGCTTGTTTTTTTTTTGTAATAAACAGAGCTTAGAGGGGGGGGGGGGGGGGGGGGAAATATCTGCTAAAAAACAAAACGTTTTCGAGATGCTTCCTCGCAAAGTACAATTTTTTTTATATTTTTACAAAAAAAATTTAAAAAATCCGTAATGATTGTTCACTATGTTTGAATCTGCAGGACCTAGCAAAAAGTGTTGTATGTACTGATTATAGTAAATTTTATAAGCTTTCAAACCGTTTTCGAATAGCTCAATTTGTTCTTGAGATATACACGATTAAGTGGAGCCATCTTTTTTGTTTTTTGAAATAACGGTAAATCGTAAATATCTCAAAAGCGGTACCATTCAAGTAAAAATAACTTTGATTTTCGGAATTAGGAGGTGATTTACATAGGAATTTCACTATGGCGTCTCTGGTGCAAAAAAAAAGTTGGAATTTGTGATCCAGTGTTCTTGGTTGTTTCGACCACTATTTCGGTTGCCTATTGACCCATTTGGATGAAATTTTTAGTATGCTTCATTCTAACTTTTTCCACTTGGGTGTTGCCACTTACGGTGTGTTACGGGGTTGCCACCTATTTGGATAACGAGCAAGCTCGGTCACCCAGGTACTAGAAAATTTTAGCGGATTATTTTAGTAGTTGAAGGAGTACTTTTAGCGGGACCTACATTCGTCCATGACATGGAAATTCCCACCAAAATGCGTCAGTGGACGTCATAAATGCGCTACGAATCGAATTTCTCATCAAAATCCAATCCGAAAGCTAATTTTCCTAATAATTAAAGTTTAAATCATTGGAATCAGCGTAAAATGTATTTAAGTAAATTCAACCACGAAATGAATTGAGAGAAGTGAATTCCAACTCGAACACCATATAAGAAGAAGAAGAATTACCATACGAATTAGTTAGTAAACATGTAAATACATATTAATATTAGTTCAAGTAATAATAAGAATAAGATAATTGAAGTTGAAGTAGGTTAAAACAATATTATGTTTTCACTAGTTCCCTTTATTTAGAACCCACTGTGAAAATACTAACTTGGCTGAAATATTAGAAGTTTAGCTTGCAATGAATCCTAATAAGAATTTAATTTTTACATATATTTAACTAAGCTACGATTGTTTTTGTTGTGCCATACACTCGCCCAAACATGTGTCACATCAAAATTTGTGAAATGAGAAGAAGTAGTGGACATGTTTGAGAGAACGGTATGACATAACCTCAGACATTGAGCGCAAAAAGTTTTTGTTGCGAACAATTTATATTTAATTTCTTATGCACAACTATGGTTGCCAACATTCAAGTTTGGTGATACCTTTTACATATTATAAAATATTAATATAAGCAAATATTTTTTTTTCTTTTGTACATATAAAGGAATCTTGTTATAAGTTTTTTTTCACTTTGGCAAAGCCATGACTTCGTTGCGAGAAGGCCTTCGACGCTACGTAAAATTGCATATGTAAAATGATTTTTCTTATTTTTTTTGGATTCCCTAATTAATCCACACTATACATTCCTGTATTAAATACATGCTTCATACATATCTACTTTTGATATTCAAACTTTTATATACATACATATTCACATTAGCGCCTTTACATATATATGTATGTACATATATATGTATGACATATTTACATACATATTTACATTTGAATTAGTTTTGGATTCGTGTTAAAGATACTCACGGCGAGACTAACAACAGTTCGATTAGCTTACTTTTGAATTTTTCTTTGGAATGTTGTTTAATGTTATTATTATTACAATCATAATATTTGTTAAAGAATTGCATGATCCTGCGTGAATTACTTAAATTAAGGAAACCCTCAAATTGTAATGGGATGATTTATTTTGAAAACTAATTATATGATAATATGAGTAACTAATTGAATTTTTATTTGGTTTGGGACATGGTCGGTTGACGGTAATGTATTTGGGGCCTCGGTAATATTTATGAGGCCAATGGTAGGGCGGGTTCAGAGGCAGCCACAAAATCTTTTTAAATGCGCTGTCAGGCATAAGAGGTAAGGGTGAAGAGTCGTATTAGGGAAGTGTGGTAAGTAAATGCAACTTTGCGGTTATCCTTTTTTTTTGGTGTTAGTTATGAAAGTCCCTGTGTGCAAATATAAATTATCTTGTTTGTCTATTGACTGAGGAGGGTAGTGCGGTATATTGATCGTGTTATCGAACACCACGAAGCTGAAGCTCCGGGCCTAAACGCCAGTGCACACACCGCGGTCACTACATCTTGCCACAAGCATTGCCTCTCTATCGTCCTTGATTGCGAATTCATCGCACTCAGTCATACGATATCATAACAGATAAAATGGCGCCCAACGTGGGGCCCGATTGAAGGAAAGATTTTTGTTTTCAATTCGAGGTTTCACATTCAGGATTCTCTCTTGGAATCAGCTCGTCTGTCCGTTTTAATTTTTTTAAATTAAAATTTTTTTTTGTTGTTTGATGTTGGGCTTGAGCTTTTTTTTGTATGGATGCGAATCGATTTCGAAGGAATCGACGATCCTACAGGCTATATGCCTCAAGATTCGTACCGCGAAAGATGTTTCGTATTCAAGAAATCGTTTAAGCACAGCATGTTCCTTTGTTTTTATCTAATGCATGATATACCTTTTTTTTTGGAATTCTTGTCATTGAGGCTTTATGCCAGTTGACCTACCAGGGGTTCATGTCAGGTACTTAACAAAAGAAAATATATTAAAGTTTGTAAATAGTTAGTACATCTCAAACTCTATTTCGAGATGCCAAGCCATTAGATATTTTTTTTGTTTGGGGAAAGATTAAAAAAAATTCGGAAATTGTGGTTGTAATCGAAACAATACACAACCGATACTTCTTCCCCGAAATGTTGCATGCCACAACCAAATATGACTCTTTTACCACTTTTAACCTTATGCCACATTACCGTCACAGAGACTCAAATAGTCTCAAACCGAATTATTTTGATGATTTTTTTTTGTAAACCTTTAAACAAAATTTCTTTTTCGTTTGAGAATATCGAAGTGTGAAAGGGTTCACATAAACATATATATATTTTTTTTATCAAACTCTTTTTTTTCGGTGTTGACATTAAACTTCTTTATTGAAACATTTTTTTTTCTGTGTAAGCGAACCAAGTTTGAAACTTTCGTTGCGAATTGTGTTCTATTTGTTTTCTTCCTTGTTTTCCTTGAACAACATGCCATTACGGCATAGCGGCGAACACCCATCCTTGCAGACCCTTTGTATCGTGTGTCGAAAGCCGATTTCTAACAGAAACACTGCGATAGTTACAGCGTGTAACCATCGATTTCACAGGAACTGCCTATTGTCGTGGCTTCGGAATAATTCTTCCTGCCCTTTGTGTAGAGCACCGTGCAGTAGTAGGGATTTCAATCGACACTCAGGCATTAATACCAGATCACAGACGATGAGGCAAGGAAACGCCAGTAATAATAGTGGGAATGAGAACCAACCTAGGACAAGTGGTGAAGCGCTTCGTGAGGAACAGCAAAGGGTAGGAAATGCCGATAATTTGACAACTGGAGGAGCGCATGGTGATCAAGGTGCTGCAAACGATGATGATGCGCGTATTAGGAACATGGTTTCCGCCATTGTTTCAGCAAGGTCAGCAACGGCCTTTGACGGCATAGAAAATCGTGTAGCTCAATTGGTAGAACAGAGGATTGAAAGCACCATGTCGAACTTTTTAGAACGCTTACATCTCAACCCCGTACCTCCAGTCTCTGTTGCCAATGACATAAGCCCAACTGCTAACGTGTCGCAAGCTCAATACCCTCCTAATAGGTCTACACCAGTGTGGCCAAGAGATGCACCTCCGTTACTAAGCCAGAGTCACTTAAACTTTAATAACAACGTTGACCAATTGCGATTTAGCGAAATTTCAACTATTCCCTATACAGGCAGGATCGCGCAACTAATCTCTAGTTGGGATGTGAAGTTTGACGGTACGTCACGTTTGTCTGTTGATAGTTTTTTATCCCGAATAGAGCTTTTAGTCATTGACACGCTGAACGGTAATTTCAATCTTTTATGCGAGCATATCCAAAGTCTTTTTGTTAATGAAGCTAAAGATTGGTACTGGCGTTATCGTAGGTCGGTCGACCGCGTAACCTGGCCAGCTCTGTGCCAAGCTTTAAGAATTAATTTTCAGCAGCATAGGAGCGACTTTGAGATAAAGGAATCCATTCGGGCCAGAAAGCAAGGTCAAAGTGAAGGATTTGACGAATTTCGTAATGCCATATTGAAAATTGCTGAACCGTTGGAAACTCCTTTATCTGAAATGGAGTTACTGGAAATAATGAAACACAATTTGCGGCCGCGTTTACGGCAACAGCTCCTTTTTGTCCCTATCCACTCTTTGGCAGAGTTGCGCAAACTCTGTTTGAAAGGTGAAAGTCTTGCCAACGAGCTTTCTAAGACGACTCCTTTCTCACAAGGTAATAACCCCAGACAAATACCCAGGCGACAGGTGAATGAAGCCTACCTTGACCTAGATCTTGATGAAAATGTGACACAAACAGATTTTGCAGAAATTGATGCAGTTTCTCAGCCAGCTACGAAACTGAAACCCGGTTGCTGGAATTGCAATAAAGACGGACACAGGTATTATGATTGCCTTGAAGACCGAACTGTATTTTGCTACGGTTGTGGCGCACCAAACACTTATCGCCCAAAATGTCCAAAATGCAGTCCGGGAAACTGCAAAATGAGCGAGGAATCAAGACAGATACCTCGCCACGACAGCAACCGCTAATTAGCGATAACGTGCGCATACAAACGCAAAACCAACCACCCCGTGGCACAAAATCAAGTATACGCCCTGGCGACTCCCATTTTCCTGATACTTGTATCACTTTACAAAAAGAAATAATCCCATATGACGTGCGGTTGAAAAGATATAACGAAGTGAGAAATAGAATATTTAGTCCAGATTATGATCAACGCCAAAGCGCGAAGCGTTCTTGTATTCGAATGAGGAATTTTTGGGCAAAAATAAGAACAAATAGAAGAAACTTAAAGAAAATGATTTGTTCACTTCAGCAAAAACAAAATGATTTGAGGCCATATGCTAGAGTTAGGTTGCTAGAAGGTGATCACTTGGGCCTGTTAGACAGCGGAGCACAAGTTTCATGCAGAGGAGGTTTATTGGCAAAAGAAGTTGCCAAACAGCAGTTGCGGAAGCATAAAATGCCAATTTGTACCGCTGATGGAAAAACCCAAGTCGTTTTCGGTACTATAGATCTCACTGTCCAATATAAAGATAGATCGGAGGTGATAGTGTTTTTCGTTGTCCCCAGTATGTCCCAAGATTTGATTTTAGGAGTCGACTTTTGGATTAAATTTCAAATCGCACCTAATATCATATCAGAAATTTCATTTGAGCAGAGTTGTGAATTTACCGAAAACTCGCTCTCGTTGAATGTTGAGCAACGACAGCATTTAGATTTAATTAAAAATAGATTCCCAAGCTGTGAAAAAGAAGGCTTGGGAAAAACGTCTTTATTGGAGTACGAGATCCAACTCGAACCCAATGTCCGTCCGATAAAGCAGAGATATTTCCCAATTTCACCAGCTGTCGAGAAACTCGTACATGCCGAAATTGATGAAATGATTAAGTTAGGTGTAATCGAGGAAGCTCCGAATAGTCCATGGTCCAGTCCGGTGGTGTTAGTGAAAAAGCCAGGTAAAGTCCGTCTGTGTCTGGATTCACGAAAAGTAAACAGCGTTACCGTTAAGGACGCTTATCCCCTTCCTCATATTTATGGGATTCTGAGCAGAATACCCAAGGCGAAATTTATTAGTTCTCTCGATTTACGGCGTGCCTTTTGGCAAATTCCCCTCGCTGAACAATCCCGAGATTACACCTGTTTTACCGTCCCTAATCGTCCGTTATACCGATACCGTGTTATGCCTTTCGGTCTTTGTAACGCCCCACAAGCACTCTGTCGCTTGATGGATCGCGTAATACCTCCCAACTTGAGAAACCAAGTCTTCGTCTATCTGGACGATCTATTGATTGTGTCAGAGGATTTTGAGACACATATGTCCGTCCTCGCTGAAGTTGCTCTACATCTAAGGAAAGCAGGGTTGACCATTAACGTCAACAAAAGCAAGTTCTGTATAAAAGAGGTTAAATATCTGGGATATATTGTGCGCAACGGAACTATATGTACCGATCCCGAAATGATTTCTGCTGTAACTCAATACCCCGTTCCATCGAACGTCAAGCAGGTCAGACGGTTCTTGGGAATGGCGGTTTGGTATCGCAGATTTGTAGACAATTTCGCTGCCTTAACGAGCCCACTGTCAAATTTGCTTAAAAAGAGTAAGAGATTTGACTGGGATGACGCCGCCCAACAATCATTCAATACCCTGAAAGAAAAACTTAGTACGGCACCAGTTTTGGCTAGCCCTGATTATAGCAAACCCTTCATAATCCAGTGTGATGCCAGTAAGCTAGGAGTTGGTGCGGTATTAGCCCAAAAGAATGCCGATAATGTTGAAGTCCCCATAGCGTATTTTTCTCAAAAGTTAAATAAAGCGCAGAGTAACTATAGTGTAACAGAGCTCGAATGTCTAGCCGCTTTGCTTAGCTTGAAGAAATTTCGAGCCTATGTAGAGGGACAAGAATTCACTATAGTTACGGATCACGCTAGTTTGCAGTGGCTTATGCGACAAACCGATTTATCCAGCCGACTAGTGCGTTGGTCTTTGAAATTGCAAGGTTTTAAATTTAATATTGAGCATAGGAAAGGTTCACTCAATGTGGTGCCTGACTGTCTGTCACGACAAAATTTCGAAGAAATATGCGAAGTCCGTGAAATAGAGATCCGTCCGTTAGTTGATTTACAGTCGTCCGAGTTTTTGTCCGCAGATTATCAAAAATTGATAAGTCATGTCCGAGAAAATGAAAGTAGGTTGCCTGATCTTCAGGTAATCGACAACCTCCTTTATAAAAGGACCGAACATCCTGATGGCAATCCGGAGAGGGAATCGTTTAATTGGAAGCTTTGGATTCCCAAATCTCTAGTTCCGGTTGTCATAGAAAACGCTCACTGTCCTCCAAATAAATGCCATGGTGGAATTGCGAAAACATTAGAGAGATTGCGAAACAATTTGTATTGGCCAAATATGACAGTTGATGTCAAGAATTTAGAGCTGGAAAACAATCGATGGCACTATCGATACTATCGATTGTTTTTTTGGTGCGGCGCTATCGATGGTTTTTTTTTCGATAGCGATATATCGATCATTTTGAAAGTATGCACATTTCTAGCGTCACTTGTTCTTGATTGCGGAAAGCGGGGTAAATTTTGTAAGTAGAAATCTTGAATATCAAAGAATATATTATATTTAAACATAAATCTCTTACATAGTTGTTCTTTGGAGTATTGACGGTTCTGCTGAGGATGGGGAAACATCAACAAAATGCCGCTTCTAAAGATACGTACATAATAAAAGGATTATTGTACAAACATACATATCGACCTATCCTAATTGAAAAGACGTATCTCAAAAAAAAATTTATAAAAGACGTATTTCGTCGATTTTTTTATAAAGGCCGTATTTCAAATTTTTTTTTTTTAAAGACGTATCTCGGCGATGTTCTTAATAAGGTCGTATCTCAGAAACTCGCTTAAAAGGGCTGTAACTAGAAAAATTAGATTTTTACAGGAGCGATTTGAACATTAAATCCCTTTCCACAATTCGTTAAGGACTTGAATCTCAAAACTTGATTAATTTTCATAAAAATAATGTGCTAAAGCGTTAATTTTAAGCGTTAATTTTACTTCTACATATATAAAAATAAAGGTTTAAATCAATGCCTATTACCGTTGTTTAAAGGATGTGGCCTGAACGGTTGGAGATTTTGACCAAAATTTGGATCAGGGTGACCCAGAATGTCTATAGGATATGGCTATCAAGTGAAAGGTGTTGACGAGAGCTTCCACAAGGAGCGGTTTTCAGGTTTATTTGAGTACTCGAGGTGCTTGCCTATATCGGTATATAAAAATTGAACCCTATTTCCCTTGGTTCGGATATCACGCGTGAACAGATTGGCCGATTTCCTACCCTGTTTTTTATGGTCAGTTGATAGCTTTTATGAGAGAAAAAATTAGGAAAATTTTGCGGAATCCTAAGATATCGACCAAGATGTCGCCCAGAGGTGATCTTAATTCTGTCTCGACAACGGCTAAACAAATCTCCGTTGTGTAAAAGTAACATGTTTGGAGTTTTTCTGTGGAAGAATAATTCTAAAAGACCTCGGGTCTCGGAGTTATGGGTCAAAACGTGATCCGGGTCTCCCCGGTATATCTCTGTCCGATATGGGTATGGCATGAAAGGTCTTGATGAGAGTTGTAGCAGCGAACAATTTTCGTGCTCATATGTGAACCAGGTTTTGACCAAAACGTCGACCACGGGTGGTTATCAAATGGCAGGTCTTGGTGAAAGATTTGAAAACGGGAGAGGGAAATAGATAAGGAACGCGGAAGGATAAGGGAAAGGGGAAGAGAACAAAAAGAGAAAGAGAAGTTAAAGTAGGGAGATAGAGACAGGGGGAGGAAGAGGATGAGAGAGACGAAGACGGAAAGGAAATGGAAGCGGGAGAGGAAAAGTGGGAGGGGTGATAGTCAGTTCTGCACTTCTTTAAAAGTCAGTTCGAATTATAAAATTATCGTTTAACGTCACGGTTTTCAATAAAATAATTAATTCGAATTGTAAAATTGTCGTTTCGTCGGTTTTTTATAAAATAATTAATTTCTTTTGCGATGACGTACATAACCCTTAATGGCACTATCGAACCGTTGGAAAAAATTTTCTCGGAAAGCGAAGGCATCATACAAGTCGAGGATCTCTCACAAGATGGTGTTATGTTTGTTGACGACTCATTTCAAAACAGCGCCGTTGATTCTTTCCTTCCTCAGGAAATAAACTCTGAAGAAAAATCCGAGGACCCACAAAAGGAAAGAACACGTTCAAAGTCGAACTTTATAGTGGAAAAAACTCGAAAAAGATCCCTAAATACTGCTTCGCGGAAAGTTAGTGTTGCGAAAAAAGCCCTATACACCGGCGCGGAATATGTCACGCCCTAAGGCAAGTTTAAAGCAGCACGACAAATCCAGCCACCATGCAATCTTGCATGTCGTTTTAAGTGTCGCCACGAGCGTCAATGGGATTTCATTGACTCCCATATGAAGTTGATGGAAAAACAAAGTAACCAAAAAAACGAAACACGCAGAAAAACCAGTCGTTTCTACTTCCTTAAGGTCCAAGATGGGAAAATAAGGGTTTGTAAAACAATGTTTTTGTCCACTTTGGGAATAAGTGACAAATGGATTGAAAATGTGCACCTAATCGTTTGAACTCCATTTCTGAGGAAACAATTCAAAGCATCATGGATCACATCAATCTGTTCCCAACGGCCGAAGGACACTACGTTCGAGCAACTTCGTGAAGAAAGTACCTTCAAGAGGGTTTGAACGTCACTAAAATGTTTGATCTCTACACTTCCTGGCTACGAACCGAAACTGACTCTGGAAGAAGAACATGCAAGACTCCAGCAAATCTAAGGCAATACAGAGACATATTCAACAGCCGTTTCAATTTAAGCTTTTCGTCCCGAAAAAAGATCAATGCGATGAGTGCTCCGCATTTAAAATAGCTACAGATGAACAAAGGAAAGAGCTACAAAAATCATACGATCTGCATTTGCAAAATAAAGAAAAGGCAAGAGCTATCAAGTCTTCTGATGCAGCTTTAGCAAAGAACAAAGATTCCAAAAACATCAGCGTTGTTTGCTTTGACTTTCAAAAGTTCTTAATGCTCCTCAAGCAGCAAGCGCATCTTCTCTGTTTTATTATAAACGGAAACTTTACGATTTATGACATTGGTCGTCGTTAACTTTCTCTACGATGAAACTATTGCCGGCAAAGGCGCGAACGAAGTGTCCAGTTTCGTGTATAGCTTTATTGAAGAAAAAGCTGGACATGGTGTGACTGATTTTCGATTTTATTCCGACAATTGTCCGTCCCAAAATCGGAACCGGATCGTATTTTCGATGTATGTAATGGCCGCTACAAAGTTCAATGTTAAAATCACGCATGTTTTTTTGGAAAAGGGCCATACGCAAAATGAAGGGGACTCAGTACACGCAAGAATCGAGTTGCGAGCAAAACACGAACATGTATATACAACAGAGGAGTGGTGTACGATAATTGAAACGGCAAAGCGTTGTAAATTGAGTCCCTATAAAGTAGTTCAAGTAACGAAAGAGATGATCTATGATTTTAAAATTCTAATAAAAAAAACAGAACTGGGAAAAAAACGAAGGAAAAGAAAAAGTTCCATGGTCGGAAGTAAAAATTATATCAGCTGATGGAAATGAGCCCGGGAGACTTGCATACAAACTTAATTTTGATGCAGATTTTTTCTATGTGAAGACGGCAAAAGTTGGGCATCCAATAAATCTGCGTACCTTCTCATTGGACCCAGCCTACGTGCAGAGAATTAAAATATCACCAGCAAAATACAACGATCTTCTCTACCTTTGTAAAAAAATGTCATCCCAGCAACTTATCACAAGTTTTTTGAGCTATTACCAAATGAAAGCGACCCGGCTGAAAAAGATAACGAAAATTCTGTAGATTAAAAATATGTTTATCTGAGAAAATTAAATACACAATTTCGATTAATTAAAAGCTAGATTTTATTTATGCATACCCAGCCGACAATATTCCTCCCATCGTTTTATAAGGTTTTCCTCTACCCTTACATTTACCTCCACTTTCACCTCTACCTCTCCACTGACTCTACCTTTCTTACATCTCTACCTCTGTTGTACCTCTACCCTACGTCCTTCCCTTTTCGTTTCCCTTTACCGTCTCCTCCTCAATCCCTTCACTTTCCTCGTATTCTTCCTATCGAAAAGATGGCCTAACTATGTTCAAGAAATTCACTCTTCCTTCTTGTTTCCCTATGCCGTTCTTTTCCCTTCATCCCTTTATTCCTTTTACTTTCCAAATCATCCTCTCCGTTGTTCCCGTATCAGAATTGTTTAGAATGTACTTCGACCCCTTTTCTAAAACCACTCCCTGTTAAAACCCTTATCCACTTTCATGTGATACAAACACCTTCGCGGGCCCCATCTAGCTCACATTTTGGTCAGAATCTCAGAAACAGGATCCCATGTGAGACTGCAAACCACTTCTTGTTAATACCCTCATCAACATCTTTTATTTGATACCTATATCATACAAACAACATCTACGGCCCCATTTGGTCTTTATTTCCATATCTCGGAAACGGCATTAAGAAGGAGTGGTCTATAGTCCTATAAAGGAGGGACTATAAACCCATCCCTCCTAAAAACTATTCTTTCAAAATTTCGTGGAAATCGACCGAACCGTTTCGGAGATCTTGTATAAGTACATAACGCCGTGACAAGACTATTAGAGAGACTAGTTCTCATTGACAGAAGAGAATTTATTGGATGAAAATAACAACATTTCTCGCCATAGATTGAAGAGTAACTTACTTTTCCCAATCTATTTTAATCAACTTCCAGAGAAGCGACTTTATCAATAAAATCGCTCAAATACGACTTTTTTCGATGGAAAATTTTTTATAACTCGCAGAAGGGAATATTTGATTTCGCTTATACATTTTGAGTGCAAAAACGGTTTAACATAATTTGGCATCACAAGAATGCAAATTTTTCGCGCTATTTTATAGATTAAAAAGCTCAATTTGGAAAAAAATTAAGCTATTCCCCTTTTAACCAAGATCCTGAGATACGGCCTTCATAATAATTTCGCTGAGATACGTCCTTTATAAAAAAAAATTTTGAAATACGGCCTTTATAAAAAAATCGACGAAGTACGTCTTTTATAAAATTTTTTTTGAGATACGTCTTTTCTATTAGGATAGGACGATATGCACGTTGGTGCATTCCCAGCAAACCATCGCAGTCATAATAGTCCCAAAGGAGTCATAAATGGGAGCGTTTACCTACGCTTCTTCCGATGGTCTTCCGATATGCTCCTTTTTTCAACTTATGATTGCTTCGAAAATGTAATTTTAGCAAATTTTTTAGCAGTTGGTTGCTAAAGGAAACCAGTACCGATTGTAGATATTTGAATTGCTATTTATACGGTGGTACGACAAAAAATCGACCCGTGCAAATCAGCCGTTATTTGAAACCATTTGAATTTTGTCGATATATCGATACTATCGATAGTGAAATTCCAAAATATCGAAAATATTGCAAGGCGGCAATATCGATAGTTTTCCAGCTCTACAAGAATTACGTCAGCCGATGTGAAACTTGCAAGCAAAGCAAATCTCCCAATGTAACGCTAAGGCCACCAATGTCCGCCCAATACACGGTACAAAGACCGTTTCAAAAGTTGTATGTTGACTTTCTTGGACCTTACCCGAGATCCAAGAAGGGAAATATAGGAATTTTCATTGTGTTAGACCATTTAACAAAGTTTCCCCTATTAAAAACTGTTAAAAAGTTCAACACCTCAGTTGTATGCGACTTCTTACGAGATAACGTCTTTACTATTTTCGGAACTCCCGAAATTGTAATGAGTGATAATGGCAAGCAATTTAGATCCACGCAATTCAATAGTTTGTTGTCGGCCAATGGAATAAGACATGTTTACACGGCCCTATATAGTCCACAGGCCAATGCGAGCGAGCGTGTGAATAGCTCAATCATCGCAGGTATAAGATCTTACCTTAAAAAGGACCAAACACACTGGGACAGGAACATCCCTGAAATTGCTGAATCACTACGAAGCTCATATCACCAAACGATCGGTGTAACCCCATACTTTGCCTTGTTTGGACAGCAGATGATTTCCCATGCAGGTGATTACGAACTATTAAGGAAACTCCAGACCCTGGATGACACCGTTCTGGAACGAAGTGACAACTTGAAACTCATTAGAAAGAAAATCACTGATAATATCTCAGCAGCCTTCGAACATTTTTCCAAAAGATACAATCTTCGAAGCTCTGATAAACGTTTTGAAATTGGTGATTTTGTGTTTCGACGCAACTTTGTCCAAAGCGATGCATCAAAGAGATTTTCAGCGAAACTTGCTCCGAAATTTTTAAAATGTAAAGTGATTGCCATAAAAGGCAACTGTATGTACGAGTTAGAGGACATTGAGACAGGGAAAAGAGAAATTTACCACAGGTAAGATATTCAGAATAGTAACTAACGCACACCGCACCAACTCTCTAGGTGGGGGGATGTGTACCGTAGTACAAGACAGCAAATTTATTTTAGTCATCTTATTTCTTTTCTTTTTTCTTTAAAAATATTTTTGGTTGCTCGTAAACTTTTTTTCTTGCCACCACTGTTGAAACTCCAAAACCTCCACTAACACTGATCTGTCAAAAACATATGTTCTTGAACGGATATATCGACGCTCGCTCTGAGCTCGGGTCTAATGCTACTTCCGACCATAATCATCTTTCTTTTCCTGTGAGATCCCAAGACTGACAACATCGTAAGTAAAAGTAATCGTGGCTTAACATATTTTAATCCGGAGTTATTGAGAAAATTTGAAAAAGTTTGTGAATTCGAATAAATTTCCAACTCTAATCCGTGCAGTGTTAATGAACTTCGATTAACAAGTTCGTTCCGGCGTGAATATTTACAGTCAGTGCTTGGGTTTCACATTTCAGCGCATAGTACATATACGAATATATGGTGAGTGAAAATAAATCCCCTAATCTCAAATTATAAGTCCCTTCCTTAATATTTTGTAGTGAAAATATCCCCTCGGTGTTTCTTTTTCTTTGTAGATTTTGCCTTAATTTATGACCAAATCGTCTAAAACAATTTTTCAAAAACAATTTTATCATCATATCCATGTGGGTTGCTTGTGGTCCTCCCACGCTCCTCACAAGTTTCCCTACATTCGTCCATGACATGGAAATTCCCACCAAAATGCGTCAGTGGACGTCATAAATGCGCTACGAATCGAATTTCTCATCAAAATCCAATCCGAAAGCTAATTTTCCTAATAATTAAAGTTTAAATCATTGGAATCAGCGTAAAATGTATTTAAGTAAATTCAACCACGAAATGAATTGAGAGAAGTGAATTCCAACTCGAACACCATATAAGAAGAAGAAGAATTACCATACGAATTAGTTAGTAAACATGTAAATACATATTAATATTAGTTCAAGTAATAATAAGAATAAGATAATTGAAGTTGAAGTAGGTTAAAACAATATTATGTTTTCACTAGTTCCCTTTATTTAGAACCCACTGTGAAAATACTAACTTGGCTGAAATATTAGAAGTTTAGCTTGCAATGAATCCTAATAAGAATTTAATTTTTACATATATTTAACTAAGCTACGATTGTTTTTGTTGTGCCATACACTCGCCCAAACATGTGTCACATCAAAATTTGTGAAATGAGAAGAAGTAGTGGACATGTTTGAGAGAACGGTATGACATAACCTCAGACATTGAGCGCAAAAAGTTTTTGTTGCGAACAATTTATATTTAATTTCTTATGCACAACTATGGTTGCCAACATTCAAGTTTGGTGATACCTTTTACATATTATAAAATATTAATATAAGCAAATATTTTTTTTTCTTTTGTACATATAAAGGAATCTTGTTATAAGTTTTTTTTCACTTTGGCAAAGCCATGACTTCGTTGCGAGAAGGCCTTCGACGCTACGTAAAATTGCATATGTAAAATGATTTTTCTTATTTTTTTTGGATTCCCTAATTAATCCACACTATACATTCCTGTATTAAATACATGCTTCATACATATCTACTTTTGATATTCAAACTTTTATATACATACATATTCACATTAGCGCCTTTACATATATATGTATGTACATATATATGTATGACATATTTACATACATATTTACATTTGAATTAGTTTTGGATTCGTGTTAAAGATACTCACGGCGAGACTAACAACAGTTCGATTAGCTTACTTTTGAATTTTTCTTTGGAATGTTGTTTAATGTTATTATTATTACAATCATAATATTTGATAAAGAATTGCATGATCCTGCGTGAATTACTTAAATTAAGGAAACCCTCAAATTGTAATGGGATGATTTATTTTGAAAACTAATTATATGATAATATGAGTAGGTTAGGTTCAAGTGGCTACCGTAGAGGCACACCTAGGCCAGTATTAAAAGGCCCGTTGTGATACCACCAACACTAGGAAAGTCAGTTCCGGGACCCTGCCATATGGAAAATCCCGGTATTAACGGAATTCTCCACATAGCAGAATCCCGGGACTGACGTTCCTATACCGACACCGTTACTCCTCCTCGAACCATTTAGATGACTTGATGAAGGCCATCAGGTCCTTTATGTCCAGCTCCGTGACCTGGCGTAGGCTAACCAGGAAGGGAACTCCCAAAAAGCGCATTCTCGCGCCACTTAAAGCCGGGCAGTTGCAGATGAGGTGCTCCACCGTTTCCTCCTCTTCATCATCCTTACAACTCCTACAGCATCGTCGGTAGGGCACACCAAGTCTTTCTGCGTGCCTACCAATGAGGCAGTGCCCAGTCAATACGCCTATTAATATGGAGATTTCTCTTCTCCTTAGGGCATAAATTTGTCTCGATCTTTTATGATCCCATTTCGGCCAGGTTTCTTTGGATATCCGGCATCCTGGAGATTGCAGCCATCTTTCGTTGGCTTGGCGGAGTGTGTACTCCTTCAGCATAAGCTTGCAAGTGGCAAACGGCATACCTAAGCGCTCTTTATCCCGAAGAACCTGCTTGGTCGTGCCCTGCCTCGCAAGTTCGTCTGCCCTACAATTTCCCTCAATGTCCCTATGCCCCGGGACCCATGTGAGGTTCACGCGATTCTGTTGGGCCATCTCCTGTAGAGATCGACGACAGCTGAGCGTCAGTTCAGAGTTGAACGAATAAGAGCCAAGGGATTTGATGGCCGCCTGGCTGTCGCTGAATATAAAAATGTCGTGTCCGATAGTGTGTTGGCCTATCCAAGCCGCGGCGTCCATGATTGCTGAAACTTCAGCCTGGAAGACACTGCAGTGATCAGGTAGTCTGAAGGAGAGCTCAAGGTTCAGATCCTTTGAATAAACCCCTCCTCCAACTCTGCCGTCTAACTTCGAGCCATCAGTATAAATGGAAGTGCCGCCATGAGTGGCGGGACTCCGATCCGTGCTCTCCCATTCTTCCCTGCTGGGAATGTTGATTTTAAAACAGCTATCTCCGACTGTTGTGGTCGCACAACGATCCGTGCTCAGCGGAAGAAAGCTATAGGATCCCAAAATACAGGCGTGTCCAGTAGTGCTTGCGCCCCAGCCGGACGTTTCCCTTAGACGTAGAGCCGATGCTGCTGCTACCCGGTGCCCTTCCAGATCGAGTGGCAAAATGCCAAGAATGGCCTGGAGTGCTTCATTGGGCGTTGTTCTTAACGCACCGCTTATACAGATCATGCAAGATCTGTGTACTTTACCTAGCAGATTAAGGTTTGTTGCCTTGCTCAGCGCAGGCCACCATACCACAACTCCATAGAGCATGATTGGTCGAATGATTGCGGTGTAGATCCATTTGCATATTTTGGGGCTGAGCCCCCATTTCTTTCCAATGGCTCTTTTGCATGTGTAGAGTGCAATACACGCTTTCTTCTGGCGCTGAAGAACATTCTCCTTCCAGGTTAGTTTCCTATCCAGAACTGTGCCTAAGAACTTGGCTTTGTCAGCCAGGTTCAGGTGCACGTCATTCAGTTTTGGTAGTGTTAGCGGTGGTATCTTATAGCGGTTGGTGAAAAGAACCAGTTCTACTTTTCCCGGGTTGATGCTCAGTCCGCAGCGCGAGCACCATGAGGAAACCTCTCGCAGTGCTGCTTGCATCAAGTCGCACAGGGTCTGTGGGAATTTGCCCCTATATACTATAGCTAAGTCGTCTGCATATGCCACTACCTTCCCGCCCCCCCAGCTTGTGTCTCGCAGCATCGAGTTGACAGTGAGGTTCCATAGAAGCGGGGAGAGAACACCACCCTGAGGCGTTCCCCTTGTGACATAGCGTGATAAGTCAACCGAGCCCAGTGATGAAACTATTCGTCTACCCCTTAGCAGTTGATCAATAAGTCCAATAAGAGACCTGCTTATGCCCAGACTTGTTAAAGCGGTGTTTATAGCATCAGGGCTTATGTTGTTGAAGGCTCCTTCAATATCTAAAAAGGCCGCAAGACAGTACTCCTTCTCATACAGCGATTTTTCAATAACAGAAACTAGGCTGTGAAGCGCAGTTTCTGTAGATTTCCCTTTGGTGTATGCATGCTGATAGCTACAGATCAGGTTGCTATCAATAGTAGAGGAGAGGTAGTCATTTATTATCCTCTCGAAGGTTTTGAGCACAAAGGATGAGAGACTGATCGGCCTGTAGTCCTTCGGCTCGTAATGAGACGCCTTCCCCGCCTTAGGAATAAACACTACCGTGGCACTTCTCCAGGAGCACGGAATGTAGCTAAGAGCCAGGCAGGCTGTATAGAGAAATACCAGCCATTTGGCTGATGTCTCCAGCGTGTTTATGAGTTGTGCGGGAATAATCCCGTCTGGCCCGGCAGCCTTGAACGGTTCGAAGCTCTTAACCGCCCACCTAACCTTTTCCTCCGTGATGGGTATGTATACAGCCAGGTTTGTTGTAGGTGCTACGGGTTCCTCATGCAAGTTCCCTGGGAAGTGCGTATTCAAGAGCAGCTCTAGGGTTTCCCTCTCCGTGCTGGTCCAGGATCCGTCAGGTTTGCGCAAATAGCTTGTGGCTGTTTGAGTTTTTGAGAGCACTCGTCTAAGTCTCGCTGTATCGTCGACATTTTCGACCCCAGTGCAGAAATTTCTCCACGATACTCTCTTCGCCTGCCTCAGAGCTTTTTTGTAGGCCCTGAGTTTAACTTTATATTCGAGCCATTGAGTCTCCGTGCCAAGGCTCTTGGCCTTATTAAATTGTGTCCTACATGATTTTCGGAGCGAGTCCAGGTCGTAGGACCACCAATGCGGCCTATGTTTACCACGTGGTTTTGGCACTGGGCAAGCCTGCTCTAAGGCATTCGAGAGCGCCGTTGTAAAGGTCTTTACCAGATCCTCCAACTCCCCTACTGATGAGGGGACTTGTGGGGGCAGTGCTGGTAAGTCCCTAGATATTATTTCATTGTGTAGCTGCCAGTTAGTGTTACGTGGGTTGCGTTTCATAACCGGCTGCTCAACAGAAAAGTCTAGAACTATTTCTACGTACCGGTGGTCGGAGAATGAGTGCTCATCGAGAACGCGCCATTTTCTGACCCACTCATAAGCGCCTTCGCTGCAAATCGTGAGATCTATTACCTCCCTACGGGTTTTAGTAATAAACGTAGGTTCGTTACCCACGTTGCAAACTACCAGGTTAGTTGTTAACAAATAGTCAAACAACGACTCTCCTCTAGCATTGATATCGGAGCTTCCCCACTGGACGTGATGAGCATTGGCGTCAGTTCCGATAAGAAGATGACCCATGGAAAAATTTGCCACCAGGTCTTTTACCTCCCTCTGTGGCGGAGGTTCTTCGGCGTCATAGGGCATATAGACCGACGCAATCGTCAGACTGGTACTGTCGACTGTTAAACTGGCAGCTGTAACGTCACCATTGGTATAGTTGGGCAAGAGAAATGCATTCAGCTCAGACTTAACTAAAATACAGGCTCTAACCCGGCCCCCTTCGCTGGCTCGAATAAGCTTATAACCCTTAGTCCCCAAACCGCAAATCCTTGAGCTGTTGACCCAGGGTTCTTGGATGAGGACCACATCTACGTCGCCTTTAGAGAGACGACTGATTAAAGCAGCCGAGGCTGCTTTAGATTTGTGCAGGTTTATCTGAATCACCACCAACATGAGAGTGCTCAGACTTCCCTGCCACCGCCGTATCGTCGAGTTCCACCTCGTCTGGAGGCTTATCTTTCAACGACGATTTCTTCAGACCACGGTTTGGCGTGGCAGAGATCCTCCTAACTGTGGCAGTGTCAACTGTGGTGCGCTCAGGACTAGCTGCTATCACTGTGACGTTGAGGTCCTCCCCGTCCAGCAGGCTGTCTCCCATCTCCGAGCTGTTCACTGCTCCTTCGCCATTTGACGTGGCAGATACCATACTTTCCGAGTCGGACATCTCCGACTCCCCTTCCGGCACTGCGATGTCCGAGTCCTCCGGTGCAGCCGAAATAGCAGCGCGCTGTGCATCGCCGCGGTATACGTGGATCACGATCTGACCCATGCCGTAGTGCACTCGTCCATTGCACCGTTTAAGGGGCTCGAGTGCCTCCTTATTCAAGGTGAAGACCACTTGCCTATCAGGCCCTACCGCGTCCTCGACCAGATTTACACCCCAGTCCTGCGTCGGGAGAGACGGGTTCATGATCCTCAGCATCCTGAGAATTCTCTCAGGTTCAGCAGGGATAGCAGGAATCCACGCTCTTGCCCTTGGCCGAGCCGGGATGTCCTTCCAGTCGACAACCTCGATTCTTGCCCCTTGGTAGATCTCACCTAGTCTTGCAGCTGCTGCCTTGTACAGTGCAACAGTTTTTGCATCCTCGCAAGCGAATACCTTGATTCGGCCCTGGTGCCATCCCGCATCAGAACCCATCGGATTGGCACCCGGAGACTCATCCATAATGTCGAGAAGGGCATTACCGATAGCGTTCCGGACGAACCGCCACTGGTCTCTAGGGATGGCCCAGTTTTCATTACCTCGGTCAATGACGCCTATGAGGATCCTATCCTTAGTCACTTCAGCAAAGCTGAGTTTACCCATTACGGGGGCGTGTTGCTGCCGCTTCGGGTGAGGTTTTAAATCCACGTCCGATCTCTGGCGTTTGAAGGGATTTATATTAACCTTCTTTGGCGCGTAATCGCTTTGGAAGTTCGGTAAGATAGCTTCAGCCATCTCCACCGTCTTCCTAGCATTCGGCGATAGCGTCTCTTGTGAAATACCCTCGTATTTCTTCAGTATCCTCGCGGCCGCTCTTTTGTCCAAGTACTCAGAGCGACTGGGAGATGTCTTTTGGGGTAAATTTCGACCCGTAGTTGCCATCGCGGTCGTTCCCTTATTTGGATCTCTGGGGCCAGGTCGTGAGACCACTGCCACAGACGTTAAAGACTTGGTTTCGGTACCGGCACTTACTAGGGCTCTAGCATCAGCCGTTGTTGGCTTCACCGTGTTTGTACCGGTACTTACTTTGGGGATTGCCCCCTTATTATCCAGAGCTGATCGACTCGTAGTTGCCATCGCTGTCGACCTCTCGGCTGATGAAGAAATGGAGTTTGTCCTCCGACGTTGCGTTCTCGCTTGCTCCAGCATTTTCCTCCTCTGCTGGGCAGTATACATGGTTGTATCATTATTATTAAGGTTTTTATTACTTTTTTTCATCTTGTTCGTACGACCCCTTGCCGGGCAAGGCCAGTTTAGGGTCAAAGGAAGAGTATGGGGAATGTGTCGTCCGCCGCGGCAGAGCCCCATGCCGCGGTAAGGCCATAGTTACTCTCCGAGGCGGCCCGGTATCAGAGAGGCTCCGTTCGATTACAGCCACGATTTGCCTCCCGGCTGCAAACGTCCAATGGGCACGTGGTCGCATAACACCCTGGATTGGGAGGGGGAAGATCTTAGTCGTCGCGCCAGAGAGGCTTGGCTTCTCTCGTGATGTAGTACCGGCGGCACTATGATCACAAGGGCAGCGCAGCCCTGTGGCTATCGACTTAAGCCCTCGTACCGCGGCAAGGTGTCAACCCTTCACGAGTAACTAATTGAATTTTTATTTGGTTTGGGACATGGTCGGTTGACGGTAATGTATTTGGGGCCTCGGTAATATTTATGAGGCCAATGGTAGGGCGGGTTCAGAGGCAGCCACAAAATCTTTTTAAATGCGCTGTCAGGCATAAGAGGTAAGGGTGAAGAGTCGTATTAGGGAAGTGTGGTAAGTAAATGCAACTTTGCGGTTATCCTTTTTTTTTTGGTGTTAGTTATGAAAGTCCCTGTGTGCAAATATAAATTATCTTGTTTGTCTATTGACTGAGGAGGGTAGTGCGGTGTATTGATCGTGTTATCGAACACCACGAAGCTGAAGCTCCGGGCCTAAACGCCAGTGCACACACCGCGGTCACTACATCTTGCCACAAGCATTGCCTCTCTATCGTCCTTGATTGCGAATTCATCGCACTCAGTCATACGATATCATAACACAGCTCCTTTAGATTTTGAGTTATGGTACGTTTTCCACTTCCCATAAACTCTTGTAGCTCGCCGATAAGCTTTCCCAAAGCGCGAAAAGCATTGTCCTCTTTCTCGCTGCCAGCGCAGCTAGGCGTCCCATCAGGCCAGTTGAACCCAAGTGGGGCAGCAGCTGGAGGAGCGGATTTCTGGGGAGACTGTACTAGTCTTGACCGCCTCGCGAAGGGATCTACGCCGTCCCATCCGTCCAGCTCTATCAGGTTAGATGGCGTTCTCTCCATTGAGGTAACAGCTGTAGCATCCGCAATACCCTTTGCGAATCCCCCCGCCGCACCCTTGTTTTGTGCAGACACCTTTCCCTACTTTCTTCTTTCTGCCTTAATTTTTTTTATTTTTTTTTTATGTTGATTGTATTTGTTTATTCTTTTCCTGTAGATACTATTTTATTTTATTTTAATTATTATTTTAATTTTTTATTTTATTTTATTTTGCTTTTGTTTAATTTTAATTTTTTGATTTATTTTTGTATTCTATTTTCTATTTTACTATATATTTCAGTTTACTTATTATTACAGTATTCTTATTTCTTTAATATTTTTTTTTTATTTTTTATTTTTTATTTTATTCTTTATTATTTAATTTTTTTTTTTTGTAATTTATTTATTTACTATTTTTATTTTTAGTTTTTCTTATTATTATTATTATTATTTAGCTTTTATTAATTTACTGTTTTTGTTTATTTAATTTACCACCTTTTTTCGACACTCCCTAATGTCGGCAGTCAAGGGGTTTGTGACTTTGCTAAATTGGCAGCACTAGCAAATGTCAGTTGTCCAGCTGATCTGTTCACACTTTTGGGCGACGAGATCAGCTGTATTTGGCAACTTTAGACTAAATTATTTGCTGTTTTGTTGTCTCGTTCGCGTAGCACTTCCAGTTTGCAAATTAATTAAAGTTTTATAAAATTTTAGCAAAAAGTGAAAATAAAGCGTTAAAGGCCGCGAGTGCACTTCCACCATTCACAACACTTACTAGGCAGGTTAATGGTTTTACCGAGAATCTCTCGCTTGTAGTTTGTTGTTTCTTTTGCACTATTTTTCAAGTTTTTTACGGAGCTGAGATTTCACTAAACTTAACCCGAGTAAACTACAACATCTGTTGTTTCCACTGTTGATTGTATGTGTTGATCCAACAGACGCAATACACTTAATTATTAACAGAAATGCCAGTTGTGTTGCCAACTAATACTGTTGAATGAACAGATTTGATTATTTTTAACAGATTTAACTTAACCGCGAAGGAACTGTCATTTGAAAAACATCAAACTTCTGCAATGAATCCAACAGCAAAAATACGGTCATGTTACGATAATATCTGTTATTTCAACTGTTGGATGTATATGTTGATCCAACATTCCAATACTCTTGAATATTAACAAAAATGCCAGTTGTGTTCCCAACTAGTACTGTTGAATGAACAGATTTGGTTATTTTTAACAGATTTAACAGTTAATTCAATAGGGAAGGAACTGTCATTGAAAAACCACAAACTTCTGCAGTGAATCCAACAGCGAAGATACGGCTAAAAAAACAATAAAGCGGTGGGTGCTGATGGCCTGCCCGCTGGGCTATTCAAATGCGGCGGCGGGGAGCTGGTAAGGTGCAT
Source organism: Campiglossa producta (assembly GCA_964058755.1). Classification (NCBI taxonomy): domain Eukaryota; kingdom Metazoa; phylum Arthropoda; class Insecta; order Diptera; family Tephritidae; genus Campiglossa; species Campiglossa producta. The sequence goes on along the minus strand of CAXKVI010000004.1, from coordinate 42,359,743 downwards.
GCAGCAGCTCTTGTGCAGAATATGGTCGAATGAATGCATGCCTGAAGATTGGAATCTAAGTGTTCTCTGCCCAATCCATAAGAAGGGTCATCCAGCAAACTGCGCCAACTATCGTGGAATGGACCTTATCAGTGTGGCTTCAGACCTGATAAATCTACCATCGACCAGATTTTTACAATACGCCAAATCTTGGAAAAAACCCGTGAGAAAAGGATCGACACACACCATCTCTTTGTTGATTTTAAAGCCGCCTTCGACAGTACGAAAAGGAGTTGCCTATATGCCGCTATGTCTGATTTTGGTTTCCCAGCAAAACTTATACGGCTGTGCAAAATGACGCTGAGCAACCTCTCGCGACCGAGCCGTTCGAAACTAAGCGATTTCTTTAATTCAGTGTTGGAGAAAATAATACAAGCTGCAGAACTTAATCGCGCTGGAACAATATATTACAAGAGCGTACAACGGTTGGCGTATGCCGACGACATCGACATCATTGGCCTCAACAACCGCGCCGTAACTTCTGCGTACTCCAAACTAGAAAAAGAAGAGGAAAAAATTTGTTTGGTGGTGAACGAAGGTAAAACGAAATACCTGCTGGCATCAAGCAAAGAGTCAGCGCATTCGCGGGTTGGCAACCACGCCACTGTTGGCAGCAATAATTTCGAGATAGTAAGGGACTTTGTATACCTGGGAAGCAGCATTAATACCAACAACAATGTAAGCCTGGAAATCCATCGAAGGATAACTATTGCAAACAAATGCTACTTTGGGCTGAGTAGGCAATTGAGAAGTAAAGTACTCTCTCGGCGAACAAAAACAACACCCGTCCTGCTATATGGTGCAGAAGCATGGACATTGACAGCTTCTGACGTGGCGGCTTTGGGAGTATTCGAGAGAAAAATTCTTCGAAAGATTTATGGACCGTTAAAAGTTGGCAACGAAGAGTACCAAAGAAGATATAATGATGAGCTGTATGAGATTTATTTTAGGGCATACATATGAACCTCTGGATAGAACGGCGGTATTGCAAGGTACAATCAGAGAAAAAATACAGTAGAATGAACTGGATTACAGGTTAAGATAACAGATTTCACAGGAAAAGCCATCCACACGATATATCTGCTGAAACAAAAACAAATTTGAACAGTTTTACTGTTTAGTACACAATGGGCCTATTTTTCTGGCCTAAGTGTTGGACGGGGTCGGTGTACTCTGTCCTGCCCTTTCAACCTAACCTTCAACCTACTGTTTAGTATAACAAATTTCTGTCCAATCGACTGTAATAGTTCGTTGCTTCAACAGTTTTCTGTTAAGTGTTAACAACCGTTACAATTTATTTGCCAGATTCTAGTTTCGAGTTTACAAAATTTATGTCCACTTGAACTTTCATCTGCTAATGCTGTTAAGTTAACAGTTAAGCTGTTATTTTAACAGAAAATTTTGTTGTTTTAGGTATTCTGAGTTCAATTCTCGGTGAAGTCAATATATTTTTTTGTGTATATATAACTAAAATAAGTTATATTTTAACACCAAAATAAGTAAAAAACAAAAACAACATTTTTTTTAGAGTTCTTTTTTTTTTTAAAAAAAAAAGCGTATATACTAATACAATTAATATATAAACTATAACTAAAGCAGCACTAGCAACAGAGGCTTTCGGCTGTTTAGAGTTCTTATATTGTGACTTCACCAAGAATCTAACTCAGTGCTCTTGAACGCTCAACCCAGGTGTCTACTGTCAGGTGTCCATTATGCTTGCCAGCGTCTAATTACAGCTTGGTTCTAAATTACACTTTCCCACGTTGCTTTGTTGCCTCCACCGAGAATCGAGCTCACCCTTCCTTGAATGCTGAGCGGAGATGTTAACCATCAGGCCATCGCGTACTTATGCTAGATGGCAGCTTTGTTCTATGACAGTAATGACAGTATCTTCGTTGTTGGATTCACTGCAGAAGTTTGTTGTTTTTCAAATGACAGTTCCTTCGCTGTTGAATTAACTTTTCTATCTGTTAAAAATAACCAAATCTGTTCATTCAACAGTACTAGTTGGCAACAATCAAGAGTATTGGTCTGTTGGATGAACATATACATTCAACAGTTGATATAACAGATGTTATCGTAACATGACAGTATCTTCGCTGTTGGATTCACTGTTCCTTCGCAGTTGAATGTATATAAGGCAATTAGTGGGCCGATCCTGAACTACACTCAGAGAAAAAATCACAGTTATATCAACAGTCATCTACTGTTAATACCAAAAATGGTTGAGTTGGCGGAAATCTGGTCAAGTAAACAGATTTATGGGTTGATTTGACGAAAAATTCATTAAGTTTAACAAACGTCCGCTTCTCTTCATTCAACAGCCCGTCCTGTTAATAATTGCCAATAATTACAGTTAATATAATTGGCGATTTGTTAATGTTTTTTTTTCAGTGGAGAAAGCATCGAAAGCCTTAAAGTCAGTGTGGGACTTGAACCTAAGCACTAAAACTTCAATCGTCATGTACCGATCCGGTACTACCGTTAAGTAAGTATTCCGTCGGGAGGTGGTTTGAGCACTAGTCTCAACGTCTGTTAGTCGGCGTAACAGTCCATTTCAGTTCATGACTGGGGATCTTCTTAATAGATTTTCATTCTAATCGTCAGGAGTGGTGTTGAGAAGTTCGGTCTTGTCCACCAACGCAAATATATCATTCGTTCATTATCATTGTCATAATATAACTACATACTCTCGTACACATAAACATTTTGTCTGCTTTGGTAATAGTTTATCAACGCTTACAATTACCTGTTTGGTACTTCCGAAGGTAGGCGGTTGGAAGAGCCGTGGTTCCAATCCGCCTCTTTTAAAATAACGCATGTTTCCTGGCAAAGATTTACACTTACTTACACAATTGACCGCTTACTCATGTGACGGCTCTCATTGTGAGCCAAGACAGGTGGACAGGCCGTGGGTTCAAGACTGTCCTCATTAGGCAGTATTCACCGTCATTGATTAAGTCACGTGAATCAGGCGGTTTGGAAGGACCGTGCTTCCAATCCTCCTCAAGTTTACACACCCATGTTTGCAATAAACACTTACTCGTACAACGGCTCTCGTTGTGAACCAATACAGTTGGGCAGGACGTGGGTCCAAAGCTGTCATAAGTTGGAAGTATTCGCCGTTATTGACAAGGTGCCGTAGACCAAGCGGTTGGAAGGGCCGTGGTTCCAATCCGCTTCAAATCTACTCACCCATGATTATAATAAATCACTCGCTCGTATTGAGAACCAAGACAGTTGGACTGGCCGTGGGTCCAAAACTGTTCTTATTATCTGACTCGTATAATGCTTTGTCCCCTGTTTAGTGATTTTTGCCAAGCTGAGTTTCAATTTGGACGGTTGGAGAGACTTTGTCTCCAATCCGTCCAACTATCTTTCAGTTACAATAATAGTTTAGTTCTCCCTGATGCGCCGTAGCCTTTCCTGGCTTCTTAGCCACTTCATGGTTTCTGCGATAACGTCGCACGCTGCAGTCCATTTTAGTTTGCTCTGTAGCATGTGCCCCACTAGTGTTTCTGGAGTGTAATTCTCACCGATAATGCTGCGAAGCCTTCTTCTAAAGTTGACCGATCTAGGGCATTCGAAGAATACGTAATGGACGTCCTCAATCGCTTCGCCCCCACAGTGGTCGCATAGGTTGTTTTGCTCGTGTTTGAATCGGTGAAGATATTCTTTGAAGCATCCGTGGCCGCTTAAGAACTTGGTCAAGTAGAAACCTACTTCGCCGTGTGCTCTCGTCACCCACCTTATAATATCTGGGATACGACGGTACGTCTAACGCCCCTTTGTGTGTGTATTCCATCTGTGTTGCCACTTTTGCACGCTAATTTCTTGCGCTTCGGTCCGCGAGTTTCTGTCGTCAGAAATCATAGCTACTTCCTTTGAACATTCCTGCAATTACCAGAGCAGCATCGTCTGAGACCGTTCTAAAGGCACTACAAACTACAAACTCGAAGCTCACACAGGCGGTAGGTCGACTTTACCCCGCGGAAGTACGACTGATACTCCGTGGCGTGATGCCAAACTACAGTAGTTGGCTCCTTACGACTCCTGCAAGTAGCTGGCGGCGCCCTTGCTTTGGTCCTCGCGCATTAAGCATTATCCTCGTAAATGGCGATACTTTTTTAGATGCCTTCTCGTTAGCGTACTCTAAATGTGTTTTGAAGGATAGCCTCCTGTTTATCATAATCCTCAGGTACTTAACTGCTGGTAGAGTGTCGATGTCATGGCCGCCGATTTGTTAATGTTTTTTTTTTTTGATCGCTGAGTGATCGCTCTGAGTATAGCACTCGCTAATCCTCCAGTCGCACAGCCTGTAAATATTGGCGCTTACGAATGTGATGTCGATAATAGAACCGTAGCCATTTCTAGAAAATGTTTGTTGCCCGCCTGTGTTAAGGAGAGCTACGTCCAAGCACGCGAAAGCTTCGAGCAAAGCTCTCCCTTTCGGTGACGTTCGCTGTGAGCCCCACTCGACTGCCCATGCGTTGAAGTCGCCCGGTATTATGAACCGCTGCCTAGAGGTCGCATCTGTGGATATCTTTTCGACAATTTCTTCGAATATATCCAGCGGAGTGCTGGGTGGTATGTAGCAACTATATAAGAAATATCGCCTATCTTGCCACACACGAAGCCCTTTTCTTTAAGTATGGGCTCTACGTAAATGGGGCTCTCTCCACAAGCCTATATAGCAGCCTTGCCGTCTGAGTCAGGTAGCCAATTTGCAGACCTTTCCCTGTATGGTTCGCTTAGTAACGCTACGTCAGTTTTTAGCTCGCGTGTTGTCTGCGCTAATAGGTCTTGCGCAGCTTCACAATGATTGAGATTAAGTGGGACCAATCTCATGACGGCCTTAGTTTCTGGACCGCCTCTCTATATACCGGGCACTTGTTTCCACCGGTGGTGTGATCGGTGCGACTGGATTCCCTTCTGGTGCACAGAATGCACTTTGGCGAATTTGTGCACATCTTAGCGGTATGTCCACCGCTTCCGCATTTAAAGCAAGCGTCTTTTACGTCGTGTTCGCTGGTGCAATTTCTCGATATATGCCCGAAGTCCAAACATTTATAACATCGTTTTGGTTGAACTGTAGTCCGAATGCGGCATATTACCCACCCTATTCGGACTTTGCCCCTGGATAGCAGCTTCTTGGCAGCTTCCGTGGGAATGGAAATCATCGCTGTTTGTATTTCGCCGTATGCTCTCCGAATGGATCGGATACAGGTCGGACCTATATCGCAGTCCGGGAACTGCGAGTTCAGTTCTTGACAGATTTCTGCTGCCGTGGTCACCTCATCCATGGCCCGGATCTCGCACAGTGTCTCCTCTGTGAGGGACTTGACCTCGGCTTTGCCTGATAACGTTTGCTCCACGGCTGCTTGCAGTTTCGCGGTGTTTGTATCGGCATGCTTGGTGAGTTGGAACAATAAGTCCCCTTTCGCAGTCTTGCGGATCTTGCGAACCATTGTACTCATTTCTTTTAAGCCTGCCTCGCCCTTAACTGCTTTCAAAATTTCCGCATATGAGCAGTCTCCAGTTTTTTTTATTATAATGGCGTCGGGTCGGTCCGCCTTCGGCTTTTGCCTCTTCTGCTTATGAACCGTCTTCCATGCCCCTCCCTGGCCTGCTGATTCACCTTCCTTGGAACCATTATTCCCTGCGGATGCGTTAACGGCTGCTTCATCCTTCTTTTTCTTCGCGTCTTTTTGTGGGGAAGGCGTACCACCGGACGCGCGTTCCCGGACGCGTTTAGCACGTGGTTCTTTCGCCAATTGGCTCAGTGATGGAGACGTCTGCGACTGCTTTGAAGTCACAGCACTTTTTACCCCCTTACGCTCTGCGGCCTCGTTGTACGAGACCGAGATCGCCTTTACCAGCTCCTTTAGATTTTGAGTTATGGTACGTTTTCCACTTCCCATAAACTCTTGTAGCTCGCCGATAAGCTTTCCCAAAGCGCGAAAAGCATTGTCCTCTTCCTCGCTGCCAGCGCAGCTAGGCGTCCCATCAGGCCAGTTGAACCCAAGTGGGGCAGCAGCTGGAGGAGCGGATTTCTGGGGAGACTGTACTAGTCTCGACCGCCTCGCGAAGGGATCTACGCCGTCCCATCCGTCCAGCTCTATCAGGTTAGATGGCGTTCTCTCCATTGAGGTAACAGCTGTAGCATCCGCAATACCCTTTGCGAATCCCCCCGCCGCACCGTTGTTTTGTGCGGACACCTTTCCCTACTTTCTTCTTTCTGCCTTAATTTGTTTTTTTTTTTTATGTTGATTGTATTTGTTTATTCTTTTCCTGTAGATACTATTTTATTTTATTTTATTTTATTTTAATTATTATTTTAATTTTTTATTTTATTTTATTTTGCTTTTGTTTAATTTTAATTTTTTGATTTATTTTTGTATTCTATTTTCTATTTTACTATATATTTCAGTTTACTTATTATTACAGTATTCTTATTTCTTTAATATTTTTTTTTTATTTTTGTTTTTTTATTTTTGTTTATTTTTTTTATTTTTTATTTTTTATTTTATTTTATTCTTTATTATTTAATTTTTTTTTTTTTGTAATTTATTTATTTACTATTTTTATTTTTAGTTTTTCTTATTATTATTATTATTATTATTATTTAGCTTTTATTAATTTACTGTTTTTGTTTATTTAATTTACCACCTTTTTTCGACACTCCCTAATGTCGGCAGTCAAGGGGTTTGTGACTTTGCTAAATTGGCAGCACTAGCAAATGTCAGTTGTCCAGCTGATCTGTTCACACTTTTGGGCGACGAGATCAGCTGTATTTGGCAACTTTAGACTAAATTATTTGCTGTTTTGTTGTCTCGTTCGCGTAGCACTTCCAGTTTGCAAATTAATTAAAGTTTTATAAAATTTTAGCAAAAAGTGAAAATAAAGCGTTAAAGGCCGCGAGTGCACTTCCACCATTCACAACACTTACTAGGCAGGTTAATGGTTGTACCGAGAATCTCTCGCTTGTAGTTTGTTGTTTCTTTTGCACTATTTTTCAAGTTTTTTACGGAGCTGAGATTTCACTAAACTTAACACAATACACTTAATTATTAACAGAAATGCCAGTTGTGTTGCCAACTAATACTGTTGAATGAACAGATTTGATTATTTTTAACAGATTTAACTTAACCGCGAAGGAACTGTCATTTGAAAAACATCAAACTTCTGCAGTGAATCCAACAGCAAAAATACGGTCATGTTACGATAATATCTGTTATTTCAACTGTTGGATGTATATGTTGATCCAACATTCCAATACTCTTGAATATTAACAAAAATGCCAGTTGTGTTCCCAACTAGTACTGTTGAATGAACAGATTTGGTTATTTTTAACAGATTTAACAGTTAATTCAATAGGGAAGGAACTGTCATTGAAAAACCACAAACTTCTGCAGTGAATCCAACAGCGAAGATACGGCTAAAAAAACAATAAAGCGGTGGGTGCTGATGGCCTGCCCGCTGGGCTATTCAAATGCGGCGGCGGGGAGCTGGTAAGGTGCATGCAGCAGCTCTTGTGCAGAATATGGTCGAATGAATGCATGCCTGAAGATTGGAATCTAAGTGTTCTCTGCCCAATCCATAAGAAGGGTCATCCAGCAAACTGCGCCAACTATCGTGGAATGGACCTTATCAGTGTGGCTTCAGACCTGATAAATCTACCATCGACCAGATTTTTACAATACGCCAAATCTTGGAAAAAACCCGTGAGAAAAGGATCGACACACACCATCTCTTTGTTGATTTTAAAGCCGCCTTCGACAGCACGAAAAGGAGTTGCCTATATGCCGCTATGTCTGATTTTGGTTTCCCAGCAAAACTTATACGGCTGTGCAAAATGACGCTGAGCAACCTCTCGCGACCGAGCCGTTCGAAACTAAGCGATTTCTTTAATTCAGTGTTGGAGAAAATAATACAAGCTGCAGAACTTAATCGCGCTGGAACAATATATTACAAGAGCGTACAACGGTTGGCGTATGCCGACGACATCGACATCATTGGCCTCAACAACCGCGCCGTAACTTCTGCGTACTCCAAACTAGAAAAAGAAGAGGAAAAAATTTGTTTGGTGGTGAACGAAGGTAAAACGAAATACCTGCTGGCATCAAGCAAAGAGTCAGCGCATTCGCGGGTTGGCAACCACGCCACTGTTGGCAGCAATAATTTCGAGATAGTAAGGGACTTTGTATACCTGGGAAGCAGCATTAATACCAACAACAATGTAAGCCTGGAAATCCATCGAAGGATAACTATTGCAAACAAATGCTACTTTGGGCTGAGTAGGCAATTGAGAAGTAAAGTACTCTCTCGGCGAACAAAAACAACACTCTATAAGTCAGTTATCGTACCCGTCCTGCTATATGGTGCAGAAGCATGGACATTGACAGCATCTGACGTGGCGGCTTTGGGAGTGTTCGAGAGAAAAATTCTTCGAAAGATTTATGGACCGTTAAAAGTTGGCAACGAAGAGTACCAAAGAAGATATAATGATGAGCTGTATGAGATTTATTTTAGGGCATACATATGAACCTCTGGATAGAACGGCGGTATTGCAAGGTACAATCAGAGAAAAAATACAGTAGAATGAACTGGATTACAGGTTAAGATAACAGATTTCACAGGAAAAGCCATCCACACGATATATCTGCTGAAACAAAAACAAATTTGAACAGTTTTACTGTTTAGTACACAATGGGCCTATTTTTCTGGCCTAAGTGTTGGACGGGGTCGGTGTACTCTGTCCTGCCCTTTCAACCTAACCTTCAACCTACTGTTTAGTATAACAAATTTCTGTCCAATCGACTGTAATAGTTCGTTGCTTCAACAGTTTTCTGTTAAGTGTTAACAACCGTTACAATTTATTTGCCAGATTCTAGTTTCGAGTTTACAAAATTTATGTCCACTTGAACTTTCATCTGCTAATGCTGTTAAGTTAACAGTTAAGCTGTTATTTTAACAGAAAATTTTGTTGTTTTAGGTATTCTGAGTTCAATTCTCGGTGAAGTCAATATATTTTTTTGTATATATATAACTAAAATAAGTTATATTTTAACACCAAAATAAGTAAAAAACAAAAACAAAATTTTTTTTAGAGTTCTTTTTTTTTTTTTAAAAAAAAGCTTATATACTAATACAATTAATATATAAACTATAACTAAAGCAGCACTAGCAACAGAGGCTTTCGGCTGTTTAGAGTTCTTATATTGTGACTTCACCAAGAATCTAACTCAGTGCTCTTGAACGCTCAACCCAGGTGTCTACTGTCAGGTGTCCATTATGCTTGCCAGCGTCTAATTACAGCTTGGTTCTAAATTACACTTTCCCACGTTGCTTTGTTGCCTCCACCGAGAATCGAGCTCACCCTTGACTGCTGAGCGGAGATGTTAACCATCAGGCCATCGCGTACTTATGCTAGATGGCAGCTTTGTTCTATGACAGTAATGACAGTATCTTCGTTGTTGGATTCACTGCAGAAGTTTGTTGTTTTTCAAATGACAGTTCCTTCGCTGTTGAATTAACTTTTCTATCTGTTAAAAATAACCAAATCTGTTCATTCAACAGTACTAGTTGGCAACAATCAAGAGTATTGGTCTGTTGGATGAACATATACATTCAACAGTTGATATAACAGATGTTATCGTAACATGACAGTATCTTCGCTGTTGGATTCACTGTTCCTTCGCAGTTGAATGTATATAAGGCAATTAGTGGGCCGATCCTGAACTACACTCAGAGAAAAAATCACAGTTATATCAACAGTCATCTACTGTTAATACCAAAAATGGTTGAGTTGACGGAAATCTGGTCAAGTAAACAGATTTATGGGTTGATTTGACGAAAAATTCATTAAGTTTAACAAACGTCCGCTTCTCTTCATTCAACAGCCCGTCCTGTTAATAATTGCCAATAATTACAGTTAATATAATTGGCGATTTGTTAATGTTTTTTTTTCAGTGGAGAAAGCATCGAAAGCCTTAAAGTCAGTGTGGGACTTGAACCTAAGCACTAAAACTTCAATCGTCATGTACCGATCCGGTACTACCGTTAAGTAAGTATTCCGTCGGGAGGTGGTTTGAGCACTAGTCTCAACGTCTGTTAGTCGGCGTAACAGTCCATTTCAGTTCATGACTGGGGATCTTCTTAATAGATTTTCATTCTACTCGTCAGGAGTGGTGTTGAGAAGTTCGGTCTTGTCCACCAACGCAAATATATCATTCGTTCATTATCATTGTCATAATATAACTGCATACTCTCGTACACATAAACATTTTGTCTGCTTTGGTAATAGTTTATCAACGTTTACAATTACCTGTTTGGTAATTCCGAATGTAGGCGGTTGGAAGAGCCGTGGTTCCAATCCGCCTCTTTTAAAATAACGCATGTTTCCTGGCAAAGATTTACACTTACTTACACAATTGACCGCTTACTCATATGACGGCTCTCATTGTGAGCCAAGACAGGTGGACAGGCCGTGGGTTCAAGACTGTCCTCATTAGGCAGTATTCACCGTCATTGATTAAGTCACGTGAATCAGGCGGTTTGGAAGGACCGTGCTTCCAATCCTCCTCAAGTTTACACACCCATGTTTGCAATAAACACTTACTCGTACAACGGCTCTCGTTGTGAACCAAGACAGTTGGGCAGGACGTGGGTCCAAAGCTGTCATAAGTTGGAAGTATTCGCCGTTATTGACAAGGTGCCGTAGACCAAGCGGTTGGAAGGGCCGTGGTTCCAATCCGCTTCAAATCTACTCACCCATGATTATAATAAATCACTCGCTCGTATTGAGAACCAAGACAGTTGGACTGGCCGTGGGTCCAAAACTGTTCTTATTATCTGACTCGTATAATGCTTTGTCCCCTGTTTAGTGATTTTTGCCAAGCTGAGTTTCAATTTGGACGGTTGGAGAGACTTTGTCTCCAATCCGTCCAACTATCTTTCAGTTACAATAATAGTTTAGTTCTCCCTGATGCGCCGTAGCCTTTCCTGGCTTCTTAGCCACTTCATGGTTTCTGCGATAACGTCGCACGCTGCAGTCCATTTTAGTTTGCTCTGTAGCATGTGCCCCGCTAGTGTTTCTGGAGTGTAATTCTCACCGATAATGCTGCGAAGCCTTCTTCTAAAGTTGACCGATCTAGGGCATTCGAAGAATACGTAATGGACGTCCTCAATCGCTTCGCCCCCACAGTGGTCGCATAGGTTGTTTTGCTCGTGTTTGAATCGGTGAAGATATTCTTTGAAGCATCCGTGGCCGCTTAAGAACTTGGTCAAGTAGAAACCTACTTCGCCGTGTGCTCTCGTCACCCACCTTATAATATCTGGGATACGACGGTACGTCTAACGCCCCTTTGTGTGTGTATTCCATCTGTGTTGCCACTTTTGCACGCTAATTTCTTGCGCTTCGGTCCGCGAGTTTCTGTCGTCAGAAATCATAGCTACTTCCTTTGAACATTCCTGCAATTACCAGAGCAGCATCGTCTGAGACCGTTCTAAAGGCACTACAAACTACAAACTCGAAGCTCACACAGGCGGTAGGTCGACTTTACCCCGCGGAAGTACGACTGATACTCCGTGGCGTGATGCCAAACTACAGTAGTTGGCTCCTTACGACTCCTGCAAGTAGCTGGCGGCGCCCTTGCTTTGGTCCTCGCGCATTAAGCATTATCCTCGTAAATGGCGATACTTTTTTAGATGCCTTCTCGTTAGCGTACTCTAAATGTGTTTTGAAGGATAGCCTCCTGTTTATCATAATCCTCAGGTACTTAACTGCTGGTAGAGTGTCGATGTCATGGCCGCCGATTTGTTAATGTTTTTTTTTTTTTTGATCGCTGAGTGATCGCTCTGAGTATAGCACTCGCTAATCCTCCAGTCGCACAGCCTGTAAATATTGGCGCTTACGAATGTGATGTCGATAATAGAACCGTAGCCATTTCTAGAAAATGTTTGTTGCCCGCCTGTGTTAAGGAGAGCTACGTCCAAGCACGCGAAAGCTTCGAGCAAAGCTCTCCCTTTCGGTGACGTTCGCTGTGAGCCCCACTCGACTGCCCATGCGTTGAAGTCGCCCGGTATTATGAACCGCTGCCTAGAGGTCGCATCTGTGGATATCTTTTCGACAATTTCTTCGAATATATCCAGCGGAGTGCTGGGTGGTATGTAGCAACTATATAAGAAATATCGCCTATCTTGCCACACACGAAGCCCTTTTCTTTAAGTATGGGCTCTACGTAAATGGGGCTCTCTCCACAAGCCTATATAGCAGCCTTGCCGTCTGAGTCAGGTAGCCAATTTGCAGACCTTTCCCTGTATGGTTCGCTTAGTAACGCTACGTCAGTTTTTAGCTCGCGTGTTGTCTGCGCTAATAGGTCTTGCGCAGCTTCACAATGATTGAGATTAAGTGGGACCAATCTCATGACGGCCTTAGTTTCTGGACCGCCTCTCTATATACCGGGCACTTGTTTCCACCGGTGGTGTGATCGGTGCGACTGGATTCCCTTCTGGTGCACAGAATGCACTTTGGCGAATTTGTGCACATCTTAGCGGTATGTCCACCGCTTCCGCATTTAAAGCAAGCGTCTTTTACGTCGTGTTCGCTGGTGCAATTTCTCGATATATGCCCGAAGTCCAAACATTTATAACATCGTTTTGGTTGAACTGTAGTCCGAATGCGGCATATTACCCACCCTATTCGGACTTTGCCCCTGGATAGCAGCTTCTTGGCAGCTTCCGTGGGAATGGAAATCATCGCTGTTTGTATTTCGCCGTATGCTCTCCGAATGGATCGGATACAGGTCGGACCTATATCGCAGTCCGGGAACTGCGAGTTCAGTTCTTGGCAGATTTCTGCTGCCGTGGTCACCTCATCCATGGCCCGGATCTCGCACAGTGTCTCCTCTGTGAGGGACTTGACCTCGGCTTTGCCTGATAACGTTTGCTCCACGGCTGCTTGCAGTTTCGCGGTGTTTGTATCGGCATGCTTGGTGAGTTGGAACAATAAGTCCCCTTTCGCAGTCTTGCGGATCTTGCGAACCATTGTACTCATTTCTTTTAAGCCTGCCTCGCCCTTAACTGCTTTCAAAATTTCCGCATATGAGCAGTCTCCGCCTTCGGCTTTTGCCTCTTCTGCTTATGAACCGTCTTCCATGCCCCTCCCTGGCCTGCTGATTCACCTTCCTTGGAACCATTATTCCCTGCGGATGCGTTAACGGCTGCTTCATCCTTCTTTTTCTTCGCGTCTTTTTGTGGGGAAGGCGTACCACCGGACGCGCGTTCCCGGACGCGTTTAGCACGTGGTTCTTTCGCCAATTGGCTCAGTGATGGAGACGTCTGCGACTGCTTTGAAGTCACAGCACTTTTTACCCCTTTACGCTCTGCGGCCTCGTTGTACGAGACCGAGATCGCCTTTACCAGCTCCTTTAGATTTTGAGTTATGGTACGTTTTCCACTTCCCATAAACTCTTGTAGCTCGCCGATAAGCTTTCCCAAAGCGCGAAAAGCATTGTCCTCTTCCTCGCTGCCAGCGCAGCTAGGCGTCCCATCAGGCCAGTTGAACCCAAGTGGGGCAGCAGCTGGAGGAGCGGATTTCTGGGGAGACTGTACTAGTCTCGACCGCCTCGCGAAGGGATCTACGCCGTCCCATCCGTCCAGCTCTATCAGGTTAGATGGCGTTCTCTCCATTGAGGTAACAGCTGTAGCATCCGCAATACCCTTTGCGAATCCCCCCGCCGCACCCTTGTTTTGTGCAGACACCTTTCCCTACTTTCTTCTTTCTGCCTTAATTTGTTTTATTTTTTTTATGTTGATTGTATTTGTTTATTCTTTTCCTGTAGATACTATTTTATTTTATTTTAATTATTATTTTAATTTTTTATTAAAACTGTTCTTATTATCTGACTCGTATAATGCTTTGTCCCCTGTTTAGTGATTTTTGCCAAGCTGAGTTTCAATTTGGACGGTTGGAGAGACTTTGTCTCCAATCCGTCCAACTATCTTTCAGTTACAATAATAGTTTAGTTCTCCCTGATGCGCCGTAGCCTTTCCTGGCTTCTTAGCCACTTCATGGTTTCTGCGATAACGTCGCACGCTGCAGTCCATTTTAGTTTGCTCTGTAGCATGTGCCCCGCTAGTGTTTCTGGAGTGTAATTCTCACCGATAATGCTGCGAAGCCTTCTTCTAAAGTTGACCGATCTAGGGCATTCGAAGAATACGTAATGGACGTCCTCAATCGCTTCGCCCCCACAGTGGTCGCATAGGTTGTTTTGCTCGTGTTTGAATCGGTGAAGATATTCTTTGAAGCATCCGTGGCCGCTTAAGAACTTGGTCAAGTAGAAACCTACTTCGCCGTGTGCTCTCGTCACCCACCTTATAATATCTGGGATACGACGGTACGTCTAACGCCCCTTTGTGTGTGTATTCCATCTGTGTTGCCACTTTTGCACGCTAATTTCTTGCGCTTCGGTCCGCGAGTTTCTGTCGTCAGAAATCATAGCTACTTCCTTTGAACATTCCTGCAATTACCAGAGCAGCATCGTCTGAGACCGTTCTAAAGGCACTACAAACTACAAACTCGAAGCTCACACAGGCGGTAGGTCGACTTTACCCCGCGGAAGTACGACTGATACTCCGTGGCGTGATGCCAAACTACAGTAGTTGGCTCCTTACGACTCCTGCAAGTAGCTGGCGGCGCCCTTGCTTTGGTCCTCGCGCATTAAGCATTATCCTCGTAAATGGCGATACTTTTTTAGATGCCTTCTCGTTAGCGTACTCTAAATGTGTTTTGAAGGATAGCCTCCTGTTTATCATAATCCTCAGGTACTTAACTGCTGGTAGAGTGTCGATGTCATGGCCGCCGATTTGTTAATGTTTTTTTTTTTTTTGATCGCTGAGTGATCGCTCTGAGTATAGCACTCGCTAATCCTCCAGTCGCACAGCCTGTAAATATTGGCGCTTACGAATGTGATGTCGATAATAGAACCGTAGCCATTTCTAGAAAATGTTTGTTGCCCGCCTGTGTTAAGGAGAGCTACGTCCAAGCACGCGAAAGCTTCGAGCAAAGCTCTCCCTTTCGGTGACGTTCGCTGTGAGCCCCACTCGACTGCCCATGCGTTGAAGTCGCCCGGTATTATGAACCGCTGCCTAGAGGTCGCATCTGTGGATATCTTTTCGACAATTTCTTCGAATATATCCAGCGGAGTGCTGGGTGGTATGTAGCAACTATATAAGAAATATCGCCTATCTTGCCACACACGAAGCCCTTTTCTTTAAGTATGGGCTCTACGTAAATGGGGCTCTCTCCACAAGCCTATATAGCAGCCTTGCCGTCTGAGTCAGGTAGCCAATTTGCAGACCTTTCCCTGTATGGTTCGCTTAGTAACGCTACGTCAGTTTTTAGCTCGCGTGTTGTCTGCGCTAATAGGTCTTGCGCAGCTTCACAATGATTGAGATTAAGTGGGACCAATCTCATGACGGCCTTAGTTTCTGGACCGCCTCTCTATATACCGGGCACTTGTTTCCACCGGTGGTGTGATCGGTGCGACTGGATTCCCTTCTGGTGCACAGAATGCACTTTGGCGAATTTGTGCACATCTTAGCGGTATGTCCACCGCTTCCGCATTTAAAGCAAGCGTCTTTTACGTCGTGTTCGCTGGTGCAATTTCTCGATATATGCCCGAAGTCCAAACATTTATAACATCGTTTTGGTTGAACTGTAGTCCGAATGCGGCATATTACCCACCCTATTCGGACTTTGCCCCTGGATAGCAGCTTCTTGGCAGCTTCCGTGGGAATGGAAATCATCGCTGTTTGTATTTCGCCGTATGCTCTCCGAATGGATCGGATACAGGTCGGACCTATATCGCAGTCCGGGAACTGCGAGTTCAGTTCTTGGCAGATTTCTGCTGCCGTGGTCACCTCATCCATGGCCCGGATCTCGCACAGTGTCTCCTCTGTGAGGGACTTGACCTCGGCTTTGCCTGATAACGTTTGCTCCACGGCTGCTTGCAGTTTCGCGGTGTTTGTATCGGCATGCTTGGTGAGTTGGAACAATAAGTCCCCTTTCGCAGTCTTGCGGATCTTGCGAACCATTGTACTCATTTCTTTTAAGCCTGCCTCGCCCTTAACTGCTTTCAAAATTTCCGCATATGAGCAGTCTCCAGTTTTTTTTTATTATAATGGCGTCGGGTCGGTCCGCCTTCGGCTTTTGCCTCTTCTGCTTATGAACCGTCTTCCATGCCCCTCCCTGGCCTGCTGATTCACCTTCCTTGGAACCATTATTCCCTGCGGATGCGTTAACGGCTGCTTCATCCTTCTTT
This sequence comes from Campiglossa producta, assembly GCA_964058755.1. Classification (NCBI taxonomy): domain Eukaryota; kingdom Metazoa; phylum Arthropoda; class Insecta; order Diptera; family Tephritidae; genus Campiglossa; species Campiglossa producta. The sequence goes on along the minus strand of CAXKVI010000004.1, from coordinate 42,343,379 downwards.
TTCTTCGCGTCTTTTTGTGGGGAAGGCGTACCACCGGACGCGCGTTCCCGGACGCGTTTAGCACGTGGTTCTTTCGCCAATTGGCTCAGTGATGGAGACGTCTGCGACTGCTTTGAAGTCACAGCACTTTTTACCCCCTTACGCTCTGCGGCCTCGTTGTACGAGACCGAGATCGCCTTTACCAGCTCCTTTAGATTTTGAGTTATGGTACGTTTTCCACTTCCCATAAACTCTTGTAGCTCGCCGATAAGCTTTCCCAAAGCGCGAAAAGCATTGTCCTCTTCCTCGCTGCCAGAGCAGCTAGGCGTCCCATCAGGCCAGTTGAACCCAAGTGGGGCAGCAGCTGGAGGAGCGGATTTCTGGGGAGACTGTACTAGTCTCGACCGCCTCGCGAAGGGATCTACGCCGTCCCATCCGTCCAGCTCTATCAGGTTAGATGGCGTTCTCTCCATTGAGGTAACAGCTGTAGCATCCGCAATACCCTTTGCGAATCCCCCCGCCGCACCCTTGTTTTGTGCAGACACCTTTCACTACTTTCTTCTTTCTGCCTTAATTTGTTTTATTTTTTTTTATGTTGATTGTATTTGTTTATTCTTTTCCTGTAGATACTATTTTATTTTATTTTAATTATTATTTTAATTTTTTATTTTATTTTATTTTGCTTTTGTTTAATTTAAATTTTTTGATTTATTTTTGTATTCTATTTTCTATTTTACTGTATATTTCAGTTTACTTATTATTACAGTATTCTTATTTCTTTAATATTTTTTTTTTATTTTTGTTTTTTTCATTTTTTGTTTATTTTTTTTTTTGTTTATTTTTTTTATTTTTTATTTTTTATTTTATTTTATTCTTTATTATTTAATTTTTTTTTTTGTAATTTATTTATTTACTATTTTTATTTTTAGTTTTTCTTATTATTATTTAGCTTTTATTAATTTACTGTTTTTGTTTATTTAATTTACCACCTTTTTTCGACACTCCCTAATGTCGGCAGTCAAGGGGTTTGTGACTTTGCTAAATTGGCAGCACTAGCAAATGTCAGTTGTCCAGCTGATCTGTTCACACTTTTGGGCGACGAGATCAGCTGTATTTGGCAACTTTAGACTAAATTATTTGCTGTTTTGTTGTCTCGTTCGCGTAGCACTTCCAGTTTGCAAATTAATTAAAGTTTTATAAAATTTTAGCAAAAAGTGAAAATAAAGCGTTAAAGGCCGCGAGTGCACTTCCACCATTCACAACACTTACTAGGCAGGTTAATGGTTGTACCAAGAATCTCTCGCTTGTAGTTTGTTGTTTCTTTTGCACTATTTTTCAAGTCTTTTACGGAGCTGAGATTTCACTAAACTTAACCCGAGTAAACTACAACATCTGTTGTTTCCACTGTTGATTGTATGTGTTGATCCAACAGACGCAATACACTTAATTATTAACAGAAATGCCAGTTGTGTTGCCAACTAGTACTGTTGAATGAACAGATTTGATTATTTTTAACAGATTTAACTTAACCGCGAAGGAACTGTCATTTGAAAAACATCAAACTTCTGCAGTGAATCCAACAGCAAAAATACGGTCATGTTACGATAATATCTGTTATTTCAACTGTTGGATGTATATGTTGATCCAACATTCCAATACTCTTGAATATTAACAAAAATGCCAGTTGTGTTCCCAACCAGTACTGTTGAATGAACAGATTTGGTTATTTTTAACAGATTTAACAGTTAATTCAATAGGGAAGGAAGTGTCATTGAAAAACCACAAACTTCTGCGGTGAATCCAACAGCGAAGATACTGCCATTACTGCCATAGAACAAATCTGCAATTCGACGCCATCAAGCGTAAGTACGCGATGGCCTGATGGTTAACATCTCCGTTCAGCAGTCAAAGCAGGGTGAGCTAGATTTTCGGTGGAGGCAACAAAGCAACGTGGGAAAGTGTAATTTAGAACAAAGCTGTAATTAGACGCTGGCAAGCATAAGTAAGCGATGGCATAATGGTTAGACAGTAGGCACCTGGGTTGAGCATCAACAGTACTGAGTTCAAATCTCGGTGAAGTCACAATATAAGAACACTGAAAAAAAATTTTATTTTTGTTTTTTATTTATTTTGGTGTTAAAATATTACTTATTTTAGTTATATATACAAAAAAAATTATATTGACTTCACCGAGAATCGAACTCAGAATACCTAAAACAACAAAATTTTCTGTTAAAACAACAGCTTAACTGTTAACTTAACAGCATAAACATACAAATCTGGCATACGGACAGTCTCGTTTGTTAAGAATTAACAGATAAAAGTTCAAGTGGACAGAAATTTTGTAAACTCGACAGTAAAATCTGGCAAATCAACTGTCACGGTTGTTAACACTTAACAGAAAACTGTTGAAGCAACGAATTAATTACAGTCCATTGGACAGAAATTTGTTATATTAAACAGTAAAACTGTTCAAATTTTAACGAACGAACAGCATCTGTTGTTTCAACAGATATATCGTTTGGATTTGGCGACCTGGTAACCGACGTACAAAGTGTACTTAAATTATGGAGGGAGCACTTCTCCTCACTGCTAAATTGCGAGGGAGACGTCGAACCCGATACCCCAATCCCTGACGATGGAAAAGTCGTCCCACCACCTGACTATGATGAAGTGAGGATAGCTATATCCCGGCTCAAAAACAACAAAGCGCCTGGAAAAGACGGACTACCCGCCGAGCTGTTCAAACACGGAGGCGAAGAGCTGGTAAAAAGCATGCATCAGCTCTTATGCAGAATATGGTCAGACGAATGCATGCCTCCGGATTGGAATTTAAGTGTGCTTTGCCCAATCCACAAGAAAGGCGATCCCGCTAACCGCACCAACTACCGCGGAATTAGTCTTCTTAATATTGCATATAAGGTTCTTTCTAGCGTGTTGTGTGAAAGGCTGAAGCCCATCGTAGACAAACTGATTGGACCTTATCAGTGTGGCTTTAGTCCTGGTAAGTCTACCATCGACCAGATTTTCACGATACGCCAAATCCTGGAGAAGACCCATGATAAAAGAAACGACACACACCATCTCTTTGTCGATTTCAAAGCCGCTTTTGACAGCGCAAAAAGGAGTTGCCTGTATGCCGCCATGTCCGAATTTGACTTCCCTGCAAAGCTTATACGGCTTTGCCAAATGACGTTGAGAAATACCAACAGCTCCGTTTTTTATTAATTTTGCGAAAAGCGCCAAAATAAACATGTTTTTCGATAAGAAAGGTAAGTATACAATAATTTACAAGAATATGTTTAAAAATTTAATTTTATTCAAAAAATTTAGCAGCTGTCGAATTCACAAAAATAAGGAAAACAAAATTACCGATACCCTGAAAGATAACGGCATCCATCTTTTTCTTTGCTTTTATTACGAGTGGCGGCTCTTGTTGATATATTCTCTTTGGTACAAGTACATTACATGCCATGTATACAAAAATGTATATACAAAAATAAAATAAAAACCATCAAATACAGTTTTATTTTTTTCGTGCGTGTCGTGTTTTTGTAATTTTTCCCCGTTCGTGTTAGTGCATAGTTTCGAAAACGTGTTTCTTGAACGTGTCGTGTCGTGTTGCGAAAATCATGCACGCGCCCATCTCTATTAGGAGCCCTAAGATCATGTTATTAAAATAAGAATTTTTCTCTCTTTCCATTTTTTTAAATATTTTTACGGAAATCTTGATAAGATTTTCTTATTAATAACAAATAATAAAATGAAAATTATTAAATTCATATAAATAAATATATTTTACGAATAAAACTATTTCCCATTGTGGCTTTATTTCTTCGCATACCAATGTATATAGATTAGATGCTCTTAATTCCTAATCATCCCCATCATTTAAGAAACTGCATTCTTTTTGTTATACTGCGGAAAGTTCAGTAACTACGCATTACATCTCACTCATACATGCTTTATGACTATTGTTTTGAAGAACATGAAAAATTTTGCCCAAATATTTTTAGTATATAAGGCAAAATTGGTATGCGTATTTTTTATGTAACGAAAGTGACGAAAATTAGCATTTTTCTGTGTAAAATTAGTAGTTTCCAACCAATGTAAACAATATCTTGTACCAAGGAAGTAAATAAATTATGTAAAGCAAACTTACTTTTAAAGTTGTTTACTGTGTTACCTTTTTACTGCTTTTTTTGTGTTGGAGAGATACAAGAGATTTTAGATATTTTACTAACTTAAGCCTTGCTTTATCGTTAAAATTGCATTCTGACCGATAATTTTTATAATCAGTCCACAGAGTCAAAAATGCCTAATAAAATAGAACAAAAGTCATATATGGTATCTTTATAGACTTTTTTAAAGAAAAAAGTTCTTTTTATATTTGTAGAGAAAATCTTATTAATGTTTACAAAAGAAACCCGCTAAAATCGGCAAAACAAATCTGAAAAATAAATGCATGGGGGCATAACCATACACCGAGAGAAAAACCGTGGTCTAAATTTGAACCTTTTGCGCTTAATTTTAGATTATACTGTTCTTAATTTTTTCGATAACCAACGGTCTTGATAGGAGACCAAAAATTATCAAGTCAAGAACAAGTTCTTAATATTAGATCACAATTCTAGTATTTAGAACACAATTCTAGTATCCAGAACACAATTCTAGTATCCAGAACCAAGTTCTTGCTTTTAGAACACACAATCTTATTTTTAGACCGTCCGTTCTTAAATATATTCTATCCGTTCTGTGATTTATACTGCGTTCTTAATTTTAGAACGCTACAATATTTAAGTAAGAATTTAGGTATTTTGACGCCATAAACAACTTTTATTTACTTCGTGCAGACGTTTTTATTTTCTCTGTGACCAAAAAGCTGTAGTATCAATAAATTAATCGAAATAAATAATAAAAAAAGATGGAAAACTATTGTGTTTATTCAAATGACGCTACTAGTGATGAAAATGTGGTAAATAATTGGGTCTCATTAGTATAGTTGGAGAAGATAATTCCACTATCGAAGATGACGAAAGTCTTAAAACGCTGCTGAAAGAATTCAGACTGGAATGTATTTTTGAGAATTTAAAAGGTAAGTATTCCTTATTCGCATATATGAAAAGTAGATTCTAGCAAGTGTGTTTTAGCTGCACAAATCACTTACAGATGCTTACAATACATTCAAAAAGAGGATTTGAAAGAAGCAGTTCCACATCTTGGCCTACGCATAGAGTTTCGTGAAAAGTTATTCGCTTGGAGAAAAAAAAGGTAAATTGAACAATAGTTGTCAAATTTGTGTATATATGTGCCTATTAAAAAATAATAATTATGACTTTTTTTAAGTTCGGAGTTGACGACGAAACAATTCCGGTGCCATCAAAAGTAAATGACTGGTTCAAAGCCTGCACAGATTCTCAAAGTAAATCTTCATGCTTATCATCAACGACCGCCTCATTGGGCACAAGACTATTCAGTAAGGTTACTACCAGCTAATTACACCAGCACACAAAAAAGTGGTGTATTCTTATTGCATTCACCAAACCCAACTACCCGGTGGGGACCTGTTCATTTAGACCACTTTTTTGTAGGCGATAGATATTATTAAACATTTTTTTATACTTCAAAAACTTTTCAAACCTAATATAATTCTCAAAATAATGAATTTTCATAATAATGAATTCAATTCAATTCAAGGGTATCACTGCTTTACTGACTCGTTCAACTAAAGGAATCAATATTCTGGAGTACTATAAAGGGAACAACACATTAACAAGTGTCCTCAGAGATGAAGTGATCAACATTATTGTTGTCAACGGCATCTATCACCTCTTAAAGCTAATGATTTTCCACTTTTAATTGATGAAATTTGCTAAATTTTTCCGGCAGAAAGAATTGCTGAGGTTGTTATATTTGTTGGTTTCGTTTATTTGAACGTCACCGTTATTATATGCTAAACAAACGTCCTATAGGATTACTATTTCATACCCCGAAAAGGAAGAAATAACCCGGGGGTAAGCTGTATGCGAAATACAAAAACCAAAGGAGCAAAAAAAGGAAACTGGGAGGCTCTATTTGTGAACATGCGCAGTCATCTTCTAAGCGACAAGTCGAATCTGAGGAAACAAATGAGAAAGATGTGGAATTTGACGAATCTATAGCTCTAGCCTTAAAAACTTCCTTAAGCAGAGGTGATGCTGACTGGACAGAAATTTGCGATAAGTGGAAGAAAACTTATCCTATTCGGCAAAGGGATTTGAAATCAATGAAGAGTAATGCATTTTTGCAGAGCTGGCCAAAACTTTTAGATTCGAGAGCTCTTGATTTGGTAACACTGCTTAAATGATTGTAATATCGTTATATTCTAACAAAGTTTTAAATTTTAGATGAAAATTGATTTTAACATTATGTATCCGGGCAAAGAACATTTTCTACTTGCAAAATGGGAAATATTTAAAGAACATGTTTTGTGATTTTATGAAGTAAATGTCCATAATGAGTTTTGTAAACAGTTACTTCAGCAAGTAAAGTCGGCAGCTAACAAAGGTAGTATTAAATTCACAAACTCTTAGTATGCAAATTCCAAAATTTTTATATTATCAGATGTCCAGGATTACATATGTGCGATATTACTTAATGCAGTTTTGCCATCTTCAGCACGGTATCAAAACGAGGAAGGAAAACGCAACAGGAAAATAACAATTATAGATGCCCAAGAAAATTTTCTTTGCAGCTGCCTTCAGTGAATGACTACCAACGAAGGGTAAATGATATTATCAACAAATATTATTCAGCTGGATTAACTCTGCAGCCGTTTCTTATAGTGGAGGGCTGGGTTAAAACAGATTTGAAGGGGTATTATATTTATTTCGATAGCGTTTTGTATAAACTAAATTCGTTCATAGAAGGCTTGGATTTATGCTTTAAAATTTTACAAATATTTTCACTGAACTATATTTTTCGAAAGTAACACAATTTATGATTTCAAATCACCAAACATTACTCGCCTTGTAAACTATTTGAAAACCAATAAGTATCTAATTAAACAAAATGTATTCTTGTTTTCGTTGCCTTAAAGAATTTTCTGAACCTAAAAACCTAATTTGCCATTTCAAGATTGACCACTTAATGTCTACCAAGTTTCTAAAACTTCGGTGCGTACAAGAAAACTGTCACCAAACATTCACAAATTTTACATACTTTCGTGTTAATTTGAAAAATGTATTGATGAAAAAAGGCCCAGCTCTCCTTCGTTGCCATTAGCAAAGACTTTATTTACCAAATCCAAAATTTCAGAATACACAAAAGGAAACGATAAATTAATTGGACAAAACTGTACTCCCCCCAAAAATTTAATTACTTTAGAAACTGTAATTAGTTTAAAGAAAAATGCGTTACAGTTATCCTTGAGTTTATATGATCAAAACTCCATGCCTAGAAAAAGAGTAATAGAAATTCAAAATACGGTTTCTACTTTAATTTCATCTATATCCACTGCAATTGAAGGTTTATTTGAAGCTGAAGAAATTAACAACGATTTAAAATGTTTATTAAATTTTTGTAAAGATCCTTTTCAAGAAATAAAAACTGAGTACAGACTGCTTAAATTAATGAAAGATTTAAAATTATATGAGCTACCAAGGCACATTGTAATAAACAAGTCGATTACCGAAATAACTTATCACAGCAATCGCACTTTAGGACCTAAATCTATTGATCTTTATATTATGCCATTCAAATTTACTTTTAAGTCTATTTTTGAGATCCCCACACTTCTAGATGCTATATTGTCATGTACCAAAGAATATTCTCAAAGCAGCATTTTATGTAATTTTGCAAGTGGAAGTATTTTTAAAAGAAAAAAAAAACAACAGCTTCAGTCTGATTTCGTTATTCCGTACACCCTTTATTTTGATGATTTTCAAATAAATAATGCACTAGGAAGTCATACATATTGGATGTGTGGTTGTTATTTTAACTTTCCTACCATGCCACAATATTTGCTGTCAAAAGTAGATTATATTTTTCATGCAGCTTTAATATCAAGTGCAGATTTAAAAAACAGTGGCAGTGAAACGGCATTTTACCACTTAGTTGAAGAACCTAAACAATTAGGAAATGGTGTAGAGATTGTAACAGAAGGTAAAACACGCAAGATTCATTTTATTTTAGGTCTGATAGTAGGTGATAACTTAGCTGTTAATAGCATATTGGGTTATGTGCAGGCATTTAACTCAAACAAATATTGTCGTGCTTGTAGAAGGACAATGAGTCAAATGCAATGCCATGTTTTGGAATACACACACTTTTTAAGGAGTGTAGATAACTATGAAGAAGATTTGTTGAAAAATAACTTTCACGTAACCGGAATTAAAAATATGTGTATTTTTGACACATTAGAATATTTTCATGTCACAGAAAACTTTTCTTTTGACTTAATGCATGACATATATGAAGGTATATGTTCATATGATGTATGTAATATTCTGCTTGGATTGATCAATTTGCTTTTGATCAAATAATCACACGCCAATTGCAATATGGGTGTAGTTCTTTACTATCGCCGTGTCAACATGGTTTTGTGCCCCGACGATCAACCTCAACTAACTTGCTTGAGTTCACCTCTCTTGTTATGGACGATTTTTTGAAAGGTAACCAAACGGATGTGGTCTACACGGATTTCAGCAAATCTTTCGACTCTGTCAACCATGCGCTTTTAATTCATAAACTTGACTTCCATAAACTTGATTTCCACATCAATTATTAATATGGCTTACTAGTTATCTTACATACAGAACTCAACAGGTGTTGTCTAAAAATACCTTGTCTACCTCCATTGACGTAACTTCCGGTGTACCTCAGGGTAGTCATTTAGGTCCCTTGCTTTTCACCCTGTTCATTAATGACCTACCCCAAATCATCGCTCATTCCCGAACACTTATGTATGCGGATGATGTAAAACTTTGTTTCACATATTCCCCACCGTACCTTCCCGTGGGGATCTATTTCAAGCCGATTTGGAGTCATTCCGTCGCTGGTGTTCAGTTAATTTATTAATCCTGAATAGCTCGAAATGCAAGTTAATTACTTTTCATCGAGTAAAGCCGGTTTTTGTACCCTATTTACTAAACGACACTCTTTTGGAACGTATATCTGTTGTAACTGATTCTTCTTGATTGTTCTTTTCGACCCTAAACTTAGTTTTAATATGCACATCTCATCTATAGCTAATAAAGCCATGGGTGTGCTTGGCTTTGTTAAAAGGTGGGCTAAAGAATTTGATGACCCGTACCTCACGAAAGTCCTTTACACATCACTGGTTCGCCCAATACTTGAATATTGCTCGTGTGTCTGGTGCCCCTTATATTAGATTAGATTTATTTATTCATTTTTTCTTATAATTTACATAGTATAACAGCATATAGTTTACCTCAGTTAAAGAATTATGAATAAGAAAAAATGTAAGGCATTCTGTAAAAAGAAAATAATAGTTTCGAATGCCATTTTCAAATTTAAATCAAAAATAATATACATATTTACTTAGAGTAGTGTGTGGGGTGAAAACAGTACCCACCCGACCAAGAATCCTATTTAAACGAACATCGGAGATTTATGATTGTTTCTAGTAGCTTCAAAGTTCGTTAGATACAAGAGTCTCGGTTTTAAAACGGATGTTACGAAGTTAAAGGAAATTGCAATAGTTTCTCGTAACTTCAAAGTTCGTTAGATATTAGAGTATCGGGTTTAAAACGGATATTAGAAAGTTCAAGAGAATTGCGATAGTTTTTCGATACTTCAAATTTCGTTAGATATGAGAGTCTCGGATTTGAAACGGATGTTAAAAAGCTTAAGAGAATTACGATTGTTTCTCGTAACTATAAATTTCGCTTCCCACCCGACCAAGGATCCTATTTAAACGAAAATCGGAGATTTATGATAGTTTCTCGTAGCTTCTAACTTCGTTAGATATAAGAGTCTCGGGTTTAAAATTGATGTAAGGAAGTTCAAGAGAATCGCGGTAGGAGCTTGCCCCGGTCTTAAAACCTTCCATCATCCGCCGGATCTTTTCATAGAATTTTCGGGCATCATTCCTGTCAGCCAGCATCTCAAGCTCCTCACACTCACGCCTTTCGGCCTTACTTTTCTTTTTTCTGAAAAGGCGTCTCTCTTCCTTCTTTGCCTCACGATATTGTTGCCATACACTGCGGGTTGCGCCTGTTCGCAACGTCTCCTTGTAGGCAGCGTCCTTTTTTTCGAGGCAGTTTTGCATTCCTCATCGTACCAGTTGTTCTTGCGGGCTCGCTGGAACCCTATAGTGGCCTCAGCGGCGGTACGCAATGAGTGAGAGATATGCTTCCATTGCTCGGTTACATCGTTAGGTCGGGGATTGTCCTCTGCTAGCAGGTGTGAGAGTCGAGTGGAGAAATTATCAGCTGTCTGTGTCACGCGCAAATTTTCGACGTCAAACTTTCCTTCCGTTACTGTGCGCACTTTCTTCGTTGCACAGAGGCGTGTGCGTATCTTGGCTGCAACAAGATAATGGTCCGATTCGATATTGGGACCGCGTAGGGTACGCACGTCTAGAATGGTGGAGCTGTGTCTGCCGTGGATCATGACATGATCAATCTGGTTTCTTGTTCTTTGATCAGGGGACAGCCATGTGGCTTGGTGTATTCGCTTATTCTGGAACCTGGTACTACTGATGACCATATTGCGAGCAGCGGCGAAGTCAATCAACCTAGTCGCGTTGGGGGATGTTATATCGTGGATACTGAATTTTCCAACTGTAGGACCAAAGACTCCTTCCTTGCCCACCTTGGCATTAAAGTCGCCGAGCACGATTTTGATATCATGCTGGGGGCAGCGATCATAAGTTTGTTCAAGTTTATCGTAGAAGGAGTCCTTCTCTGCGTCGTCCGTCTCCTCAGTCGGCGCATAGGCGCAGATAAATGTTATGTTGAAAAACCTCGCCTTGATGCGGATCGCAGCGAGACGCTCGTCCACAGGAGTGAATGCTAATACTTGGCGACGAAGTCTCTTTCCCACTTCGAATCCTACACCACGCGCTTTGGCGCGTGTCTGGCCACTGTAGTATACGTCACAAGGACCGATGGTCGTCTTTCCTTGCCCCGTCCATCGCATTTCCTGCAGGGCGGTGATGTCGGCCTTTGCGCCTACGAGGACATCAACCAGTCGGGCAGCGGCACCGTCCCTTGAAAGGGTCCGGACATTCCCGGTACATGCCCTAATATCCAAATCATTATGCCTTATTCGTTTTGCCGGGGGGTTCTCATCCGAGGCTTTGATTTTGTTTTCATTGGAATTAAGTTTTTTACGTGGCGGGTCCCAAACCCAGCGCACAACCCGTTTCGGGGTTTTTGGAAAATATTTACACATATATATAGCGAGCCGCTTGCTTCAAGACAGACGCCCGCTTGCAGCCGCACCTCATGGTGAACAGACGCTACGCAAAAACCTCGGTGAGCCCTTAAACCAAGTATGTCAGAGTGGCCCCACCGGGGCTCCCTCTCTTTCTGCCGCGATCCTGGGTAGCTCCCGTTGCCCAGAGTGCACGAACGAGGACGCAAGAGTCGGTATTGAGCAAGGTCTCTTAGCAACCACACTCCATTTTGAACGAATGTGTAGATATAATAAACTTTTTTGAAAACCGCAATAATTAAACTACTTTATGTCGAAGTAAAAAATCTGGATTGACAAAAACGTTTAAATAGAACGGAATACTAAAACTTGTTTGAAAAAAAAAAACACAATTTTAAAATTTAAGTGAAGTTAAGCTTTGAACTCGCAATATCAACTGAAACAACTTCCTACAATATCTCAATAAGGCTAAGAGTCAGGTAGAAATAGTTTTTGCCTACAATGTTCAGTTTTTATTGTGCTACCTAAACGAGGGATGTAGGGTAGAAGGGGGCACATTCGGGCACATATACATGAGCTGCAGTAAATCGACAGTAATGGTGAGTTCATCTTTTTACAAACAGGTAGAAAGTTTTTTCGTTGACAAGCCGATTATGTACTCGTGGTTCCAAGGTCATGCTCATTATTACAAACGCAAAACAGTTTTCAACTGTGTTGGAGGCAGGCTTTAAACATTCATAAAAATATAAATTAATTTGTCTCAACATATTGCAGATATATAACAATTATGCTAAGATACGCCTACCCCTTGCCTCTAGCATTCATTAAAAAAAGGCTGTTAAACAATCAACAATGGGGAGTTATGAAAAAAATATCTTATATGAACAATTGGTTCTAACGGAAACATATACATAAAAATGATTTGGGAGAAATGGCAATAAACCTTTTATCTGAACGATCGGTTATATGGGAGACATATGCTATAGTGGTCCGATCCTGCCGGATCCGACATATATCTCCTATAAAGCCAGTATACATCTGTATGCCAAATTTCATCGAGATATCTAAAAAACTGAGGGACTAGTTTGCGTTCAAACAGACAGACAGACAGACGGTCATGGCTAAATCAACTCAGCTCGTCCTCTGCCCATTTTGGTATATTTATTGGTGGGTCTAACGGAAACATATACATAAAAAATGATTTGGAGCCTTGAAAATGAAAAAAATCGATTTCGACCAAAACAAGTCTCAAAAACAAACAAAAAATTATTTTTTTTTAAACTGTTAATGCCAACGTTTTTATCGCATAATTTTAAGTGGGATAGGAACTACGAGACAAATTCGTTTTCATCGGCAACACTTTTGCACGTTTTTGAAGAAACCCTTAAAAAAAATGGCGGATGGGTTATTTTTTTTCACCAAAACACTCCTCAAAACCCCAAAAATATTTTTTTTATTCAAAAAACTGTTATCGCCAAAGTTTTTAGCGGATAATTTTAAGTCGGACAGGGTATGTATGAAAATTTTTAAGTCAAATGAAAATTTTTTAAGTAGGTCAAAAAAGGTTCAAAAAACTCAAATTTTGCAGGCTCGAAAATAATTTTTTTGGGTAGGCGTAGTGGAACTTTTTTTTCCTGAACCCAAAACCTATCGAAAAATCGATGGCGCGATATGGGTTAACTTTCTTCCATACAAATCGACCCGCCTTAATGTATGTATTGTTTTGTGAAAAAATTGAAAAATTTTAAATGTGGGCGTGGCCTTCTTGCTCCTCTTACTTGACTTTCTTTTTTTTTTTAATGTATTTTTTTTTTTAATTTCTTAAACAAAACAATTAGAAAACCAAATTTTCGAAGGGTTCAACTTCGAACTTCGAAAGCCCGTAACTTAGTTTTGGAGGCTAACTTCGAAAAAGTTGGTTTGGTCCAATACCCAGCCAGCTGCTGTGCGTTGTAATAAATATTATTAACGCTATGTATTGATGAAATTTCTGCAATATAATTTAAAAAAAAATTACTACTTTTTCTAATAGAAAAATATTAGAATGGAAACTAAATGAAATAAATCGTCAAAATATATGATACGCGCATTTTTCTCGGATCTCGTAAACTTTTTTTGATGCCATAGTTCAGCTATATGAGCGTCTTTTTTCAAGTGATCCAAATTTTGTAAAAAATCAGCCGTCATGTCACGGATTTTGTTCACGTTTACGGTCACGGTTACACGTAGGGACTATAAATTGATTTGACACGTAATTTTTGTTTTGCCATTTTTTCGATTTTCTTCAGAGATATGATCTGTCAAAGTTTGGAATTTTTTTTGAAGTAATGAAAACATGTAACTACCTACTCAATCCATCATATCTCGGCTTGTACTAATGCTACAAACTTCAACTTGAGCTCATTTAAAAGTTAATGAATCAGGCTTTGCGTTTTTTAGTAAATCTAAACTAATGGTTGTTTCAAGCATAAATTCCGCGACTTCATTCTCCTTACTTGGTTAATGTGTTATGTTAACTAAGATACCACTATCCTTATTTTGGTAAACATATATATTATATATTATATGGCGGCCGCCGTGGTGTAGCGGTTAAGTGTTCGGCCTTCTACACCAAGTCGTGGCAGTTCGATGCCCGGCAAAGTAACATCAAAACTTAATTAGAAAAACAATTTTTCTAAACGGGGTCGCCCCTCGGCAGTAGTTTGGCAAACTCTCCGGGTGTATTTCTGCCATGAGAAACTTCTCAGCAAAAAATTCATTTGCTTTGCAAGTGCCGTTCGGAGTCGGCAAAAAACTGTAGGTCCCGCCAACTTGTAGGAAAACTCAAAAGCAACACACCACAAGTTGGAAAGAGAAGCTCGGCTAAAAATCTCGTTAGAGGTTATGATAACCTGTTGGTATATCGCCGCCATTAGTTTTTTTTTTATATATATTACATAGTAGACTAGGATGGAACTTTATTTTATGACAGGAAGAAAATAGATTGGCGCAGTTACATCCTTGAGGCAGTTACATCCTTAGTGAAACGTACGAATAGTAATAAAATTACTCCAATAATTTCTAAAAAGCGTTCGCTTAATAAAAATTGGATAATGCCTAAAACATTAGAGGGAGAGGGGAGGCGATAGATGCTTCAATCCACATAGGCTGAATCCGCATCCAAAAACAAAGATTCGGTCGTATTTTTTTAAGTTTTTTAACAAAACAATTAGAAAACCAAATTTTCGAGTGGTCCAACTTCGAACTTCGAAAGCCCGTAACTTAGTTTTAGAGACTAACTTCGAAAAAAGGGGAACGACATCTTTTTTACTTATGTCTTAATCTCTTTACGAAAGTTGATTTGGTTCAATACCCAGCCGCCTCTGTACAATGTAAAAATACTATTAACGTTATGTAAGGATCATTCAGCAATAGCTAAATTTCCTCTTTCAGAATTTGATACTGAGGTCAAAACGTGTCTTTTGTAGCATTGCTCGACAATCTTCCATGAAAGCTTTTCAGGGTACCCTTTGGTAAGAGAAAATATGTTCCCACAAAAAGAAACGGTTTCGGTTTCGTTCTTTTTGAGATCAAAATAACGGTTACAATTTCGGTTTCGGTTTTGAAAAATGAATCGGTTTTAATCGGTTACAGTTACGGTTTCGGTGACAGTCTCTGGTTAAAACAAAACACAGTTACTTATTACGATATCAAATTTAAATTAGTCTGGTGGCGGACGAGATTTATATCTAATTGTTTCTTGCATTCAATGTTGGTTGTAATTTTTATACCTATCATGAGCATGAAATGGGATTATAACTTTGGTCCGATGTTTGTAAGTCTGAGAAGAAAATTAATGATGATGATGATGAATGGCAATGGCGGGATACTCGCACGTAATAAGATATGGAAAGAAAGTGAAAAAAGAAAGTGCAATGAGTGAGTAAATAAACTAGACACTTTGGTTTTAATGTAAACAATACAATTATAATTAATTTATTCAAAGTGGAAATTATTAAACAATATTGAATTTTATATGGAAATCACTTAAGAATTTTTAATTGGACTTATATACAAATGTATTTTACCTGGATTTGGCTGCTGGTGGTCCTCGTATGATCGGAAAAGAAGTGAACGAGTGTCTAGATAAAAATCAGCTCTGTACCTTCGCCGAAGGCCTACATTTGTAGGATTCGAAGGGGTAAGAGCTGTTATCGGTATAAAGATAAAAGTAAAAAAAGTAATAGCGCGGCAGATACTAAGGCTTGCTACGGGGGGCGACCGATATTTTGGACCGATGGTCTAAACATGCCGGCCCCCCTTGCGATACGCAATATGAACGAATACACGAGACCACCAGCAACCGCTCCAATCCAAACTTAAGCTAAGACTACGACTATGTGGATGGTGGACGTGGGATGACGCCCCATAGGCTCTCCATGCTAGCCGCTACAAATTGCCCTGTTGTGGATGAGAAAGAAAGGTTAGAATATGGACGTGGTTTTGTCTAGTTCATTGCACCTTACTTATTTATTTAATTGCATGGTGGATGCTCGGCAAGCTATATTATTGCCCGTTGATGGTGGACGGTGGTGTGCCATTTAGCATGATGCTGGCATAGACATCGGCGCCTAACGTGAGGCGCACCGGCGAAGCGCGGAAGAATTCGGGGTCTGCCAGCTTCATGAATTGGAATGGTGTAGCGACGGTGGCGTCTATATTCGATGCTGGGTTCATCCTGTGGTAGCGTGTGACGACCGTAGCTTGAGTCGTGACCCGTCTTGCTACCCCGTATTCTCCTCTTAGGACGAGTGTGCACCTAGGCGGCCGGGTCCCCCACATCGTTCTAAGCCGAGCTTGGAAGCGAGCTCGCTGTCAATGACCGAGGTGGGTGAACACTGGTCGACCAGGGCACGGACAACGTGTAGTTTGCCGCCGGATTCGATGCAGACCGACGCGGTGGGGGCGATGACGACAAACGATCGCAAAATAACGTCTTCAGCGGGCGTATTGGTGGCTCTGCCCGACCGGAAGGTGGCAGGCAGACTCCTTTGGCGGGCGACTGTTGTATCGTTGGTGGGTGTGGGGGCCGGATAAGGTGCCGTCCGACCCGCTGTAAGGCGTGATGAGCGGAAAGGACACGTTTCCGCGTCACCCCGTCTTACCGCAGTGGAACGGCGGGATGGTCGGAAAGGACGCGTTACCGAGGCACCAGGATTCACCTTACCGGGCCTTTTCTGCGGTCGGAAAGTACTTGTTTCCGAGCCACGCTTTCCTTTGTCTTCTCCACAGCAAGTGCTGTAGTAGCGGGGGGAAAGAACGGGTTTCCGCGCCGCCGAGCTGTGGAGACCGTATCGGTGGTGATCTGGCCGCCTCCTCTTCCTCTTCTGCCTCGGCTACCTGTTCTGCCCAGGACTTAGTGGTTTCCGTGATGGCTATGGATAAGGCGTCATCGGAATTCTCCCCATCTTCTAGCGGATCGATGTTTGCCCGAATATGCGTAGAGGGACGGGTGGTGGCGTCGTCCATGTGCAGCGTAGTGTGATGTGTCTTGCTACACCGGTAGCATCGGTCCTTGCTCGGACATGTTCCCAGACCATGGAATGGCGATAGGCAGTTGGGGCAGTACTTGTTTATAAGTACCACCCGCAACCGCTCCTCAACCGCCATCCCACGGTATTGTTGGCAAAATCGGATGCCGTGGTTATTGCCACATAAGCGGCACGGGATGCTAAAGGGACGGGATCCCTCGGTCTTGACACGTGTCGCGGTGTAACGAGTCATTCTAAAAGGAATAAACCCGTTATTCACTGTGGGTTGCTCGTATGTCTGGTTGGGTGGCTTGTGTCGGCGTATGAACCTTTTTTTTTTTGTTTTTTTTTTGGAATTGGCCTTATTTATATATAGGCTATTTGTACATTATTTTGTGTATTTGGGCGTTTTTGGGCATTTTTTTCGCTTAATTTACCAAATTTGGTGCGATGTAAATGTGCTATTCCACTTCATTTACCAAATTTGTTGCGGTGTAGATGTGCTATTACACCTCCTTTACCAAATTTGGTGCGGTGTAAATGTACTATTACACTTCAGTTAGCAAAGTCACTCACCCTTAAGTTTCGCTAAACGGATTGCGAACAGCTGACACGCTTTGTGCTGCCACATCGCATCGATGGTGACTAGTACTCTTGCGATGTTAAAGCCCAGGCAGATGCTCCACGGCAGCTGCTAATAGTACATTTACACTTTTCACCCCGTCATTGTGGTGACATTTCCCGTACCGTGTCACGATTTGGGGAAACTAATTTAGGGGAATGGTGTCCGTTGTCGTACGATGACTGTGAAGGTAGTAACTGTCAGTTATGGATATTTGCCACGATATAATATTTTATTGATATTGTATACTTTATGGGTCAACTGCTAATAAGTTAGCTACAATCATGGGGGATAGCTCAAAAGACGGATTTTGGCCTCAGGATCACGAATCCGGAAGCGCTTATTTTATCTTTTTGTATTAGTGGAAGTTATGGTTAAAAACCCGGAAAATGACCCGGATCCGATTCCAAAATTGGGGCAGACTCCATGGTATTTATGTCCGAAATACCTTGCTAAGATGGCAGCCTTCGGCCGCGCTCAATAAAATAACTCTGGACTACGCCATCCCAATTCCGGATGATTACCGGAGCCGTGGCTGACGGTACACATTTTTTTTTTTGTACAGCCTATTTGTTTCCTCAATTATGTTCTCGGTGTTTATTTATGTTGGTACACCGAAAGATTTATACTCAGGCTAGTATTGACTAAAGTGGTTACATTTTATATCGCGCGATGCAGTGACGCGTTTCATGTAATAGAGCCTTAAGTGGAGGATTTAGTACCCGTGAATCCGGTAACGCGATTTGGTACTAAAAAAATTGGTAGTGTGGCAGCGCAAAAACCGGCGCTCTCAATGAATAAATGTCATTGATGAAATTTTGCACGAGGTAAGTTCTACACTTTGTTAATTTTATTTTTAATTATATTTTATTAAAATTTTCTATTTCTTTTATTTTCAGGTTGGAGACGGTGAACTGGGAGCCCGAGGATCATGGACGCGGTCGGAGGTTTGCAGGTAAGTATACATGGAAAAAGGTAAGTGTATCGTAAAAGTATATATGTTTGTACGTGTATGTATCATTCGCTGTGGTAGCCGGCACCCAGCGATGGATACATACCTGAACCAACTATTTAGACATGCGTATTCATTTTTCGTTTCAGGTTTCATGGGCAGCCGAACATATGCCCCATCAATGGGCAGCTGAACATATGCCCCATCGTGAGTGCCTCACAAAACTTTGTGGCACTGAAATTTATCTCACATACATAAAGGCATGGCGCAGGGGCGGGAAGCAAAATTATTGCGCCGGGGTGTGGGCAGCTATATGCCACATACAAATTTTCGTATCTAAACAAGATGGCGCGAGGTCCCAAGAAGCATTTGAAACGTTTAGCCGCCCCAAAGGCATGGATGTTGGACAAATTGGGAGGAGTATTTGCTTCTCGGCCATCAATTGGCCCACACAAGTTGCACGAATCATTACCATTGATGATTTTCATGAGAAATCGTCTGAAGTATGCATTGAATGGTGCTGAGGTGACGAAAATTTTGATGCAGCGTCTCATCAAAGTTGACGGCAAAGTGCGCACCGATCCCACATATCCAGCTGGTATCATGGATGTGATCACCATTGAAAAGACCGGTGAATTTTTCCGTTTGGTGCACGATGTTAAGGGCCGTTTCACAATTCACCGTATTACCGGTGATGAAGCTAAGTACAAATTGTGCAAGGTGCGCAAAACACAGCTTGGCACAAAAGGTGTTCCATTTGTGGTTACACACGACGGCCGTACCATTCGCTATCCCGATCCTCTCATCAAAGCCAACGACACCATTCAAGTTGATATTGCTACAGGCAAAATTACTGATTACATCAAGTTTGATTCTGACAATCTCTGCATGATCACCGGAGGTAGAAATTTGGGTCGTGTCGGTTCAGTTGTCAGTTGGCGAAAGATATCCTGGTTCATTTGATATTGTTCACGTTAAGGATACACAAGGACATGTGTTCGCCACACGTTTATATGGGAAATAATGGGTATTTCAACAATAATAAATAGAAATCATTATCGGTAAAAGTGGGCATCACTCAAGTGCAGGCTGAAAGGTAACAAATCTATTTTGTAGTGACGAATTATTTGCTTATTGCACATTTTTCATTTATTTGGCTATTATTGTGCTTTTCCGATCGTACGAGGAGCACCAGCAGCCAAATCCAGGTAAAATACATTTGTATATAAGTCCAATTAAAAATTCTTAAGTGATTTCCATATAACATTCCATATTGTTTATTAATTTCCACTTTGAATAAACTAATTATAATTGTATTGTTTACATTAAAACCAAAGTGTATAGTTTATTTACTCACTCGGTGCACTTTCTTTCTTCACTTTCTTTCCATATCTTATTACGTGCGAGTATCCCTCACTTAGTAACAACAACAAATCGTGGTTTTAGCACTGTGCTAGCCTCCTATGAATACCTTTGTAAGGGACCAGTCCCTAAATAAATAAAGTGTGGGTAAAATGAGCAGTCGTCCAGATGCCTGTCTCAGAGCCTAGTGCCGAGTGTCATTCAGCTTTTGCTGCTAACTGCAAACTCGTTAGTGCTAACGCTCACCCTCACTTAGTAACAATAACAAATCGTGGTTTTAGCACTGTGCTAGCCTCCTATGCATACTTTTGGAAGGGACCAGTCCCTAAATAAATAAAGTGTGGGTAAAATGAGCAGCCATCCAGATGCCTGTCTCAGAGCCTAGTGCTGAGTGTCATTCAGCTTTTGCTGCTAACTGCAAACTCGTTAGTGCTAACGCTCACCCTCACTTAATAACAACAACAAATCGTGGTTTTAGCACTGTGCTAGCCTCCTATGCATACTTTTGGAAAGGACCAGTCCCTATATAAATAAAATGTGGGTAAAGTGAGCAGTCATCCAGATGCCTGTCTCAGAGCCTAGTGCTGAGTAAAATAAAATTAAAAAATGCCTCTGCGGCAGCCACTTGAACCTAACCTAACCTAACTGCATTCAACCGTTTGAACAGTCACAGATTTGTAAAATAAAAAAATAAAAAACTAGGTCCCGCCAACTTGTAGGAAAAAAATCAAACACATCAGCACACTATAAGTTGGAAGAGAAGTTATAATTAACTCTAACAATGCTCCTTTAACTCGAGTGTATGGCCCAGCATGAAAGCAGTCTTTCTTTGACTCTTTTTGATGTAAAAGTAAGACTTACTTTTATCTATATTTACATATCTGGGACCGGAACTCCGCAGTGGACGACTAACTTAACCTTGAGTAACCTTAATTTACCTTACCTAAAAATACAACTCCAAAGCCCCAATTACATATATCTTTGACAAATGCGCGCCTCGTTTTTGAGCATTTGCAAAAATTTCGATTCGCTTTACGTTTAAAAAACTTTGTATGAAAGTGGATCCTACAAAGTTGAATGCAATTGGGCCTTCACCTATATAATCAAACATGATGAAAGCGGAATTTGAAAGTAGCCATTGCAAGTTCAATTCAATAATTAAATTAAAAATACAATAAACAACATAATTAAAAAAATATAGAAAAACAAGTAAGGAAGTCTAAGTTCGGGTGAAACCGAACATTACATACCCAGCTGTGCACATAAAATGCTGTTATTCTTTGTTTTGTATAGTTAATGGTGTTAAAATTAATAAAAATTGCTTGACTCATAAGTGGGCGGTGCCAAGCCCACTTTCCAAAATTTTGAAAAAATTATGTAAAGAATATGAAAGTTGATGTATGTACCAAATTATATTATTATAGCGAAATCAGTTAATTAGATATGGACTTTTCAATATTTCCACCTCCTTTCATTATAACTTTTATGAAAAAGTAGGCGTGGTCGCGAAGCGATTTCGTTTATTTTCTATAGCTGAATTTACCACAACAATAGTATGTTCTCTACGAAATTTCGTTATACTAGCATAAACTGTTCTGAAGTTATTAAGAGTCAAAATTTAAAAATTTCTTCAAATATACGTGGGCGGTACCACGCCCCCTTTTCAAAAATTTTTATAAAATCGGCCTTAGAACATCTAAATCAATACATATTGCAAATTTTATCATTGTAGCTGCTTCTAATATTGAATTAACCCATTTTATACGTTTTTCGAAATTTTCGATATCGAAAAAAGGGCGTGGTTATGGTCCGATTTTACCCATTTTCAATAGCAATCTATTCTGAACCCAAATAAGTACGCATGCCAAATTTGGTGAAGATATCTCATTATTTGCTCAAGTTATCGTGTTAACGGACAGACGGACGGACATGGCTCAATCAAATTTTTTTTCGATCCTGATCATATTGATATATGGAAGTCTATATCTACCTCGATTCCTTTATACCTGTACAACCAACCGTTATCCTAACAAAGTTATAATACCCTGTGTACAAGTACAGCTGGGTATAAAAACTTGTGTTAACTTACCGAGAATCGAACTCAGAGCCTTTAGCTCATTTTTGGCAGTGTATGAACTAGTATATCAACTGGTATAATGCTGATGCAGAGGCTGACTAGTATACCAATTGGTATGGTGCTGATGCAGAAGAGGGCAATTGCTTTTCTTTTTCTCTTGTAACTGCTTCTTTTTTACCTTGTAATTCACAGATGCTTTTTCGTGTTTGGGTAAATACAAATAGTCGCTGCTTTCTAAAGAATAAACTGGTATATTGCTGATGTAGGGACTGACTATAATACTGGTGCATAGACCGACTAGTATCCCACCTGGAATGAATGTCAAATTCGTGGACTAGTATGACAAGTGGTACGATCTGAATGGGCATAATGATTAGTATGTCCTGCCGCATAGACTGAGCAGTATGTCAACTGGTATGATTCTGATGTATATATGAACTAGTATGTCAACTGGTAAGATTCTTATGCATATATGAACTAGTATGTCAAATGGTATATTTCTGATGCAAATTTGAACTAGTCTGCCTACTGGTAAGATTCTGTTGCATATATGAACTGGTATGTCAAATGATATATTTCTGATGCAAATTTGAACAAGTATGTCAACTGATATGATTATGATGCATAAATGAACTGGTATGTCAACTGGTATGATTCTGATGCATAAATGAACTACTATATCAACTGGTATGATTCTGACGCATATACGAACTAGTATGACAACTGGTATGATTCCGATGCTTTTTTTAACTAGTCTGTCAATTGGTATGATTGTGATTCATATATGAACTAGTCTGCCAACTGGTATGATTCTGATGCATATATGAACTAGGCTGTCAACTGGTATGATTCTGATGCATATATGAACTAGTCTTTCAACTGGTATGATTCTGATGTATATATGAACTAGTCTGCCAACTGGTATGATTCTGATGTATATATGAACTATTCTTTCAACTGGTACGATCCTGACGTATATACGAACTAGTATCTTAAATGGTATGATACTGATGTGTATAATAACAAGTATATCAACTGGTATATTCCTGATGCAGAGGCTGACTAGTCAGCCCATTGATATGGTGCTGATGCAGAGAAAGACAATTGCCATCTCGTAGGACATCGCCGTGTTAAAAATACCAGTTGCTAATATGGAAAAATTACTGAACTCGAACTAGTTGAGGCCGCCTGCTGACTGGTATTTGATTAGTATAAAACTAGTTAAGTTGACTGCAGGGTTTATATGAGAATAATCATTTGTCGGAACCAGCAAGATCGGACCAAAACTACTCATAGCTCCCATACAATCGATTGTTCCGATAAATGGATTTCGGACTATAACTTCTGTAATTAAAGAGCAAGTAACGTGAAATTTTTTAAGCTTTGTTATTTTTACATGTAAAAAGTTGATATTGAAAATCAGTAAGATCGGACCAATAGTACTCATAGCTCCCACACAATCGATAGTTCCGATAAACAGATTTTGGGCTATAACTCCTGTTATTAAAAAGGTTGAAACGTAACTATTGCTCTGCAATGTGGGTCCAATGTCTACAGTAGGGTTGACCTAATTTGCCACATAGCCCCTATACAATTGAATCCATCCTTTATATATCAGCGCAAGAGCGTCACTCCTTTATATCGTGTTCATGCTTCAAATAACGTGACTCATACTTATGAAAGGTATAAAGCCTTCGGCACAGCCGAAGACAGCCTTTTCCTTACTTGTTCCTTCTTAAAATTGTACAAGCAAGCCATTAAGCATATGAAAGGGAATGATATTGCATGGTTTGCACAGAATTTAGAATTAGAAATGCATAATTATATCTATCCAGTTCATAGTATTAGCTCTCAATGCTATAATACAAAAAAAAAGCTTGTTAAAAAATTTGTGTTACATTTTTCATTTTTTTTTCATACAAAAATATAGATTTGGTTTTGTAAATATGTATTTTAGTAAAAGTCCGTATTTAGACCCCATTTTTGAAATATATTGATTTTGTAGAGAATTTAATAAGCAATCCAATGCTGTTATTTAGAAATAAAAATGTTGTGGGTAACATTGTGCAGTTGCAATGTTAAAAATGCAATTATTATAATAAAAATAAAAAAATTGCAAAATGCAAAAAATGACTAAGAAACGTAAAGCCTGATTGTAGCTTTAGTACAAGCCGAGATATGATAGATTGAGTAGGTACATGTTTTAATTAGTTTAAGAAAAATTCCAAACTTTGACAGATCATATCTCCGAAGAATATCGAAAAAATGGCAAAGCGAAAAATACGTGTCAAATCAATTTATACTCCCTACGTATAAGCCGAATTTGAACAAAATCTGTAGCATGGCGGTTGAAATTTGGATCACTTGGAAAAGAAAAGCTCATATTTAGCTTAATTTCCTCTTTAGGAATTTGATACTGAGGTCAAAACGTGTCTTTTGTAACATTGCTCGACAATATTCCGTGAAAGCTTTCCAGAGTACCCTTTGGTAAAAGAAAATATGTTCCCATAAAAAGAAAAAAGGCATACAAAAAATTCAAAACCGTTTGGAACCGGTTCCGGCTTTTGAAACGGTTTCGGTTTCGTTCTTTTTTAGATCAAAATAACGGTTACGGTTTCGGTTTCAGTCCTTGCTATTTATACATGCCTACATATCTTTAATTGAAAAAAGTTTAGTAAATGAAAAAAGTTGATCGTGATTTTTCGTGCGTGTTTTTTTGGATTTCGAACACGAGCACATGGGCATATGCGTGGTGTTTCGTGACACGGTCAAAAACACGCAGGACGCTGATCTCTAGTCCACAACAAAAAGATTTGACTTAAGCGGGCTACTCACCTGACAAGAAATGCCTCAAGAAAAAAACGAGCATATTTGTCTTTTGCCCGCTCAAGAAATTTTGACGTTTGCAACATTTTCCATTTTATTGCAAATTTCTCTTATAAAAATGTATAAAATATGTTTAGCGAAATATGTACTCACCTTTGCCATGAATCTGCACGTTTACCTCAAGAAATATATACGAGCATATTTATTTCTTCTATTTCTATTTTTTCTTATGAGCTGAATATTGGCTCAAGAAAATTTGACGTGTGAAAGCATTTCTTGACCATTTCTTAAGCGTTTTTTTATATGGAGTTCGACATTTCTTGGCAGGTGAGTAGCCCGCTTTAGGTATTAATGTTTACAAAGAGAAATCTTGCAAAAAAAACCAATTGATTTCTGTTTGATAGTATTAATAAGATGTTCTTACTAAGATGTTCTTACTATATACCTATTTAAATTTGACTATGGTTATGCCCTCATGAATTTATTTTTCAGATTTGTTTTGCCGATTTTAGCGGGTTTCTAGCGGTATTTGGTAAAATTTTAGCGGTATTTTGTAAAAATTTAGCGGGTTTTACTTGGTGATTGTTGACAGCACTGGTTTTTATTGAAAATTGGTTGTCGAAAACTATCTAGCATTTTCCCCAATTTTATAGCCTTTCGTAAATATGAACAATCTTGCAAAAATGAACTGGCCTGGTTTTAATTAGTTCATATTATCACGAGTGCTCTGTACTATCAAAACAGAAATCAGTTAATAAGTCATAAATTCTTGGTGGAAACCCTAAGATCATCTTGTTAATACATACATAAATCAGTTCGCTTTTTGCAAGATTTCGCTTTGTAAACATTAATAAGATTTTCTCAACAAATATAAAAAGAACTTTTTTCTTGAAGAAAGTCTATAAAGATACCATGTTTAGACCACCGGTCTAAATATATCGGCCACCCCTCGTAGCAAACCGTAGTATCTTCCGCGCTATTACCTTTTACTTTTTATCTTTATACCGATAACAGCTCTTACCCCTTCGAATCCTACAAATGTAGGCTTTCGGCGGCGGTACAGAGCTACTATTTATCTAAAGACTCGATCACTTCTTTTCCGAGCATACGCGAGTCATCAGCTGCCAAACCAAGGTAAATTATGACTTAAATTTCCATATCATAATTTATTGTGCACTGTGTAATTATTTCCATTCCATTACATTTCCTTATCACATACTAGTTACATTTAATAAAACTATTTGTACATATTCACTTTCGAATCCCATTGTTTATTTACTTATTCACTCGCCGCTCTTTTCATTTCTTTGCATATTATCACGTGCGAGCATCCCGCCATTGCCATTGGCCGCACGTAACATTGGTCCTTCGAGCCGGATCAAACCAGCACCTATGGCTCTTTACTAGACGACTAAGCCGTCTAGGGCGGGGAGTATATTTACGTGGCATAAGCTATGTTTATTTCGTTCATTTCATATCTTCTGCATTACATACCAATGCAATTCGCAAATAGTTTATGGAATTTACGGAATACATAGCTTATAGCCGCTTCAACAAATGGTGGTTTTAGCACTGTGCTAGCCTCCTATGCATACTTTTGGAAGGGACCACTCCCTATATAAATAAAGTGTGGGTAAAATGAGCAGTCATCCAGATGCCTGTCTCAGAGCCTAGTGCTGAGTGTTATTCAGCTTTTGCTGCTATCTGCAAACTCGTTAGTGCTAACGCTCACCCTTATTTAGTAACAACAATAAAATTAAATTTACAGTCCACTTATAATTAAAAATTTAAAATAAAATAAAAAAATTAATAATTAAAAAGTACCGGCGGCGGCAGGATTCGAACCCTGACCACCGGAGTGTGAGTTGGGTACGTCAACCACTGTGCCACAGCTCATACTCCTTAGCCAATAACTAAATACATATAATAATAAACTACTCTCCGCCCACCATTTAACTTCAGCTTAGACATGCTGGTCCCTTCCAAAAGTATGCATAGGAGGCTAGCACAGTGCTAAAACCACCATTTGTTGAAGCGGCTATAAGCTATGTATTCCGTAAATTCCATAAACTATCTGCGAATTGCAATGGTATGTAATGCAGAAGATATGAAATGAACGAAATAAACATAGTTTATGCCGCGTAAACATACTCCCCGCCCTAGACGGCTTAGTCGTCTAGTAAAGAGCCATAGGTGCTGGTTTGATCTGGCTCGAAGGACCATGTCTAAGCTGAAGTTAAATGGTGGGCGGAGAGTAGTTTATTATTATATGTATTTAGTTATTGGCTAAGGAGTATGAGCTGTGGCACAGTGGCAATGTTACGTGCGGCCAATGGCAATGGCGGGATGCTCGCACGTAATAATATGCAAAGAAATGAAAAGAGCGGCGAGTGAATAAGTAAATAAACAATGGGATTCGAAAGTGAATATGTACAAATAGTTTTATTAAATGTAACTAGTATGTGATAAGGAAATGTAATGGAATGGAAATAATTACACAGTGCACAATAAATTATGATATGGAAATTTAAGTGATAATTTACCTTGGTTTGGCAGCTGATGACTCGCGTATGCTCGGAAAAGAAGTGATCGAGTCTTTAGATAAATAGTAGCTCTGTACCGCCGCCGAAAGCCTACATTTGTAGGATTCGAAGGGGTAAGAGCTGTTATCGGTATAAAGATAAAAAGTAAAAGGTAATAGCGCGGAAGATACTACGGTTTGCTACGAGGGGTGGCCGATATATTTAGACCGGTGGTCTAAACATGCCGGCCCCCTTGCGACAAGCAACGCTAAAAGAAAAGTAGGAGTCACCAGCAACCGCTCCAATCTAAGGCTTAAGCTAACACGACGACTCTATGAATGGTGAATGGAAATGGCTATGGTCCCATAGGCTCTCCATGCTAACTGCTACAATGGTCCTGTTGTGGATGAGAAGGAAAGATTAGAATATGGACGTGGTTATGCCTAGTTCATTGCACCTTACTATTAGTGTTTCGGATTTTCTCCATGGTGTGTAGAGGCTATTTTGGGAAATTTTATTGCTGGTACGAACCAGATATTGTTAGGCCGAAAATTGTGGCCTGGGCTAATAATCTGTTGATTTGAGATGGCGGTGTGGCGTTCAACATGATGTTGGCGTAGACGTCGGCGCCTAACACGAGGCGCACTGGCGAGGCGCGGAAAAATTCAGGGTCCGCCAGTTTCATGAATTGAAAATGACTTGCCACTGTGCCATCGATGTTCGACGATGGCGTCAACCGATGATGGCGTGCGACGACCGTCGCCTGGGTAGTGATCCTTCGGTTTACCCCATGTTGTCCTCGTAGGACCAGCGTGCACCTCATCGGCCGCGTTCCGCCAAGTCGCTCCTAGTCGAGGTCAATGGCGAGCTCGCTATCAATGACCGACGTGGGAGAACACGGGTCGATCAGGGCACGCACAATGTGAAGTCTGCCTCCGGCTTCAATGGATACTAAAGCGGTGGGGGCAATAGCGACAAATGACCGCAATATGATGTCGTCGGTGGGTGTGTTTGCCGCTCTGCCAGACCGAAACGTGGCGGGCAGATGTCTGTGGCGTACTACTCTGGTATCGCTGACGGTGGAATGGGCCGGATAAGGTGCCGTCCGACCCGCTGTGAGGCGTGATGAGCGGAAAGGACGCGTTTCCGCGTCACCCCGTCTTACATCGGTGGGGCGGCGAGATGGTCGGAAAGGACGCGTTTCCAAGCCACCAGGGTTCACCTTACCGGGCCCGGGAAGTGGTCGGAAAGTACGGGTTTCCGAGCCACCCTTTCCTCTTTTTTCTGCTGGAGCTGGTTCGTGGCTTCTCCACAGCTCGTGCCGTAGTAGTGGTCGGAAAGAACGTGTATCCGCGCCGCTGAGCTGTGGAGTCGAATTGGCCCTGGCAGCCTGTTCTTCTTCCTCTTCTTCGGCCACCTGTTCTGCCCAGGATTTCGATGTTTCTGTGATGGCGATGGACAGGGCGTCATCGGAATTCTCCCCGTCCTCTAGCTGTTCGATGTTTTCCCGGATATATGGAGAGGGACGGGTGGTGGCGTCGTCCATGTGCAGCGTCGTGTGGTGTGTCTCGCTACACCGGTAGCATCGGTCCTTGCTCGGACAAGTTCCTAGACCGTGGAATGGCGATAGGCAGTTGGGGCAGTACGTATGGATAAGTACCACCCGTAACCGCTCTTCAACCGCCATCCCACTGTATTGTTGGCAAAATCGGATGCCTTGGATATTGCCACATAAGCGGCACAGGATGCTGAAGGGACGGGACCTTCCCTCCGTCTTGACGCGTGTCGCGGTGTAACGAGTCATTCTAAAAATTAATAGCCCGTTATTTTATGTGAATTTTTGGATGGTTGGGTGGCTTGTCGACGTGGTTTGGCTATTCGGAGTGATAAATAACAGAAAAACTTTGACCTTTTCCGATGTGTAGATAAATTTCATGTAATTTGGACTGTCAGATTGGTACATTTGTTTGTCATCTGAATGTTTGTATTTCTCTATTTATTTTTGAGCCTGATACGTTTAATTGAATGGCATGACTTTATCCGAGCCTTGCTAGCTTTTTTCCAATCTTCGGATAACTTTTTGGGGACTTGGTGGGTAGCGCTCCCCAATAAAGCGGGTAGAATGTCGGTAATTCTCTGGGGACTTACTGGGTAGTGCTTCCCAATGAAGTGGGTAGAACATCGGATAATTGGGAATTACTGGGTAGCCCTTCCCAGAACAACGGATACATGCTGCCAGTTAATTTTTGGAAATGCTAAGTGCTGTCGTCCGTCATTTTGTATATTATTTTGTATATTTGGGCATTTTTATTTTGTGTCATTTGGCATTTGTCCCTTTCCTGCCACCCAAGGGAACAGGAAGTAGTTGGATTGACTGCGTGCCGAAACTTCATAAACCAAACGTCCTTTGAGGTAGGATTTGATGACTATTTTGGCCATGCATGATACGAAATTAATCATTTGGTGTCTGAATTTATCAAATACATAATATTTGACGTGCAGTTTTTTAGTTCAGTGTGAACCTAGATTTGAATGGAAGACCAACGCCAACTTTGCAATTTTTCGGCAAATTTACCAAATTTGGTGCGGTGTAAATGTACTATTACATTTCATGTACCAAATGTGGTGCGGTGTAAATGTACTATCACACTTCAGTTAGCAACTTTGGTGATGTGTAAATGTACGATTACACTTCAGTTACCAAATTTGGTACGGTGTAAATGTATTATTACTTTATATGATAACACGGATTGGTACAAAAAAAATTTTCGTGTGGCAGCACTCACCGGAACTCTATTGCATGGACTGTCATTCAAGAAAACTCACCCGCGCTGGTAAGTAGTAAAATTTGTGGATTTGTTTAATTATTTCTTATTAATGAATTTTCTCGTTATTTTCAGGTTTCATGACCTACGAAAGGTGGATCAGCTTGACATATGGGAACAGGCGTATGATAATTACAAAACTGATCTTTGCATGCCAGAATTTCGTACACCACTCGAAGAACTAACATGGATTTTACGTTATGCTATACGTTTGGAATTCTTGGATGCACCTGAAACTTACAAAGCCATCCATTCAATAGAAGTAACAAAGCTACAAAGTAAATCGGCAGCACCTAGCATAAAAGCTGAAAATTTCTGCGATAATTTAGATTTTAATTCCAAAGAGTTCATAGCTGGCGTACGTTCATTGGCCAATAAGTCAAAAGTGCCGCGACATCCCAATCATTTGGTTCAATTGGAAGCAATCGCACGTATCGTACACGAAAGACTTTCTCGGCGGCTAAAAATCGTCAAGCTGTAACTGGCAAACCTTTTCCATTTGAGAAGGGCAGTGACGGACGATACCGCTTTGGACTATCCTGTGCGTATTCTGCGACTGTTACAAATACAAAGTTTACGTGAGCTGCAACCCAAAACTAATGAGACAATTGTATCTGTACAAGAACTGACTGCAAATCCCCGAACAGACGCCAAGCTTGGCAAAGTTGGATTTTAAGTTGCTTACGACTTCGAGATGCAACGAATGTCTCCTTTACTTTTAATTACATACATGTTGAATGTTATATTCTGTTCACGATGGTAATATGTAATTAACACATTTCTATAATATAAACACTGGTACAAAAATGTAGTCCCTTCTTCTCGTGGTACTAACATGGCTGCAACAGCAGAAATAACGAAAACCAATCGATGCGTTGATGCATAATTGTAGAGGGGTGAGTGGTGTTGCATCTACTTGTAGAGACACATGTAACTAAAATTGTTGTTTTCATGCTTTTAGATTAAAATACGCGCTGGCGTAGAAATGGGACGCGCTGGCGACATAATTGAAAATATTTGGCTGAAAAAAAAATTCTACCCTGGATTCATTCGGATGATCTTTGTCAGCTGATACGATATGCCGTCGAAAATAATAAGGTTGAAGGCGTTATCCGTGGTGTAGCCCCGGGAATTGTGACCAATGGCGAATATTCAAAGGTAGATAGTAATAAAATTAGTGTTGGGTATATTAGGGTGATCCAAAATAAAAAAATTAAAAAATTTTTTTTTTCGGTCTTACCCCTTGAAAAGTAAGGTATTAAGAGAAAATAAGCCTCGCCACAAAATTTGGCATTTGTTTCCTTTAGGGGTCAACTGCTAATAAATTAGCTCAAATTATTGGAAATAGCTCAAATTATTGGAGATAGCTCAAAAGACGGGGTTTGGCCTCAGAATTACGACTCCGGAAGTGCTTTTTCAATTTTTTTTTGTTTTAGTGAAAGGTTATGGTCAAAAAACCGAAAAATGACCTGGGTCCGATACCAAATTCGGCCCCTTTTTTTTTGTGGAGTTAGTAAGAGCAGAGGAGCAATTGTCAGTCAAGAAAAATAAATTTATTTTCTAGCTTGCAAGAAAAGCAACATTTAGTAAACGTGTATTTAGATGTCCTCCAACGAGAAAATGTCCTGGGGTGGCTCCAAGTTCGACGGTTCGTTGGATGAGGGCGTTAGTGGTCGCGAGTTGAGACATGACTCGATGCGACATAGTAGGGTGCTAAATTCCTCGAGGGTAAATTTATGATCGGAGGCGATCTTTTTAAAGTGGTTTTTGAAAATTTTTACCCCCGCTTCCCAGAGTCCACCCATATGAGGGGCCCCAGCTGGTATAAAGTGCCAGGTCAGGGTTTGATGGCAATAGTTGGAAAGGGTCTGGTTGCGGGCGTCTGCTAGAAAAGCCTTGAACTCGGATCGGAGAGCTCGAGAGGCACCGACGAAGTTCGTTCCATTATCGGAATGGATGTTTTTTGGACATCCTCGTCTGGCAACAAACCTGTCGAAGGCTGCCAGGAACGAGGCGGTACTGAGGTCACTTGTGGCCTCTAGATGAATTGCCTTGGTCGTAAAGCATACGAACAGGCAAACGTAGCCCTTTGACATGCGACACCCTCTGCCGCTGTAGGACTTGATGTCAAAGGGTCCGGCGAAATCTACCCCGGTGTTAGTAAATGCCCGGGAAAAGGTAGTGCGTGCGGAAGGAAGGTCCCCCATTAATTGGGTCTGTACTCGGTGTCGAAAGATGGTACAGACCTTACAGTTGTGGATAATAGATCTAATCATGTTTTTCACCTTTGGAACCCAGTATTGCGGGCGGATAAGCCGCAGCATTACTTGGTTTTCTCCGTGTAGGGAGATCTTGTGGACAAACTGGACCAGAAGACGGGTGAAATGACACGCGTAAGGGAGGATAATTGGGTGACGTTCGTTATAAGGCAGATCAAGGGATGCAGACAGACGGCCGCCCACCCGCAAGATGTTACAGCTATCGATGAAGGGGTTGAGAGGCAGGACTTCGCTTTTTGTCCCAATAGGTTTCCAGGATTTTAAATTCCCTAATTCTTCAGAATAATGTTTCTGTTGGTAGATGGATATAAGACGTTGAGTCATCATCATCATCATTTATTGGCGCTTAACCGCCTAAGCGATTTTGGCCGTCGCCTATCAAAGCACGCCAGTCATTCCTTTTTAGCGATAACTGACGCCAATTGGAAACCCCAAGGGAGTTCAAGTCATCCTCCACCTGTTGTTTCCATCTCAGTCGAGGCCTCCCCTTCCTCTGCTGCCGAATTCGGGTGACGATTGGAAAACCTTCTGGGCTGGAGCTTCTTTGTCCATTCGCATGACGTGACCCAGCCAGCGGAGCCTTTGGGCTTTTATTCGCTGGACTATGGTCAGATCTGCGTAAAGCTCGTACAGCTCATCGTTAAATCTCCTTCGATACTCGCCGTCGGCATCACGGGAAGGACCATAAATCTTCCGGAGAACTTTTCTCTCAAATACTCCAAGGGCCATCTCATCTTCTCTTGACATTGTCCATGAATCTGAGCCATAACTCAGAACAGGTATGATGAGAGACTTATAGAGCGCGATCTTTGTTCTTCGAGAGAGGACTTTACTTCTCAATTGCCTACTCAGTCCAAAGTAGCACTTGTTGGCAAGAGTGATTCTCCGTTGGATTTCTAGACTGATATTATTTTCGGTGTTAATGCTGGTTCCCAAATAGACGAAGTCCCTCACAGTTTCAAATTTGTAACTATCAACAGTGACGTGGCTGCCAAGGCGCAGGTGCGCCGATTCTTTCTTTGATGACAGCAAATACTTCGTCTAGACGTTGAGTCGTAGCCTTAATTTCGTCGGGCGAAATGAGGTGTGACTCCGCTTTAAAAGTGGATTTTGTTTTGGGACTCGTTCTTTGAGAGAACCTCATAATATATGATATGACCCTCAAAGCTCTTGAAAAATCGGAAAATCTATCGAGAATGTCCTCTTTATTGTTTGTTTGCGTAGTTGCGTGAATTTGTACTCTCTTTGCCTCGATGTTTGTACCATACTCTTTTTCTTGGGCTGGCCCGGTGAGATGGGACTGGTCCCTAAATAAATAAAATGTGGGTAAAGTGAGCAGTCATCCAGATGCCTGTCTCGGAGCCTAGTGATGAGTGTCATTCAGCTTTTGCTGCTATCTGCAAACTCGTTAGTGCTAACGCTCACCCTCATTTAGTAATGAGCAGTCATCCAGATGCCTGTCTCAGAGCCTAGTGCTGAGTGTCATTCAGCTTTTGCTGCTAACTGCAAACTCGTTAGTGCTAACGCTCACCCTCACTTAGTAACAACAATAAACAAATCGTGGTTTTAGCACTGTGCTAGCCTCCTATGCATACTTTTGGAAGGGACCAGTCCCTAAATAAATAAAGTGTGGGTAAAATGAGCAGTCATCCAGATGCCTGTCTCAGAGCCTAGTGCTGAGTGTCCATTCAGCTTTTGCTGCTAACTGCAAACTCGTTAGTGCTAACGCTCACCCTCACTTAGTAACAACAATAAACAAATCGTGGTTTTAGCACTGTGCTAGCCTCCTATGCATACTTTTGGAAGGGACCATTCCCTATATAAATAAAATGTGGGTAAAGTGAGCAGTCATCCAGATACCTGTCTCAGAGCCTAGTGCTGAGTGTCATTCAGCTTTTGCTGCTATCTGCAAACTCGTTAGTGCTAACGCTCACCCTCATTTAGTTACATGTCTAAGCTAAAGTTAAATGGTGGGCGGAGAGTAGTTTATTATTATATGTATTTAGTTATTGGCTAAGGAGTATGAGATGTGGCACAGTGGTTGACGTACCCAACTCACACTCCGGTGGTCAGGGTTCGAATGCTGCCGCCGACGGTACTTTTTAATTATTAATTTTTTTATTTTATTTTAAATTTTTAATTATAAGTGGACTGTAAATTTAATTTTATTGTTGTTACTAAATGAGGGTGAGCGTTAGCACTAACGAGTTTGCAGATAGCAGCAAAAGCTGAATGACACTCAGCACTAGGCTCTGAGACAGGCATCTGGATGACTGCTCACTTTACCCACATTTTATTTATTTAGGGACTGGTCCCTTCCAAAAGTATGCATAGGAGGCTAGCACAGTGCTAAAACCACCATTTGTTTATTGTTGTTACTAAGTGAGGGTGAGCGTTAGCACTAACGAGTTTGCAGTTAGCAGCAAAAGCTGAATGACACTCAGCACTAGGCTCTGAGACAGGCATCTGGATGACTGCTCATTTTACCCACACTTTATTTATTTAGGGACTGGTCCCTTCCAAAAGTATGCATAGGAGGCTAGCACAGTGCTAAAACCACGATTTGTTTATTGTTGTTACTAAGTGAGGGTGAGCGTTAGCACTAACGAGTTTGCAGTTAGCAGCAAAAGCTGAATGACACTCAGCACTAGGCTCTGAGACAGGCATCTGGATGACTGCCCATTTTACCCACACTTTATTTATTTACGGACTGGTCCCTTCCAAAAGTATGCATAGGAGGCTAGCACAGTGCTAAAACCAAGATTTGTTTATTGTTGTTACTAAGTGAGGGTGAGCGTTAGCACTAACGAGTTTGCAGTTAGCAGCAAAAGCTGAATGACACTCAGCACTAGGCTCTGAGACAGGCATCTGGATGACTGCTCATTTTACCCACACTTTATTTATATAGGGACTGGTCCCTTCCAAAAGTATGCATAGGAGGCTAGCACAGTGCTAAAACCACAGGTCGCTGGTTCATATCCGGCTCGAAGGACCATGTCTCAGCTGAAGTTAAATGGTGGGCGGAGAGTAGTTTATTATTATATGTATTTAGTTATTGGCTAAGGAGTATGAGCTGTGGCACAGTGGTTGACGTACCCAACTCACACTACGGTGGTCAGGGTTCGAATCCTGCCGCCGCCGGTACTTTTTAATTATTAATTTTTTTATTTTATTTTAAATTTTTAATTATAAGTGGACTGTAAATTTAATTTTATTGTTGTTACTAAATGAGGGTGAGCGTTAGCACTAACGAGTTTGCAGATAGCAGCAAAAGCTGAATGACACTCAGCACTAGGCTCTGAGACAGGCATCTGGATGACTGCTCACTTTACCCACATTTTATTTATTTAGGGACTGGTCCCTTCCAAAAGTATGCATAGGAAGCTAGCACAGTGCTAAAACCACCATTTGTTTATTGTTGTTACTAAGTGAGGGTGAGCGTTAGCACTAACGAGTTTGCAGTTAGCAGCAAAAGCTGAATGACACTCAGCACTAGGCTCTGAGACAGGCATCTGGATGACTGCTCAATTTACCCACACTTTATTTATTTAGGGATTCATTTTACCCACACTTTATTTATATAGGGACTGGTCCCTTCCAAAAGTATGCATAGGAGGCTAGCACAGTGCTAAAACCACGATTTGTTTATTGTTGTTACGAAGTGAGGGTGAGCGTTAGCACTAACGAGTTTGCAGTTAGCAGCAAAAGCTGAATGACACTCAGCACAAGGCTCTGAGACAGGCATCTGGATGACTGCTCATTTTACCCACACTTTATTTATTTAGGGACTTTTGTTCTATTTTATTAGGCATTTTTGACTCTGTGGACTGATTATAAAAATTATCGGTCAGAATGCAATTTTAACGATAAAGCAAGGTTTAAGTTAGTAAAACATCTAAAATCTCTTGTATCTCTCCAACACAAAAAAAGCAGTAAAAAGGTAACACAGTAAACAACTTTAAAAGTAAGTTTGTTTTACATAATTTATTTACTTCCTTGGTACAAGATATTGTTTACATTGGTTGGAAACTACTAATTTTTTTTCACAGAAAAATGCTAATTTTCGTCACTTACGTTACATAAAAAATACGCATACCAATTTTGCCTTATATACTAAAAATATTTGGGCAAAATTTTTCATGTTCTTCAAAACAACACTCATAAAGCATATATGAGTGAGATGTAATGCGTAGTTTGTGACCTTTCCGCAGTATAACAAAAACAATGAAGTTTCTTAACTAGCTATTTCAAAACGAAAGAAAAAAAATATTTCGGTAACCCTAACTTATTCACGTATATTTTCGTTAAGGGTTATGCAAAGGATAACTTGATATATATTCTACATAGTTCAATATATGTATAACAACTTAGCCCTAATGGAAGCTTTAAAACAAAACGTTGGTTTTACTGCTTTCAACAGTCTCTGTCATGGAAATTCCCACGATCTCTTCTTAGAATGTACCCTGCAAAAATCGAGAGTACTCTATTTCCTATCCAAAGAGTACTCCAATTGGAGCATCAGAGTACTCCAAATGTAATCCTTTTTCATATAAAAATTGTGCTCCAATTAACATTGCTATGTCCAAGAACTGGACCACCTACTCCAACCTTCGCTTTGTTTCTGCTACTCCATGAGAGTGCTTTGCAATGTACTCCAATGTTGTTATTCCTTGGAGTATATACTGCCAGAGAGATTGTGTCGTGATAAGGCACGAGCAATAATCGACTTTCAAGAAGTTGAAGGTGGTCCGATGAGGTATACAAAGGATTACTATTGAGTACTCCAGCATCAAAAAATTGGAACACATAATCCAACGATTTTTGCAGGGTATGAACAAATTCTTGAATCGTACGAGCCCATTTTTAAGGCTGGTTTTCACTAGGTCAAATTTTGACAACTTTTATCGACTTTATCGAAATAAGCAACCAAATCTCGATAAAATCGATGGAATTTGACACCATTTGACATAATGAAAACCAGCCTTTAGAATATGTCAGTCCATTCTTAAATTATACCACCCTGTTGGGAATCTGTATGCCTAACGACCAATTTCAATAGCGTAATACCACAATTAATGTTCGATATTTATTTCAGATTTCAATTGACAGTATTGATGCTTTAAAGTCTAAATAATAGTAATAAAGTTAATATGATATACAATTCAAGTTTTTCCTCACTTCCTTTGGTCGTCGGCTATTTCACAAGTAGAGATGGTAATAAGCCGGATACCAGTTAAAGTGACAAATGAGATAAGTAATCGATTAATCCGCTTGATAACTTAGGGATGACAGCTTAA
The DNA here is from genome assembly GCA_964058755.1 of Campiglossa producta. Taxonomy (NCBI): domain Eukaryota; kingdom Metazoa; phylum Arthropoda; class Insecta; order Diptera; family Tephritidae; genus Campiglossa; species Campiglossa producta. Next base: position 42,305,749 of record CAXKVI010000004.1, on the reverse strand, counting down.
CAGGGAGCCGAAGTCGTAACATTCTCCCTCCCGGTATCTTGGTCGGAGGCCGAGCATACGTTTCTTTCATGTTCATCTTCCGAATGAGGCGAGCGTATATCGAGGATTGCAAGCTTGGCGACTGGACGATGGTAGTGGACAAGTGCGCTTCTTATTTGCCCGTCCCTTCCGGGAAATGTTTGAGTGACAATACCCTTTGGCCACTGGAGTCGGGGTAGATTTTGGTAGACGATGATACACACGTCACCTAGTGCGATGGGACGTACTCGGTCGAGCCATTTACTGCGGTCAGTCATGTCGGGCAGGATTTCCGCAACCCATTGCTTCCAAAACTGATCAGCGAGTAGCTGCGAGTATCTCCATGACTGTTTGACGTACTTATCGTGATCACTGAATATACCTGCCGGCTTATCGCCGCTTGCACTACCAAGGATAAGGTGATTCGGTGTCAGTGCCTCCTGCTGGGCCGTGTCGAGCGAAAGATACGTTAGTGGTCTGCAGTTGAGGATGTTCTCCAGCTCGGCGAATAAGTTGTGAAGGACTCATCCGTCAGCTTAGTTGTTGGCGTGCGGTGATGAGGGTGGTATAAATTTCCATGTAATTTCGGATGTGGTAAAGTTGGTCTGTAGACATTGAAAATCTATCTCAGACTGGCGAAGGGTCTTGTCTGCCGCTTTAAGGATTGTTCCACTGTCGCTGAAGATTTGTCGTGATTGGCCTCGCCTGGCGATAAAATTACGAAGCGCGAATATACAAGAGCTCGTTGTGAGGCTGTAGGCGACCTCTAGATGAACGGCGCGACTGGTTAGGCAGGTAAAGATAACGCCGTAGCGCTTCTCATTTCTTCTACCGATCGTTGTCAGCATTGGCCCAAAAAAGTCAACTCCAACGTGCGTGAACGGTCTGGTATTTATACTGGTACGAGCCGTTGGAAGGAATCCCATTTCGGGTGGAGTTGGCGTTGCCTCTCTTATTTTGCAAGTCGCGCATTTAGCTCTAACACTTCTCAACAACCGGCGGAGTCCTGGAATTCTAAATTTCTCAAAAATCGTGTTTATAACCGTTTCATGATTGGCGTGCTTAAACTGTCGGTGATAGCTTTCAACTAGCAAGCGTGTAATATAATGGTCTTTGGGAAGTACAATAGGATTTGTCATTACAATATCGGCAAGGGCAGTTTTTTGGATTCGAGTTCGTTGTCGGATGACACCATTCTCATCCAAATAAGGCGAGAACTTACGCAGAACGCTTTTCTTGGGCAGAGCACTTAAAGGGTCGGCTGTGATCTGCATTATTTCTGTGCGAAATGCCGCTTGTTGTGCTATTCTAAAAATAAAGTTTCGACCCCACTGCAGCTCTTCCGTTGTCAGATTGTCAACTCTTGTTAAGCCAGGATTAATTTTCTTAGCAACTTTGACCCGGGCTACGTTCTTGGCTGCCAGCGTGGAGTTCATGAACTTCCTTACGTATCCAATACAACGAAGCAGTCTCTCCCACTTGCTAAATTTTGTGTAGTTTACAATGTAGTCATGGTTAATAGCGTGCGCTGCTACATGGTGCACAGCTTCTTCGTCGTCGGAAATGTCCGGTTCGTTCATATCGTGCTCTTTAAGTCCTTCAGGCGTGCGTAGCCAAGCGGGACCCATAAACCAATTACTGTTAGTGTTGAATTCGGGCTCATGCTTCCACTTAGTAGCGATATCTGCTGCATTATCGTTCTATGGAATATAGCGCCTTGCGTTAACGTTCCTCAATTCTTGTATCTCGCCGATTCTGAACATTACGAATTGCTTGAAACTTCGCGAGTCGGTCCAAAATGTGGTTGATCCAATTAGTATGTCATGCATGCTGGTGATTGTGCGGCTTAGTCGTGCTCCCAGTACGGCGGCCATGAGCTCCATTCTCGGAATCAACACGGGTAGGAGCGGAGATACTTTACTTTTTGCACAAACAAAGCTTACTGACACTCCGCCATGATGTTCAATGCGGAAGTACGCTACCGCCGCGTATGCGTATTCGCTGGCATCGGTGAATATGTGAAGTGATATCTGACTCCCTTGCTTTCTTGACGACCCGAAATAACCTCGTGGAACTTGCACTTGATTGACATTTGATAAAGCGTGTAACCAACGCGTCCATTCGTGCTGCAGGCTATAAGGAATCTCTTCATCCCACTCAGTGTTGCTTCGTCATACCTTCTGCAGTAATATTTTTGCGTGTACAGTAACAAAAACTCAAGAATCCTAGGGGGTCAAAGATGGATATCACTAGCCGCAGTATTTCGCGTTTCGTCGGCATGCGATTGCCCATCAGAACTTCCATGCTTGTTTTAGCGTGCTTAAATGAGAAGGTGAAGATGTCTAGACTAGTTTTCCACCACAGACCAAGGACCTTGTCAACTTCAAACCCCTGTTCGGTTCTGTTTCCTGCTCGGCAGAAATCATCTTCAGAGCCTTCATTTCTGTGTGCCGCAAGCACATGACTATAATTAGAAAGCCACCCACGGATATGAAAGTTGGCGTTACGATGAATCTTACTTACTTCCTTCGCTAAGGTAACAGCTTCCTCGACGGTGTCTACAGAATCCAGCATGTCATCGACGTAGTGCCTTTCCAGTATAGATTTAGCTGCGCGCGGATACACGTTTTGATGCTCGTATGCGTTTTTGTTCTTTACAAATTGTGCTAGTGAAGGGGAGCAACTCGCACCAAAACTCATAACGGTAAGCACATACACGTCTGGTGCGTGCGTTTTGTCAAAAACCCGCCATAGGAACCTTTGAGAGGGCTGGTCTTCGGAATCTACCCCCACCCTGTGGCACATTTCGCGGATGTCACCGCTGATTCCTATTCGCCCCACCCGAAAGTTGAACAGTACCTTAATAAGTGGGGTGAGCAGATCCGGCCCTTTTTCTAAGAATTTATTTAGAGCAAACTCTTGATATTCCGCGGCTGCATCCCATACCAGTCGTACCTTGTTCGGTTTGCTGGGGCTACTTACTGTAAAAATGTTACCGAAGATTTCGCTTTGCTCAAGCTTACGCATGTATCCTTTGCTTTTCATTTGCTTGATCTCTTCGTCGATTTGGGACTTCAGCATCGTATCTTTAGAGAGTTTGGACTCGAACGCGTTCAATCGTCGTAAAGCCGCCGGGTAGTTATCAGGTAAACGTATGTTATCGTGTTTCCATAGGAGTTTAGTTACGAAGCCCATTCCGTCTCGTTGGACTGCCTCTTCTAATCTTGGGAACTGCGTAGGAGTAAACCTTTCCTAGTGTATCATCGAGGTGAATTAAGTAGTCGAAGTTCAATTTCTCGGCTACTAGCTGATGTAGGGATAAGTCGTCCTCCAGCTCGTGGACATGAAGCTGAAATACGCAGTCGCTATAGGTTTCGGACTCACCTCTCGCTTGACCCAAAGGTCCGAAAACGGTCCAGCCCAATCGTGTTTTAACAGCAGCCGGTTCATAGGGTTTACCCTCCCTGTACTTAAGCGGCAGGGCTGCACGTACTTTATTTAGCCCGATTATTATTCTTGGTTCAGCTCCTTGATTCGAGCTGATCGGAACCGTTTTTGCATTTCCTTGGCGTTGAGTGTTTGTTTTTGTAGGTCTAGATGCTGTACTGACCGCACGTTGAAGAGCTTTACCTTTGCCCTGGTTTCTACTGACGATATATCTAGATCGACGGTTTTCGAGTTCTCTCCGTTCGCAGGGTTCCATCTGTACATTTCAGGGATAAACATGTTTCAGGCCCATCTATACCCAGTTGGTCAATGACGCTTTGTTCAATCAGTGTTGGCCCGGAACCATCATCAAGAAAGGCGAATGTATCGAGGGATTTATGCACCCCATAAATGGTAATGGGAACTATGTTATAAAGTACACTTGAACTACTTACCTGCTGGCTAGCTACTAGTGCATTATCGCTTGACGAATTATGGAGTTTCGGATGGTGCTTGGTGATGCAGTGGCCGATTCCGCATTCTTTGCGCTCGCGGCAGAATTGGGGGTTATGTGGCTTCAGGCAACACCGTTCTCGTGAACGTATTCCCACCTTTTATCGTAGCCTGCTGGTTCGAACGTTGGACAACCGATAACTTCGTGACTCCCATTGCATATAGAGCATTTGAGCTCGGCTGGCCGTGTACGTTCCTCCTGAACATTAACCCGGTTTGGGCGGCGTTTCTCTACATCGGTGGTTGCTAGACCGGATACTGGTATCGAAATAATACATCTAGCCGCTTCGGCTGATTCGTAAAGCCAGTCGCTTAAAGTGGCAACTGTGACATGTTCTTTGCCTCTAGCAAACATGGCCAATTCAGCCGCATTTGGGCCGGAAGTTTCTCTATCAATTCCTGAACAAGCATGGGATTATTCAGGTGCGCAGTAAAGCTACTCGCTTGCATGGACGCGGCGATATTTCTAACCTCCAGCGAGAAGTTAACTAGTGTGTCAAGCCTATTTGCGTTGACGCCTGACGATGCCCTTAGCTTTGCTAACATGCTGTTGATGATATTTTCGGGTCTACCAAACATCATTTTCAGCGTCGAGATTACCTGTGGTACTAACGAAAGAATAAGCAATTGGTTACTCACACATTCTAGTGCTTTTCCCTTCAGTGCCTTCTGTAGTCGGAGCATATTTACTTCATGCGAGAATCCACATATTCTTGTTGAGTGCTCGAAATTACTAATGAACAAGGGACATTCTTCAGTTTTCCCTGCAAAGCTTGGTAATTCGCGAGATATAACTTGACGAGCGTAAATATTGTTGCTATTCAATACCGGTCCGGAACCTTGTGTATTTTGAAGTTTAGCTTGATCAATGTGTTTAGACCATCGGTCTAAATATATCGGTCGCCCTCGTAATAGATACTAGTATCTGCTCGCGCGACTTTTTTTATCTTTTCGCCCGATAACAGCTCTTACCCCTTCGAATCCTACGTAAGTAGGTATTCGGCGGCGGTACAGAGCTACGTTTTATCTGAAGGCTCTTTCACTTTGTTGTCGATCACGAAGCACTTCACCAGCAGCCACTCCAGGTAAGACCAATTTCCAAAAGTAGAATTCCAATTTTGTAAAGTTACTTAATAAAATATTATTTATCCATTTTCATAAAATATTACTTGTACGCCTTAATTCTCCAATAATTAAGGTTGTACATTCTACTCAATAAAGAAAGTCACTTGTTATATTGTATCTATAGTTGAAATACAGTGTTTTATTATTTATTCACTCGCTGCCATTTCTTCTTCTTTCTCTTTTCATTTTATTACGTGCGAGCAACCCCGCTACTACCCGGGCTCTCCGTAACATTTGGTCCTTCGAGCCGGATATGAACCAGCGACCTATGGCCATATACATATTAAATAAACGCCTTACCCCATTGTATCAATGCTAACTAATGGGTCGATGAGGTAGCCTATTGTAATAGAGCACGACTCTGTTACCTGCGCGGACAGCGTATTGTTTATGCCTGACACTTGGATGTTCAGGCGTTGAGATGGCAAGTTTTAGTCTCCTTTTCAGTCTTTCAGTTATGAAAGAGCACTCAGAGCCGGAGTCAATAAGTGCTCTGGCCGAGAAATCCACTCCATTATAGTGGATCTTAATGCCTGCGGTTCCCAACAATACCCCTTTAGTTGTATTAGCATGTAATGTAGAAACATTATTAACATTTTCGTTTCTATTTGCAGACTCAAGCCTTGCCCTAGCCTGTTGCGAAGTTGAGGGCCTATCATCGTTGGAGTTGCGGTTCCAACTTCGATTATTTGTGTTGGTGTTTCGGTTCCGACTTTGATTGTTGGAGTTGGTGTTCCGGTTCCAACTTTGGTGGTTTCCTTGGGGTTGTGCTGTTGGCAGGTGGAGTAAGGTGTTGTGCCTCAAGTGACACAAGGTGCAATTTAGCGGATGACGTGGAGACTTCATTACCCATCGCAGCAAACATCCTGCGAACAAGTATGTACGTCGATGATGTTCTCTCAGGAGGGCATACTATCGACTACGCTATCAAGGCTCGCGATGAAATCACGCGTGCATTACAGTCCGCGGGCTTATCCCTTCGAAAATGGACGTCGAATTGCAACAAAATACTACAGGGAATACCCAAACATCATCGACTGAACGAGGACTTTCTGGAGTTCGAAGACTCCAGTACGATCAAAACACTCGGAATCCGTTGGAACGCACATTCTGACCAGTTTTATTTTACAGCTAAGCCCATCGCAAATAAGGATAGCATTACGAAACGGGCAACACTCTCAGCCATCGCTAAACTCTTCGATCCATTAGGATGGCTGGGCCCAGTCATCATAGTAGCCAAAATGATTATGCAAAACATTTGGTTAGAGGGGACCGACTGGGACGAGAGAGTATCGACTGAAACTTTAGAGAGGTGGCGCAGCTTTATGCAAGACTACAATGAAATTAATAACATTCGGATTCCACGATGGGTGTATTTCACGCCATCCAACGACGTGGAAATACACGGATTCTGCGATGCCTCCGAAAAAGCATACGCAGCCACAGTTTTTTTAAGAGTCAAAATGAAAGATCAGGTTTACGTTAACCTGCTAATGGCGAAAACAAGAGTAGCCCCAGTGAAGACCATCTCCTTACCCCGATTGGAGCTGTGTGGAGCGGTTCTGTTGGCCGAGACTTTGGAATCCGTCATCGAAAATCTGAATTTAGGCACATTCAAAATTCACCTTTGGACGGACTCAACCATCGTCCTAGCATGGATCCGAAAACCACCGGGTTCGTGGTCAACGTTCGTAGCGCACAGAGTCACAAACATTGTGGAAAAGGAAGGAAATCAAGCCTGGCGACACGTGGGTTCCGCATCAAACCCAGCAGATCTGGCCAGCAGAGGACTATCAGCGCGGGATCTAGTCGACAACGTTCTGTGGTGGCAGGGACCTTCTTGGTTACAAGAAGACAAGAATAAATGGCCAGCCCAAGAAAAAGAGTATGGTACAAACATCGGGGCAAAGAGAGTACAAATTCACGCAACTACGCAAACAAACAATAAAGAGGACATTCTCGATAGATTTTCCGATTTTTCAAGAGCTTTGAGGGTCATATCATATATTATGAGGTTCTCTCAAAGAACGAGTCCCAAAACAAAATCCACTTTTAAAGCGGAGTCACACCTCATTTCGCCCGACGAAATTAAGGCTACGACTCAACGTCTTATATCCATCTACCAACAGAAACATTATTCTGAAGAGTTAGGGAATTTAAAATCCGGGAAACCTATTGGGACAAAAAGCGAAGTCCTGCCTCTCAACCCCTTCATCGATAGCTGTAACATCTTGCGGGTGGGCGGCCGTCTGCCTGCATCCCTTGATCTGCCTTATAACGAACGTCACCCAATTATCCTCCCTTACGCGTGTCATCTCACCCGTCTTCTGATCCAGTTTGTCCACAAGATCTCCCTACACGGAGAAAACCAAGTAATGCTGCGGCTTATCCGCACGCAATACTGGGTTCCAAAGGTGAAAAACATGATTAGATCTATTATCCACAACTGTAAGGTCTGTACCATCTTTCGACACCGAGTACAGACCCAATTAATGGGGGACCTTCCTTCCGCACGCACTACCTTTTCCCGGGCATTTACTAACACCGGGGTAGATTTCGCCGGACCCTTTGATATCAAGTCCTACAGCGGCAGAGGATGTCGCATGTCAAAGGGCTACGTTTGCCTGTTCGTATGCTTTACGACCAAGGCAATTCATCTAGAGGCCACCAGTGACCTCAGTACCTCCTCGTTCCTGGCAGCCTTCGACAGGTTTGTTGCCAGACGAGGATGTCCAAAAAACATCCATTCCGATAATGGAACGAACTTCGTCGGTGCCTCTCGAGCTCTTCGATCCGAGTTCAAGGCTTTTCTAGCGGACGCCCGCAACCAGACCCTTTCCAACTATTGCCACCAAACCCTGACCTGGCACTTTATACCAGCTGGGGCCCCTCATATGGGTGGACTCTGGGAAGCGGGGGTAAAAAGTTTCAAAAACCACTTTAAAAAGATCGCCTCCGATCATAAATTTACCCTCGAGGAATTTAGCACCCTACTATGTCGCATCGAGTCATGTCTCAACTCGCGACCACTAACGCCCTCGTCCAACGAACCGTCGAACTTGGAGCCACTTACCCCAAGACATTTTCTCGTTGGAGGATATCTATTGAAAACACAGAAAGTTTATAACATGTTGATCATATTTTATAATCTTTATGATCATATTTCAAGAACCCATTTTGATAGCAGACAGGTGGGAATTGGAAGTCTTGTGCAGAGTCACAAGAAAATGTTTAAAAGGACTCAAAAGTTGGTTAACCAAAACATCAGCCTTTGGTCACCGAAAGGTAACATATTTGAGTCCTTTACAAGATTAACTCAGAATTTAATCATTAGAATTATTGAAAATGAGTCATAAGGATGACTGAAAAAATTACTATGATTCAAGGCTGCACAACGAAATAAACAAAAAAGGAAAACCTTTGATATAAACGTTATCAAAAGACATATTTTGGTTGAACTGAAAACGTTTGAATTTGAATATCGAATCACGCACGTATACATGGTCAAAAAAAAAAAAAAACTATAAAACCCAAAACAAAAATCTGAAATTTACAACCCTCGGAAAATAACAATCTTCATTCACTTACCCCATTTCTCCACTGTCCAACCGCCGCGTCGGTTCCGTCCAGCTGGATAATAAGTCAACTTTTTGATGTCTTTTCTATCTGCCCTGTTCTGCAGAACATTTAACTAGAAAAAGTGATTAAAAATTTACTTTTAGAATTTCGAATGACAATTTTGCTAATAAACATTTAAAAAGCAATTAAATCAACTTCAAAAAGGATTGAAAACTCGCAACAAATTGCACAAAGAGATTAATTAATTGCTTGTATTAGTCCAATTGGCACCACTTACCAATGTGTACAAAATCACATCCAATGACCAAACATCCACCTCCGGACCATCATATTTCTTTCCCTGAGATAATTAAGTGCCGCATATGGTGGACTGACACAAAACGTGTCCCAATCAAATCCATAGGCGTAACGCTATGCACATTGCTTGTCCACATCTCACTTATCAATTTAGCAAACTCTGTGGGGAGTAAAAGAGATTTGTAACTTCAATTTTTCTTTTCTTGATTTAACGCACTCACCTAGTAATATTTGTTGATCTTTGGAAGATGCGGAACGCGTACCATTGTGTTGTTTTAAGAATTCTGTTAATTCGCTTGTATGACCCAGGCATAGCCTGCATAGACCAATACGATATGAATCTCCACTTGATATTGAACTGTTAGCGGTAAGTGGCACACCAGAATCACCACTTAACGATGTAAGTGCATTTATTTCAACACTAGAAACCCGTGTCATATCATGGAGGGGTGGCGGCAGCACGCCAGCGAAGTCATTGTCACTTGATTGTCACATTTGCAAAATAGTAAAAACTGTGGAACTATTAAATGTAAATGATGCTGGAATATTAGAGTTCAGTTCCTCAGCCTTTAATGATGTTTCCATTTCCGAGAAGTTGCAAAAATACAACAAGTTAAAAATTTATCGCGGCACTGCAGCTTATATATCACATCCAGCTCTAATTTAAGATTTGTGGTTAGCCTAAGCACGTATACTTGGGCCATGATAATGATTTCAGTGCGTGCAGGTGTAACACGCACTTCACCTCAATAAAACCCCCGGCGCATTAAATTTTACCACCCGCCCATGCGCCATGCCATCATAAGGCATAAGTATGCAACGTTGGGGCATAGAGACAGCTGCGGCATATGTCTAGCTGCCCATTGATGGGGCATATGTTTAGCTGCCCATGAAACCTGAAAAGACAAAAAGAAAAATTAATACGCATGTCTAAATAGTTTGTTCAGGTATGTATCCATCGCTGGGTGCTGGCTACCACAACGAGTGATACATATACGTACAAACATATATATTTTTACGATACACTTACCTTTTTTCCATGTATACTTACCTGTACCCTTTTTGGCCACGTCCAGGCTCCTCTGGCTTCCAGCCCACCGACCATCCTGCAACCTGAAAAATAAAAGAAAATTTAAGCAAATTAATAAGATACAATTAAAAATAAAATTCACAAAAAGTAAAAGTTACCTCGTGTAAAATTTTCTCAATGACATTTATCCATTGAGAGCGCCGTCTTGCGCTGCCACACTACCAATTTTTTTTGTACTAAATCGCGCTACCGGATGCACGGGTACTAAATCCTCCACTTAAGGCCCTATTACACGAAACGCGTCACTGCATCGCGCGATATAAAATGTGAATACTAGCTTCAGTATAAATATTTCGGTGTACCAACATAAATAAACACCGAGAACATAATTGAGGAAACAAATAGGTTGTACAAAAAAAATGCGTGCCGTCAGCCACGGCTCCGGCAACCATCCGGAATCGGGATGGCGTAGTCCAGAGTCACTTTAATAAGCGCAGCCGAAGGCGTCCAACATCCGTCTTTTGAGCTATATCCCAGAATTGTAGTTAACTTTTTAGCAGTTGACCCATAAAGTATACAATACCAATAAAATATTATATCGTGGCAAATACCCATTTCTGGCAGTTACTACCTTCACAGTCGTAATCGCACAACAACGTACACCATTCCCCTAAATTAGGCTCCCCAAATCGTGACACGGTATGGGAAATGTCACCACAAGGACGGGGTGAACAGTGTAAATGTACTATTAGCAGCTGGCGTGGAGCATCTGCCTGGGCCTTAACATCGCAAGTCACCATCGATGCGATGTGGCAGCACAAAGCGTGTCAGCTGTTCGCGATCCGTTTGGTGAAACTTAAGGGTGGGTGATTTTAGCCGGAAATCAACGACAGCGCGATCAGCTGGTACCGCGGTCCCCACTTGGACCGACTTTAATTATTGAAATGACCGCTTCTTATTTGCAGCTATGCACACACATGACAAAAACAACGCAACAAATTTGGTAAACTAAAAAAAAAAGGGACAAAATACCAATGTCGAATTAAATAAAGAAAATATCCACGTAAATTCAAAGCCCATAAGTCAAAACCCATATTAGGGACACAAGCCACCCAACCATCCAAAAATTCACATAAAATAACGGGCTATTAAATTTTAGAATGACTCTTTACACCGCGACACCGTCAAGACGGAGGGAAGGTCCCGTCCCTTCAGCATCCCGTGCCGCTTATGTGGCAATAACCACGGCATCCGATTTTGCCAACAATACCGTGGGATGGCGGTTGAAGAGCGGTTACGGGTGGTACTTATCCATAAGTACTGCCCCAACTGCCTATCGCCATTCCATGGTCTAGGAACTTGTCCGAGCAAGGACCGATGCTACCGGTGTAGCGAGACACACCACACGACGCTGCACATCGATGACGCAGCCGTCCGCACCTCTGAGCAAGTCGGTCCTAACGTGGACATACTAGATGATGGAGAGATCTCCGATGGCGCGTTGTCGATCGCCATCACCGAAACCACCAAATCCTGGGCAGAGCAGGTAGCCGAAGCAGAAGAGGAAGAGGAGGCGGCCAGGTCACCACCGATACGCTCTCCACAGCTCGGCGGCTCGGAAACACGTTCTTTCCGACCGCTACTACGGCACGAGCTGTGGAGAAGCCGCGATACAGTCCACGGAGAGAACAGAGGAGAGCGTGGCTCGGAAACACGTACTTTCCGACCACAGCAAAGGCCCGGTAAGGTGAATCCCGGTGGCTCGGAAACGCGTCCTTTCCGACCATCTCGCCGTCCCACTGCCGTAAGACGCGGAAACGCGTCCTTTCCGCTCATCACGCCTTACAGCGGGTCGGACGGCACCTTACCCGGCCCACACAGCTGTCAGTGACACCACCATAGTCCGCCACAGGGATCTGCCTGCCACTTTCCGGTCGGGCAGAGCGGCCAATACGCCCACCGAGAGCATTTTTTTGAGGTCGTTTGTAGCCATTTCCCCTACTGCTTCAGTGTGCATTGCATCCAGCGGCAAACTACACGTTGTACGTGCCCTGATCGACTCGTGTTCACCCACATCGGTCATTGACAGCGAGCTTGCTTCCAAGCTCGGCTTAGAGCGATTTGAGGGGACTCGGCCGATCAGGTGCACACTCGTCTTGAGAGGAGAGTATGGGGTGGCAAGAAGGGTCACGACACAAGCCACTGTCGTCGCAAACTACCATCGCACGAACCCAGCTTCACATATAGACGCCACCGTTGCCGCGCCGTTTCAACTTATGAAGCTGGCTGATCCCGACTTTTTCCGGTCGTCACCAGTACGCCTGACTTTGGGCGCCGACGTCTACGCCAGCCTTATGCTGCAGGGCACCCCATCATCCACCATCAACGGGCTACTGGCCCAGGCCACGATATTCGGCCTGACTATATCTGGGGCCTACCCACAATAGGGCCTCAGTAAATCGACCCGTCATTTTTGTCGACAACTTTTCCACTAAAGGTGCAATGAACTAGGCAAAAACCACGTTAATGTACTAACCATTCTTTCTCGTCCTCCACAGGTGTCCACCGGCAGCTACGGGAAGAGCAAAGGCTCAGGAGGAAGACACATAGTTATAGTTTCATTTTAAATATTTAGTTTGGATTGGTTGCTGGTGATTCCCATTTTTTTTCTTTTAATGTTGCTTATCGCAAGGGGGGCCGGCATGTTTAGACCATCGGTCTAAATATATCGGTCGCCCCTCGTAATAGATACTAGTATCTCCTCGCGCGACTTTTTTTATCTTTTCGCCCGATAACAGCTCTTACCCCTTCGAATCCTACGAAAGTAGGCATTCGGCGTCGGTACAGAGCTACGTTTTATCTGAAGGCTCTTTCACTTTGTTGTCGATCACGAAGCACTTCACCAGCAGCCACTCCAGGTAAGACCAATTTCCAAAAGTAGAATTCCAATTTTGTAAAGTTACTTAATAAAATATTATTTATCCATTTTCATAAAATATTACTTGTACGCCTTAATTCTTAAATAATTAAGGTTGTACATTCTACTCAATGAAGAAAGTCACTTGTTATATTGTATCTATAGTTGAAATACAGTGTTTTATTATTTATTCACTCGCTGCCATTTCTTCTTCTTTCTCTTTTCATTTTATTACGTGCGAGCAACCCCGCTACTACCCGGGCTCGCCGTAACACAATGGTTACGTCGCCCGAGCTGATTGTGCTAAGTATTGCATATTTTCGTTGAATAAATTCAATCGTGGCCTTTCGTTCTGCTTCTAAGCGCTCGAGCTCAAGAATTTTACTCTCGCCATAAGAACTACCCTTGCCTGATATTCTAACTACCTTTGCACCTACCTTATATTGTTGATCAGCACCATTGGCCCCGGTCGATGTGCCTTGTTGGTCGCCTGCAGGTGTCGTGCTAGAGTCACCTTGAGCCTTCTTACGACATTCGTGGGGTGCCATGAATAAATCCCAAGTGGCAAAATCCCAAGTAAAAAAATTGGGATTATGACACACCCCCTGCAGTGTCATAATCCCAATTTTTTTACTTGGGAATATGACGCTGCAGTGGAGTGTCATACTCCCAAATGGGTTTTTGACACCTTTGAGCTGAAAAATTAGAAAAAAACTCAAGCCTGTTCAATACTTTTATTACAAGATTTATTTTCAAGTTTTTTGCCAGAAACAGTAAGCAAATATAATATATAAATTTATAATTGATATGTTTTGAGAAATGGCATTGAAAAAAAAAATATATTTCAGATATCCTTAAAGAAATTTAAAGGAATAGAATTAATTTTAATTACATAAATTTTAAATTATATGAAAAATTGCTCCGATGTTTCAACCACTTGTCGGCAAAAAGGGCATAAAGTTAGAGTCTCGCTTTTGCTATGTTTTTCTGCAATCTTTTCAAAGCACGGGCCACATAGATTTCCATGCCTGCATGGTTTTAAAAGCGTGCTTTTTTATTCACAAAGCATACTTCACACAAAATATCTCTAGAACTATTTTTGCGCGCACCGCTAATAAATACATATTTTAAACTTTCCATTTTTACCACTTGATATCTACTCAAGAACTGATAATTTTCATATTCCATTCATGGATAAAGACGGCATTCCTAACTTCACTTAAGACCGGTTCTTGTTTACAATTTTATACTATTCTGTTGGATTATGCCGACTTGGGCAACCCACATGGAATAATTTCGCCTGCGGCGCTTTTTTAGATAATCTTGAGACAATATTCTAAAATTATAATATAAAATGAAAATTTGGAATTAAAAATCGCGCGATTTTTTTTCCAAATTTCCGCCTGGGACGTTTTTTTAGTTTACATTTTCGAAAGAGCAATAAATAATATCTTGTTTCTCTCTTGGAGCTTGTCTTTTAGCTCATCTCATTTTACATCTCATTTTTACTTGGGATTATGACACCAGCCTACAGTGTCATAATCCCAACTTTTTCCATCTTGGGATTATGACATTGCAAGGGAGTGTCATAATCCCAAGCTTCATATTTGGGATTTTGTCTCATTATACCTTTCATGAACATGAAATGGTATTATAACTTTGGTCCGATGTTTGTAAATATGAGAAGAAGAAGAGATAGACCCATCAATAAGTATACCGAAATGATCAGGATGACGAGATGAGTTGATTTAGCCATGTCCGTCTGTCCGTCTGTCTGTCTGTCTGTCCGTCTGTCTGTCTGTCTGTCTGTCTGTTTGAACGCAAACTAGTCCCTCAGTTTTTGAGTTATTTGACTGAAATTTGGTATGCGGCCACCATTTTCCAATATAGGAATCATTTGTCAGAACCAGCAAGATCGGACCAATATAAAATATAGCTCCCATACAACCGATTATTCCGATAAACGGATTTTGGGCTATAACTCCTGTAATTAAACACGAAGGAACGTGAAATTTTATAAGTGTTGCTATTTTTATATGTGAAATATCGATGCTGAAAATCATAGAGATGGGATAAATATTTCACATAGCTCCCATACAATCGATTATTCCGATAAACGGATTTTGGGCTATAACTCCTGTAATTAAACACGTAGGAACGTGAAATTTTGTAAGTATTGCTATTTTTATATGTGAAATATCGATGTTGAAACTCATACAGATGGGATAAATATTTCACATAGCTCCCATACGATCGATTATTCCGATAAACGGATTTTGGGCTATAACTCCTGTAATTAAACACGTAGGAACGTGAAATTTTGGACGTATTGCTATTTTTATATGTAAAATATCGATGTTGAAAATCATTGAAATGGGATAAATATGTCACATAGCCCCCATACAATCGATTGTTCCGATAAACGGATTTTGGTAGATAACTCCTGTAATTATATCGGTAGGAACGTGAAATTTCGTAAATGTTGCTATTTTAGAATGTGGAATGTCGATGTTAAAAATCAATGAGATTGGACCAATATAACACATCGTCCCCATATAATCGATAGCTCCGATAATTTCGGTATGAGCTAAAGTTAAATTCACACAGGCTGTACTGGGGATCAAACAGTGAAAATCGTGACGCTTATTCATGAAAGGTATTTAGCCTTCGGCACAGCCAAAGACAGCTTTCCTTTCTTGTTTTTATTTGGGATTATGACACCCAGTCTACAGTGTCAAACACTCTCTTGCAGTGTTACTTGGGATTTTGCCACTTGGGGCTATGACATGTCACCCATTCGTGGCACTCCCAGTCTAGTTCCCCGACATCTGCGCCCCCTCCCGCGCAACTGAAATGATACCATTGATCGCATTTGTCGCATTGAACCATTTCTGTTGACTCAGGTCCTACACACAGTGGGCACTGCTCTTTGGCGTCCATGTTAACGTAGTCGGTGCCGTATATATCTTTGGCTCAGCGCTCACTAGATAACTTAACCTTGCTTTCTTGCGTATCTATGCACGTGGACAAAACTTCAAAGAATGTTGGGAATCTGTATGCCCAACGACCAATTTCAATAGCGTAATACCACAATTAATGTTCGATATTTATTTCAGATTTCAATTGACAGTATTGATGCTTTTAAGTCTAAATAATAGTAATAAAGTTAATATGATATACAATTCAAGTTTTTCCTCACTTTGGTCGCCGGCTATTTCACAAGTAATAAGCCGGATACCTGTTAAAGTGACAAATGATATAAGTAATCGATTAACCCGCTTGATAACTTAGGGATGACAGCTTAACAGGGAGCCGAAGTCGTATAAAAGTTTCAAAAATTTAAAGAAAATTCGCTTTGAAAAAAATACCATTTTTCCCCATACAAAATGTATGGGAAAGGACGAAAAAAATAGCCACCCCTAAGGGTTAAGTTAGAGCGCTAATTTTTTGCAAGGCTTATTTTCTCGTCAATACCTAAAGTTTCAGGGTGTACGACCGAAAAAAAACAATTTTTTTTATTTGAATCACCCTATTTTAGATACATTCTTTGTTACTCTCAACTGGCCATTATGTATTAAAACAAGTGTTATACAAAAAGTAGATAAAGGTAGAGTTAAGAGAACCAATTAGATCAAGTAATATGACCGAAAGTTTTCATAGCCGATTAAATATCACAAAGTTTGTGTTATACGAACTCATTCTTAGAAAGTATGAATCCGTTCTTAAATTTTAGGAACTCATTCTTAGAATTAACGAACCCATTCCTAAAAATCATAAAATGAAAATTTATTGAAATGAAAATAAAATTTTATTATAATTGTTATTTATGTATTACTAGTATATACCCGCGGCCTTGCCCGCCCCTGCGAAGTACCCATTCAACATTTTAAGTAAAACTTCGGTCGCCGAAGTTCACCAAGTTAGGTAGATTGGTCAAATAAAAAACTGTTGGAAGATCAATTATTTGTCTATTTTCTAGAGTTTTGAAAAAATAGTATGTATTGAAAAACGGTTTTCAAAAATTTTATTTAATATACATATCCTTGAAATCGATTGAAAGTGAGGTTTCTAAAGTTAAATATTGCTTTGGCTTTAAGTATGGAGATAAATGTCTCAGAAAGCAATTATCGAATAGTTCATCTAAACTTCAAACTTTGATATTTATATAATATTATTGAATACTGAAGCATTTATCAAGGGTATTTAAAATTTTCAAAATTCCCATCAATGGGGAAAGGTAGATTGATTAAATAATTTGAGGTTTTTGGGCGATCACGTTTTGACCGATAACTCAGTTATCGATAAATATATCGAAATACATATGTCGAAGTCCAAATGAAACATGGGGCAATCCCTTTTCGTTTGATACTCATATTGTTGGCCAATTTTAAGGCTTTTGAGCCATCTCGTTTTCACCGATAACTCAATTATCGATAAATTTATCGAAATATATTGAAGTCCAAATGAAAACTTAGGCCATCCCCTTTCGTTTGATACCCATATTGTAGGGCAATTTTAAGGATCTTTCACCAATAACTCAGTTTACAATAAATTTATCGAAATATATTTAAGTCCAGATGAAACCTGTGGCCATCCCCTTTCTTTTGATACCCATATTGCGGGGAAATTTTAAAGTTTTTGGGCAATCACATTTTCACCGATAACTCAGTTATCGATAAATTTATCGAAATATATGGAAGTCCAGATGAAACCTGGGGTCATGCTCTTTCGTTTGATACCCATATTGTCGGACAATTTTAAGGCTTTTGAGCCATCTCGTTTTCACCGGTAACTCAGTTATCGAAAAATTTATCGAAATATATTGAAATCCAAATGATACCCATATTGTAGGGCAATTTTAAGGTTTTTGGGCAATTACATTTTCACCGATAACTTAGTTATCGATAAATTTATCGAAATATATGGAAGTCCAAATGAAACCTGGTCTCATGCCCTTTCGTTTCCTACCCATAACTCAGTTATCGATCAATTTATCGAAATATATCGAAGTCCAATTGAAACCTGCGGCCATCCCCTTTCGTTTAGTACCTATATTTTAGGGCAATTTTAAGGTTTTTGGGCAATCACATTTTCACCGATAACTCAGTTATCGATCAATTTATCGAAAAATGTCGAAGTCCAAATGAAACCTGGGGCCATTCCCCTTCGTTTGATACACATATTATAGGGTAATTTTAAGGTTTTTGTTCAATAACATTTTCACCGATAACTCAATTATCGATAAATTTATCGAAATATATTGAATTCAAAATGAAACCTGGTGTCATCCCCTTTCGTTTGATACCCATATATCAGGGAAAATTTAAGGTTTTTGAGCAACCACATTTTCACCGATAACTCAGTTATCCATTAATTTATCGAAATATATTGAGGTCCAAATGAAACCTGGGGCCATTCCCTTTCGTTTGATACGCATATTGTAGGGCAATTTTAAGGTTCTTATTCAATAACATTTTATCCAATAACTCAGTTATCGATTAATTTATCGAAATATATCGAGGTCCAAATGAAACCTGGGGTCATTCCCTTTCGTATCGATAAATTTATGGAAATATATTGAAGTCCAAATGAAACCTGGGGTCATCCGCTTTCGTTTGATACCCATATTGCAGGGAAAATTTAAGGTTTTTGAGCAACCACATTTTCACCGATAACTCAGTTATCCATTAATTTATCGAAATATATTGAGGTCCAAATGAAACCTGGGGCCCTTCCCTTTCGTTTGATACCCATATTGTAGGGAAATTTTAAGGTTCTTATTCAATAACATTTTAACCGATAACTCAGTTATCGAAAAATTTACGAAATATATTGAAATCCAAATGATACCCATATTGTAGGGCAATTTTAAGGTTTTTGGGCAATTACATTTTCACCGATAACTTAGTTATCGATAAATTTATCGAAATATATCGAAGTCCAAATGAAACCTGCAGCCTTTCTTTTTCGTTTGTTACACATATTGTATCTTGTATTGTAATTTTAAGGTTTTTAGGCAATCACATTTTCACCGATAACTCAGTTATCGATCAATTTATCGAAATATATCGAAGTCCAATTGAAACCTGGGGCCATCCCCTTTCGTTTAGTACCTATATTGTAGGGCAATTTTAAGGTTTTTGGGCAATCAAATTTTCACCGATAACTCAGTTATCGATCAATTTATCGAAAAATGTCGAAGTCCAAATTAAACCTGGGGCCATTCCCCTTCGTTTGATACTCATATTGTAGGGTAATTTTAAGGTTTTTGTTCAATAACATTTTCACCGATAACTCAGTTATCGATAAATATATCGAAATATATTGAAGTCCAAATGAAACCTGGTGTCATCCCCTTTCGTTTGATACCCATATTGTAGGGAAATTTTAAGGTTCTTATTCAATAACATTTTAACCGATAACTCAGTTATCGATAAATTTATGGAAATATATTGAAGTCCAAATTAAACCTGGGGCCATTCCCCTTCATTTGATACTCATATTGTAGGGTAATTTAAGGTTTTTGGGCAATCACATTTTCACCGATAACTCAGTTATCGATGAATTTATCGAAATATATCGAAGTCCAATTGAAACCTGGGGCCATCCCCTTTCGTTTAGTACCTATATTGTAGGGCAATTTTAAGGTTTTTGGGCAATCAAATTTTTACCGATAACTCAGTTATCGATCAATTTATCGAAAAAGGTCGAAGTCCAAATTAAACCTAGGGCCATTCCCCTTCGTTTGACACTCATATTGTATGGTAATTTTAAGGTTTTTGTTCAATAACATTTTCACCGATAACTCAGTTATCGATAAATTTATCGAAATATATCGAGGTCCAAATGAAACCTGGGGTCATTCCCTTTCGTTTGATACCCATATTGTAGGGTAATTTTAAGGTTTTTGTTCAATAACGTTTTCACCGGTAACTCAGTTATCGAAAAATTTATCGAAATATATTGAAATCCAAATGATACCCATATTGTAGGGCAATTTTAAGGTTTTTGGGCAATTACATTTTCCCCAATAACTCAGTTATCGATCAATTTATCGAAAAATGTCGAAGTCCAAATGAAACCTGGGGCCATTCCCCTTCGTTTGATACTCATATTGTAGGGTAATTTTAAGGTTTTTGTTCAATAACATTTTCACCGATAACTCAGTTATCGATAAATATATCGAAATATATTGAAGTCCAAATGAAACCTGGGGTCATCCCCTTTCGTTTGATACCCATATTGTAGGGAAATTTTAAGGTTCTTATTCAATAACATTTTAACCGATAACTCAGTTATCGATTAATTTATCGAAATATATCGAGGTCCAAATGAAACCTGGGGTCATTCCCTTTCCTTTGATACCCATATTGTAGGGCAATTTTAAGGTTCTTATTCAATAACATTTTAACCGATAACTCAGTTATCGATTAATTTGTCGAAATATATTGAGGTCCAAATGAAACCTGAGGCCATTCCCTTTAGTTTGATACGCATATTGTAGGGTAATTTTAAGGTTTTTGTTCAATAACATTTTCACCGATGATTCAGTTATCGATAAAATTTATCGAAATATATTGAAGTCCAAATGAAACCTGGGGATGTCGTTTGATACCCATTTGTAGGGAAAATTTAAGGTTTTTGAGCAACCACATGCTCACCGATAAATCAGTTACCGATTAATTTATCGAAATATATTGAGGTCTAAATGAAACCTGGGGCTATTCCCTTTCGTTTGATACCCATATTGTAAGGTAATTTTAAGGTTTTTGTTCAATAACATTTTCACCGATAACTCAGTTATCGATAAATTTATCGAAATATATATAAGTCCAAATGAAACCTGGGGTCATCCCCTTTCGTTTGATACCCATATTGTAGGGAAAATTTAAGGGTTTTGAGCAACCACATTTTCACCGAGAATTCAGTTATCGATTAATTTATAGAAATATATTCAGGTGTAAATGAAACCTGGGGCCATTCCCTTTCGTTTGATACCCATATTGTAAGGTAATTTTAAGCTTTTTGTTCAATAACATTTTCACCGATAACTCAGTTATCGATAAATTTATCGAAATATATTGAAGTCCAAATGAAACCTGGGGTCATCCCCTTTCGTTTGATACCCATATTGTAGGGAAAATTTAAGGTTTTTGAGCAACCACATTTTCACCGATAATTCAGTTATCGATTAATTTATCGAAATATATTGAGGTCTAAATGAAACCTGAGGCCATAGTTTGATACCCATATTATAGGGTAATTTTAAGGTTTTTGTTCAATAAAATTTTCACCGATAACTCAGTTATCGGTAAATTTATCGAAATATATTGAAGTCCAAATGAAACCTGGGGTCATCCGCTTTCGTTTGATACTCATATTGTAGGGAAAATTTAAGGTTTTTGAGCAACCACATTTTCACCGATAATTCAGCTATCGATTAATTTATCAAAATATATTGAGGTCCAAATGAAACCTGGGGCCCTTCCCATTCGTTTGATACCCATATTGTAGGGAAATTTTAAGGTTCTTATTCAATAACATTTTAACCGATAACTCAGTTATCGATTAATTTATCGAAATATCTCGAGGTCCAAATGAAACCTGGTGCCATTCCCTTTCGTTTGATACCCATATTGTAGGGCAATTTTAAGGATTTTTCACCAATAACTCAGTTTACAATAAATTTATCGAAATATATTTAAGTCCAGATGAAACCTGTGGCCATCCCCTTTCTTTTGATACCCACATTGTGGGGAACTTTTAAAGTTTTTGGGCAATCACATTTTCAGTTATCGATAAATTTATCGAAATATATGGAAGTCCAAATGAAACCTGGGGTCATCCGCTTTCGTTTGATACTCATATTGTAGGGAAAATTTAAGGTTTTTGAGCAACCACATTTTCACCGATAATTCAGCTATCGATTAATTTATCAAAATATATTGAGGTCCAAATGAAACCTGGGGCCCTTCCCATTCGTTTGATACCCATATTGTAGGGAAATTTTAAGGTTCTTATTCAATAACATTTTAACCGATAACTCAGTTATCGATTAATTTATCGAAATATATTGAGGTCTAAATGAAACCTGAGGCCATTCCCTTTAGTTTGATACCCATATTATAGGGTAATTTTAAGGTTTTTGTTCAATAAAATTTTCACCGATAACTCAGTTATCGGTAAATTTATCGAAATATATTGAAGTCCAAATGAAACCTGGGGTCATCCGCTTTCGTTTGATACTCATATTGTAGGGAAAATTTAAGGTTTTTGAGCAACCACATTTTCACCGATAATTCAGTTATCGATTAATTTATCGAAATATATTGAGGTCTAAATGAAACCTGAGGCCATTCCCTTTAGTTTGATACCCATATTATATGGTAATTTTAAGGTTTTTGTTCAATAAAATTTTCACCGATAACTCAGTTATCGGTAAATTTATCGAAATATATTGAAGTCCAAATGAAACCTGGGGTCATCCGCTTTCGTTTGATACTCATATTGTAGGGAAAATTTAAGGTTTTTGAGCAACCACATTTTCACCGATAATTCAGCTATCGATTAATTTATCAAAATATATTGAGGTCCAAATGAAACCTGGGGCCCTTCCCATTCGTTTGATACCCATATTGTAGGGAAATTTTAAGGTTCTTATTCAATAACATTTTAACCGATAACTCAGTTATCGATTAATTTATCGAAATATCTCGAGGTCCAAATGAAACCTGGTGCCATTCCCCTTCGTTTGATACTCATATTGTAGGGTAATTTTAAGGTTTTTGTTCAATAACATTTTCACCGATAACTCAGTTATCGATAAATATATCGAAATATATTGAAGTCCAAATGAAACCTGGGGCTATTCCCTTTCGTTTGATGCCCATATTGTAGGGCAATTTTAAAGTTTTTGGGCAATTACATTTTCACCGATAACTTAGTTATCGATAAATTTATCGAAATATATCGAAGTCCAAATGAAACCTGCAGCCTTTACTTTTCGTTTGTTACACATATTGTACGGCAATTTTAAAGTTTTTGGGCAATCACATCTTCACCGATAACTCAGTTATCGATAAATTTATCGAAATATATGGAAGTCCAAATGAAACCTGGTCTCATGCCCTTTCGTTTCCTACCCATATTGTAGGGCAATTTTAAGGTTTTTGGGCAATCACATTTTCACCGATAACTCAGTTATCGATCAATTTATCGAAATATATCGAAGTCCAATTGAAACCTGGGGCCATCCCCTTCGTTTGATACTCATATTATAGGGTAATTTTAAGGTTTTTGTTCAATAACATTTTCACCGATAACTCAGTTATCGATAAATTTATCGAAATATATTGAATTCAAAATGAAACCTGGTGTCATCCCCTTTCGTTTGATACCCATATATCAGGGAAAATTTAAAGTTTTTGAGCAACCACATTTTCACCGATAACTCAGTTATCCATTAATTTATCGAAATATATTGAGGTCCAAGTGAAACCTGGGGCCCTTCCCTTTCGTTTGATACCCTTATTGTAGGGAAATTTTAAGGTTCTTATTCAATAACATTTTAACCGATAACTCAGTTATCGATTAATTTATCGAAATATATCGAGGTCCAAATGAAACCTGGAGTCATTCCCTTTCGTATCGATAAATTTATGGAAATATATTGAAGTCCAATTGAAACCTGGGGTCATCCGCTTTCGTTTGATACCCATATTGCAGGGAAAATTTAAGGTTTTTGAGCAACCACATTTTCACCGATAACTCAGTTATCCATTAATTTATCGAAATATATTGAGGTCCAAATGAAACCTGGGGCCCTTCCCTTTCGTTTGATACCCATATTGTAGGGAAATTTTAAGGTTCTTATTCAATAACATTTTAACCGATAACTCAGTTATCGAAAAATTTATCGAAATATATTGAAATTCAAATGATACCTATATTGTAGGGCAATTTTAAGGTTTTTGGGCAATTACATTTTCACCGATAACTTAGTTATCGATAAATTTATCGAAATATATCGAAGTCCAAATGAAACCTGCAGCCTTTCCTTTTCGTTTGTTACACATATTGTAGGGCAATTTTAAAGTTTTTGGGCACTCACATCTTCACCGATAACTCAGTTATCGATAAATTTATCGAAATATATGGAAGTCCAAATGAAACCTGGTCTCATGCCCTTTCGTTTCATACCCATATTGTAGGGTAATTTTAAGGTTTTTGTTCAATAACGTTTTCACCGGTAACTCAGTTATCGAAAAATTTATCGAAATATATTGAAATCCAAAGGATACCCATATTGTAGGGCAATTTTAAGGATTTTGGGCAATTACATGTTCACCAATATCTCAGTTATCGATCAATTTATCGAAAAATGTCGAAGTCCAAATGAAACCTGGGGCCATTCCCCTTCGTTTGATACTCATATTGTAGGGTAATTTTAAGGTTTTTGTTCAATAACATTTTCACCGATAACTCAGTTATCGATAAATATATCGAAATATATTGAAGTCCAAATGAAACCTGGTGTCATCCCCTTTCGTTTGATACCCATATTGTAGGGAAATTTTAAGGTTCTTATTCAATAACATTTTAACCGATAACTCAGTTATCGAAAAATTTATCGAAATATATTGAAATTCAAATGATACCCATATTGTAGGGCAATTTTAAGGTTTTTGGGCAATTACATTTTCACCGATAACTTAGTTATCGATAAATTTATCGAAATATATCGAAGTCCAAATGAAACCTGCAGCCTTTCCTTTTCGTTTGTTACACATATTGTAGGGCAATTTTAAAGTTTTTGGGCACTCACATCTTCACCGATAACTCAGTTATCGATAAATTTATCGAAATATATGGAAGTCCAAATGAAACCTGGTCTCATGCCCTTTCGTTTCATACCCATATTGTAGGGTAATTTTAAGGTTTTTGTTCAATAACGTTTTCACCGGTAACTCAGTTATCGAAAAATTTATCGAAATATATTGAAATCCAAATGATACCCATATTGTAGGGCAATTTTAAGGATTTTGGGCAATTACATGTTCACCAATATCTCAGTTATCGATCAATTTATCGAAAAATGTCGAAGTCCAAATGAAACCTGGGGCCATTCCCCTTCGTTTGATACTCATATTGTAGGGTAATTTTAAGGTTTTTGTTCAATAACATTTTCACCGATAACTCAGTTATCGATAAATATATCGAAATATATTGAAGTCCAAATGAAACCTGGTGTCATCCCCTTTCGTTTGATACCCATATTGTAGGGAAATTTTAAGGTTCTTATTCAATAACATTTTAACCGATAACTCAGTTATCGATTAATTTATCGAAATATATCGAGGTCCAAATGAAACCTGGGGTCATTCCCTTTCCTTTGATACCCATATTGTAGGGCAATTTTAAGGTTCTTATTCAATAACATTTTAACCGATAACTCAGATATCGATTAATTTATCGAAATATATTGAGGTCCAAATGAAACCTGAGGCCATTCCCTTTAGTTTGATACGCATATTGTAGGGTAATTTTAAGGTTTTTGTTCAATAACATTTTCACCGATGATTCAGTTATCGATAAAATTTATCGAAATATATTGAAGTCCAAATGAAACCTGGGGTCATCCCCTTTCGTTTGATACCCATTTGTAGGGAAAATTTAAGGTTTTTGAGCAACCACATGTTCACCGATAAATCAGTTACCGTTTAATTTATCGAAATATATTGAGGTCTAAATGAAACCTGGGGCCATTCCCTTTCGTTTGATACCCATATTGTAAGGTAATTTTAAGGTTTTTGTTCAGTAACATTTTCACCGATAACTCAGTTATCGATAAATTTATCGAAATATATATAAGTCCAAATGAAACCTGGGGTCATCCCCTTTCGTTTGATACCCATATTGTAGGGAAAATTTAAGGTTTTTGAGCAATCACATTTTCACCGAGAATTCAGTTATCGATTAATTTATCGAAATATATTGAGGTGTAAATGAAACCTGGGGCCATTCCCTTTCGTTTGATACCCATATTGTAAGGTAATTTTAAGGTTTTTGTTCAATAACATTTTCACCGATAACTCAGTTATCGATAAATTTATTGAAATATATTGAAGTCCAAATGAAACCTGGGGTCATCCCCTTTCGTTTGATACCCATATTGTAGGGTAATTTTAAGGTTTTTGAGCAACCACATTTTCACCGATAACTCAGTTATCCATTAATTTATCGAAATATATTGAGGTCCAAGTGAAACCTGGGGCCCTTCCCTTTCGTTTGATACCCTTATTGTAGGGAAATTTTAAGGTTCTTATTCAATAACATTTTAACCGATAACTCAGTTATCGAAAAATTTATCGAAATATATTGCAATCCAAATGATACCCATATTGTAGGGCAATTTTAAGGGTTTTGGGCAATTACATTTTCACCGATAACTTAGTTATCGATAAATTTATCGAAATAAATCGAAGTCCAAATGAAACCTGCAGCCTTTCCTTTTCGTTTGTAACACATATTGTAGGGCAATTTTAAAGTTTTTGGGCAATCACATCTTCACCGATAACTCAGTTATCGATAAATATATCGAAATATATGGAAGTCCAAAT
The DNA here is from genome assembly GCA_964058755.1 of Campiglossa producta. Taxonomy (NCBI): domain Eukaryota; kingdom Metazoa; phylum Arthropoda; class Insecta; order Diptera; family Tephritidae; genus Campiglossa; species Campiglossa producta. Next base: position 42,279,225 of record CAXKVI010000004.1, on the reverse strand, counting down.
GAAACCTGGTCTCATGCCCTTTCATTTCATACCCATATTGTAGGGTAATTTTAAGGTTTTTGGGCAATCACATTTTCACCGATAACTCAGTTATCGATCAATTTATCGAAATATATCGAAGTCCAATTGAAACCTGGGGCCATCCCCTTTCGTTTAGTACCTATATTGTAGGGCAATTTTAAGGTTTTTGGGCAATCAAATTTTCACCGATAACTCAGTTATCGATCAATTTATCGAAAAATGTCGAAGTCCAAATGAAACCTGGGGCCATTCCCCTTCGTTTGATACTCATATTGTAGGGTAATTTTAAGGTTTTTGTTCAATAACATTTTCACCGATAACTCAGTTATCGATAAATTTATGGAAATATATTGAAGTCCAAATTAAACCTGGGGCCATTCCCCTTAGTTTGATACTCATATTTTAGGGTAATTTTAAGGTTTTTGGGCAATCACATTTTCACCGATAACTCAGTTATCGATGAATTTATCGAAATATATCGAAGTCCAATTGAAACCTGGGGCCATCCCCTTTCGTTTAGTACCTATATTGTAGGGCAATTTTAAGGTTTTTGGGCAATCAAATTTTCACCGATAACTCAGTTATCGATCAATTTATCGAAAAATGTCGAAGTCCAAATGAAACCTGGGGCCATTCCCCTTCGTTTGATACTCATATTGTAGGGTAATTTTAAGGTTTTTGTTCAATAACATTTTCACCGATAACTCAGTTATCGATAAATTTATGGAAATATATTGAAGTCCAAATTAAACCTGGGGCCATTCCCCTTAGTTTGATACTCATATTTTAGGGTAATTTTAAGGTTTTTGGGCAATCACATTTTCACCGATAACTCAGTTATCGATAAATTTATCGAAATATATGGAAGTCCAAATGAAACCTGGTCTCATACCCTTTCGTTTCCTACCCATATTGTAGGGCAATTTTAAGGTTTTTGGGCAATCACATTTTCACCGATAACTCAGTTATCGATCAATTTATCGAAATATATCGAAGTCCAATTGAAACCTGGGGCCATCCCCTTTCGTTTAGTACCTATATTGTAGGGCAATTTTAAGGTTTTTGGGCAATCAAATTTTCACCGATAACTCAGTTATCGATCAATTTATCGAAAAATGTCGAAGTCCAAATGAAACCTGGGGCCATTCCCCTTCGTTTGATACTCATATTGTAGGGTAATTTTAAGGTTTTTGTTCAATAACATTTTCACCGATAACTCAGTTATCGATAAATTTATGGAAATATATTGAAGTCCAAATTAAACCTGGGGCCATTCCCCTTAGTTTGATACTCATATTTTAGGGTAATTTTAAGGTTTTTGGGCAATCACATTTTCACCGATAACTCAGTTATCGATAAATTTATCGAAATATATGGAAGTCCAAATGAAACCTGGTCTCATGCCCTTTCGTTTCCTACCCATATTGTAGGGCAATTTTAAGGTTTTTGGGCAATCACATTTTCACCGATAACTCAGTTATCGATCGATTTATCGAAATATATCGAAGTCCTATTGAAACCTGGGGCCATCCCCTTCGTTTGATACTCATATTATAGGGTAATTTTAAGGTTTTTGTTCAATAACATTTTCACCGATAACTCAGTTATCGATAAATTTATCGAAATATATTGAATTCAAAATGAAACCTGGTGTCATCCCCTTTCGTTTGATACCCATATATCAGGGAAAATTTAAAGTTTTTGAGCAACCACATTTTCACCGATAACTCAGTTATCCATTAATTTATCGAAATATATTGAGGTCCAAATGAAACCTGGGGCCATTCCCTTTCGTTTGATACGCACATTGTAGGGCAATTTTAAGGTTCTTATTCAATAACATTTTATCCGATAACTCGGTTATCGATTAATTTATCGAAATATATCGAGGTCCAAATGAAACCTGGAGTCATTCCCTTTCGTATCGATAAATTTATGGAAATATATTGAAGTCCAATTGAAACCTGGGGTCATCCGCTTTCGTTTGATACCCATATTGCAGAGAAAATTTAAGGTTTTTGAGCAACCACATTTTCACCGATAACTCAGTTATCCATTAATTTATCGAAATATATTGAGGCCCAAATGAAACCTGGGGCCCTTCCCTTTCGTTTCATACCCATATTGTAGGGAAATTTTAAGGTTCTTATTCAATAACATTTTAACCGATAACTCAGTTATCGAAAAATTTATCGAAATATATTGAAATTCAAATGATACCCATATTGTAGGGCAATTTTAAGGTTTTTGGGCAATTACATTTTCACCGATAACTTAGTTATCGATAAATTTATCGAAATATATCGAAGTCCAAATGAAACCTGCAGCCTTTCCTTTTCGTTTGTTACACATATTGTAGGGCAATTTTAAAAATCTTTGAAACTTTGGTGGACTTTTGACCGTTTGTGAATAATTTTTCTTAAATTATTCCATGTTTTTATTATTAGTGAACAAGATGGAAAAGTAACAACAATTACAAGCTACCATGATTACGTAATTTCGGCCTTGCTCAAGGGCACTTATCAAATGGCTTTGTGTTTAGAAATTTTTCATCACCTTTTGTTGGTCATCGAACCAAGAACCAAGGGGATTAGGAATTTCTAAGCCCGCAGTGTGTACCTCTTACACCAAGCTGCGTTGAGATTATTGCTAGCTTATATCCATCATGTTCACTTAGTATGTATTCATTTTATTTTATTTGTTTGTTTTTATACTACCTTATCGACAACTAGAGCGACATCAATCGATCGCCATTTATACTAGCAGTGTCAAGGATTTTAGTGCACCCCGTGATCATTTTACTGACAGCTGCAGCTTATTTTCACAGGGTGGCTTTTTTCGCTGTGTCCTGCGATTAATATGTATGTATGTTATGAGTTTGTGTTTAATGACCACAAACTCATAACATACATACATATTAATCGCACGGGCAATTTTAAAGTTTTTGGGCACTCACATCTTCACCGATAACTCAGTTATCGATAAATTTATCGAAATATATGGAAGTCCAAATGAAACCTGGTCTCATGCCCTTTCGTTTCATACCCATATTGTAGGGTAATTTTAAGGTTTTTGTTCAATAACGTTTTCACCGGTAACTCAGTTATCGAAAAATTTATCGAAATATATTGAAATCCAAATGATACCCATATTGTAGGGCAATTTTAAGGATTTTGGGCAATTACATGTTCACCAATATCTCAGTTATCGATCAATTTATCGAAAAATGTCGAAGTCCAAATGAAACCTGGGGCCATTCCCCTTCGTTTGATACTCATATTGTAGGGTAATTTTAAGGTTTTTGTTCAATAACATTTTCACCGATAACTCAGTTATCGATAAATATATCGAAATATATTGAAGTCCAAATGAAACCTGGTGTCATCCCCTTTCGTTTGATACCCATATTGTAGGGAAATTTTAAGGTTCTTATTGTGGCGAATGTTATCAAGAATCGCTCATCTTCCACCACTAGCGTCACTACCACAACTACAGCTGTTTAGATACATGACGTGAGAGCGACAGAGGGAGAGGCAGCTCGCGTGTTTACGAATGTGGCACAAAGAGGAGATGACGATAGATAAACGCTTCGAGAACACTGTTGCACGAATAAACCAGAAAGGTGTAGACATTTCTAGGTTGTGATGCTGCTGTCTGCTAGGGTATATAAACCGCGCAAAGACAACGCACTTCAATCAGTTTATTTTCAAGTGTTGTACAGTGAAGTACTGAACAGTGAGTTAACCCGCGATATTGTACTACGGTTTTTAGTAGTAAATAAAGCGTACTATTTATTAAGCAGAATCGGAGTGTTTTATTTAACGTACAGTGATCGAACTCAGGGAAAATAATCAAGGAATCATCGAATTCGTCACAATTGGTGTCAGAAGCGGTATTGTTAAATAAATTCAAGGACATTGAAAAGGATAACAAGGACATTGAAAAGGATAACAAGGACATTGAAAAGGATAACAAGGACATTTTAAGGATAACAAGGACATGGCAAAGTTGAATGAGTTGAAGATCCAGCAACTCAAAAACGAGTTGGAACGACGTGGATTGTCAACAACAGGCAATAAAGCAGAGCTACAATCACGGTTGCGAGAGGCTATGGAAGCAGAGGAAATCAATGTTGACGATCATGTTTTTCAGCTTTCGGAAGAGGGAGCGACGAAAATAGAAGAGCAAAAGGATACTCCGGGTTCAGTGGCAAATGTGGACACAAACTCTTTATTGGCTGCCTTGGCTCAAATGTCAAACAACATAACATCAAGCATGGCATCTCAGTTAGAAGAACAGAAGGCATACATGGCGTCACAGATCAAGGAAGAGTTGATGGAACAGGAAACACGCATAACGTTAAAACTAGAGGCACAAGAGCAAAGAGTCTCATCGCAGCTAGAAGTTGTCAGTGGACGACAGGATAAGATCGAAGCCGAGGTGGATGCGTTAAAATCTCGTATCCAGGAGTTGCAGCTGAATCGTCCAAGTGTTTCCACAAGCACGCCCAAGGTAAAAACCCCATCCTTTGACGGTTCTGTTCCTTTCCAGATATTTAAGCTACAATTTGAGAAGACAGCAGCTGTGAACAACTGGGACGCTGAGGACAAAGTCGCTGCTTTATTTGTGGCATTGAAAGGACCTGCAGCCGAAATCTTACAGACTATTCCGGACGCTGAAAGAAACAACTATGAAGCGTTGATGGGAGCCCTTGAAAGACGTTACGGTAGCGAGCATAGGAGGCAGATATTTCAAATGGAGCTTCAGAATCGCTTCCAGAAGGCTAATGAGTCATTGCAGGATTTTGCATGGGACATTGAGAGGTTAGCTCATTTGGCGAACGCAGATGCACCCGTGGAATACATCGAGAGGGTAAAGATCCAAAGATTCATAAATGGAATAATGGATGTAGACACGAAGCGAGCCGCATATGCAAACCCCAAAAGGACATTCGCAGAGACGGTATCACACGCTTTATTACAAGAGACAGCCTCGATTTTATGTAAACCAGATAACAAGGTTCGCCATGTGGAAAAGGAGACATCAGACTTGGTCGAAAAAATCAACAAAGTTCTGGAAGCCTTGAATGGAGCACAAAAGAAAAGCGATGGTGTCATTAAATGTTTCAAGTGCGGAAAATCTGGCCATATGGTGCGTCATTGCAACATCGGCTCCAGAGACTTCGGCAATGCTTGTGGACGTAAGGGTAACGCTGGAGGAGATGACCAAGATGAATGCCCTATAGTTTCTGTGTCGCAGGTCGGAGGGAAAGCAAGTACTGTTACTGTTAGAGGTTTCTTGGACGGAAAAGAGCGGTTATTCACTGTGGATACTGGCGCATCTCATTCCATCATTAGAAGTGATTTGGTCCAAAAGAGAGTACGACCATTTCAGGATGCAAAGTTGCGGACAGTAACTGGTGAAAGTAAGCTGGTTCATGGAGAAGTGCGGTGCAAAGTTGCGATTGGGAATGCGACTACATACCACAACTTCTTAGTGGCAGATATTGTGGACAAAGTCATCATTGGCGTCGACTTCTTGGCTGTGAGAGACATTCACATGAACCTGAGAAATAGAGTTATGAGATACAATGGCCAAGAAGTACCTCTGATCTTTGGACACAACATTGGGTATTACACCAAAGGAGTTTCATTAGAGATGAAGCACAAGGACACTCGAAATGCAAAGGTACCTCCTCGACCAATGGCTTTGATAGACAAATGCCTAGGTAGGTAGGTAGAAGTGGCTGCCGCAAAGGCACACCTAGGCCAGTAATAAAAGGCCCGTTGTGATACCACCAAACACTAGGAAAGTCAGTCCCGGGGCCCGGCCATATGGAAAATCCCAGTGCTGTTGGGACTCTCCATATAGCCGAAACCCGGGACTGACACTCCTAACCGACACCGCTACCCCTCCTCGAACCATTTTGATAACTTGATGAAGGCCATCAAGTCCTTTATGTCTAGCTCCGCGACCTGGCTTAAGCTAACCAGGAAGGGAACTCCCAGAGAGCGCCTTCTCGCTCCGCTTAAGGCCGGGCAGTTGCAGATGAGATGCTCCACCGTTTCCTCTTCCTCATCATCTTTGCAACTCCTGCAGCATCGTCGGTAGGGAACGCCTAGCCTTGCTGCGTGCCTACCAATAAGGCAGTGCCCGGTTAAAACACCTATTAATATGGAGATTTCCTTCCTTTTTAGGGCGTATATGTGTCTAGATCTTTTAAGATCGCATTTTGGCCAGGTTTGCTTGGATATCCGGCACCCTGGGGCTTGTAGCCATCTTTCGTTGGCTTCGCGGAGTGTATGCTCCTTCAGCATTAGCTTGCACGTGGCAAACGGCATACCTATGCGCTCTTTATCTTGAAGAATCTGCTTGGTCGTGCCCTGCCTGGCAAGTTCGTCTGCCCTACAGTTTCCCTCAATGTCCCTGTGTCCCGGGACCCATGTGAGGTTCACGCGGTTCTGTTGGGCCATCTCTTGAAGAGATCGACGACAGCTGAGCGTCAGTTCAGAGTTGAACGAGTAAGAGCCAAGGGATTTGATGGCCGCTTGGCTGTCGCTGAAAATACAGATATCCTGTCCGATGGTGCGTTTACCTATCCAAGTCACGGCGTCCATGATTGCAGAAACTTCAGCCTGGAAGACGCTGCAGTGATCAGGTAGTCTAAAGGAGAGTTCTAGGTCCAAATCCCTTGAGTAAACCCCTCCTCCGACTCTGCCGTCTAACTTCGAGCCGTCGGTGTATATAAAAGTGCCGCCATTAGTAGCGGGACACCGATCTATGTTCTCCCAGTCTTCCCTGCTGGGAATGTTTATTCTAAAACAACAATCTCCGACTGTTGTGGTCGCACACCGATCTGTGCTCAGAGGGAGAAAGCTGTAAGATCTTAGAATACAGGAGTGTCCAATAGTGCTTGCGCCCCAGACGGACGTTTCCCTTAGACGCAGAGCCGATGCCGCTGCTGCCCGGTACCCTTCCAGATCGAGTGGCAAAAAGCCAAGAATGGCCTGGAGAGCTTCATTGGGCGTTGTTCTTAACGCCCCGCTTATACAGATCATGCTCGATCTGTGGACTTTTCCTAACAGATTTAGGTTTGTTGCCTTTCCTAGCGCAGGCCACCATACCACGACTCCATACAGCATAATTGGCTGGATTATCGCAGTGTAGATCCATCTGCAAATTTTGGGGCTGAGCCCCCATTTTTTGCCAATGGCTCTTTTACACGTGTAAAGTGCAATGCACGCTTTCCTCTGGCGCTGGATGACATTCTCCTTCCAGTTAAGCTTTCTATCTAGAACTGTGCCTAGGAATTTGGCTTTATCAGCTAAGTTCAGGCGCACGCCATCTAGTTCTGGTAGGTTCAGCGGTGGTATCTTGTACCGCCTGGTATAAAGGACAAGCTCCACCTTTCCCGGGTTGATGCTAAGTCCGCAGCGAGAGGACCATGAAGAAACTTCTCGCAGTGCTACTTGCATCAAGTCACACAGGGTTTGTGGGAATTTGCCCCTATATGCAATAGCTAAATCGTCTGCATATGCCACTATCTTCCCGCCCCCCCACCTTGTGTCTCGTAGCAGCGAGTTTACGGTGAGGTTCCATAGGAGCGGGGAGAGAACACCACCCTGAGGCGTTCCTCTTGTGACATAGCGTGAAAGATCAACTGTTCCCAGTGAAGAAACTATTTTCCTTCCCTTTAGTAGTTGATCAATTAGTCCAATAAGAGACCTGTTTATGCCCAGGTTTGTTAAAGCAGTGTTAATAGCCTCCGGCCTTATATTGTTGAAAGCCCCTTCGATGTCCAGAAAGGCCACGAGACAGTACTCCTTTTCGTGCAATGATTTTTCAACAATAGAGACTAGGCTGTGGAGCGCAGTTTCCGTTGATTTACCTTTGGTGTATGCATGTTGATAGCTAGAAATAAGGTTGCTATCAATAGTAGAGAAGAGATAATCGCTAATTATCCTCTCGAAGGTTTTAAGTGCAAAAGACGAGAGACTGATCGGTCTGTAGTCTTTAGGCTCATAGTGTGAGGCCTTCCCAGCCTTTGGAATAAAGACTACCGTGGCGCTTCTCCAGGAGCACGGAATGTAATTAAGAGCCAGGCAGGCTGAATAGAGAACTACCAGCCATTTAGCTGATATTTCCAGCGTGTTTATAAGTTGTGCGGGGAAAATCCCGTCTGGCCCGGCTGCCTTGAACGGCTCAAAGCTTTTGATTGCCCACCTTACCCTTTCCTCCGTAATGGGTATGTTTACCGCCAGGTTTGTTGCAGATGCTACAGGTGCATCATACAAGTTCCCCGGAAAGTGTGTGTTCAGGAGCAGCTCCAGGGTTTCCCCTTCCGTGCTGGTCCAAGATCCGTCAGGCTTCCGTAAATAGCTAATGGCTGTTTGAGTTTTTGATAGCACTCGTCTGAGTCTCGCTGTATCATCGACTTTTTCGACCCCGGTGCAGAAATTTCTCCACGAAGTTCTCTTCGCTTGCCTTAGAGCCTTTTTATAGGCCCTCAGTTTAGCTTTATATTCGAGCCATTCAGGCTCCGTACCGATGCTCTTGGCCTTGTTAAATTGCTTCCTGCATGATATACGGAACGAATCCAGGTCGTAAGACCACCAGTGGGGTCTATGTTTGCCGCGTGGTTTTGGTACTGGACAAGCCTGCTCTAGGGCATTTGAGAGCGCCGTTGTAAAGGTCGTTACCAGATCATCCAGTTCTCCCACTGATGAGGGGGCTTGTGGAGGTAATACTGGTAGGTCCCTAGCTAATATTTGGTTATGTAGCTGCCAGTTAGTGTTGCGTGGATTTCGTTTCATGACTGGCTGCTCAACAATAAAGTCTAACACAATTTCTATGTACCGATGGTCAGAAAATGAATGCTCATCAAGAACACGCCATTTTCTGACCCACTCATAAGCACCTTCGCTACAAACAGTGAGGTCTATAACCTCCCTACGAGCTTTAGTTATAAAAGTAGGCTCGTTACCCACGTTACAAACCACCAGGTTAGTTGTTAGTAGGTAGTCAAACAGAGACTCGCCCCTAGCGTTAATATCGGAGCTTCCCCACTGGACGTGATGAGCATTAGCGTCAGCTCCAATAATAAGATGGCCCGTACAGAAATTATCCACCAGATCTTTCACCTCCTTTTGTGGAGGAGGTTCTTCGGCGTCATAGGGCATATAGACCGACGCCATCGTTAGGCTGGTGCTGCCGACTGTTAAGCTGGCAGCTGTAACGTCACCATTTGAGTAGTTGGGTAATAGAAAGGTGTTTAGCTCAGACTTTACCAAAATACAGGTTCTGACCTTGCCCTCATCATTGGCTTGGATGAGCTTGTACCCCTTAGTCCCCAATCCACAGATCCTAGAGCTATTGACCCAGGGCTCCTGGATAAGGACCACGTCTACGTCGCCTTTAGAAAGACGACTGCTTAAAACAGCCGAGGCTGCTTTAGATTTGTGCAGATTTATCTGAAGCACCACCAACATGAGAGAGCTCAGACATCCCTGCCGCCAGCGTGTCGTCGAGGTCTGGCCTGTTCCGGGGGCTGTCTCTCAACGAGGAGTTGTTCAGAGCACCTGCACGATTTGGCGTGGCGGGAACCCTGCTGTCTGAAGCAGCATCAACGTTAGTGTGCTCAGGTTTAGCCACGATCGTGACGTCGAGGCCTTCTTCGTCAAGCAGGCTTTCTTCTATCGCCGAGTTGTTCGCAGCACCATCGCAATTTGACGTGGCGGATAACATACTTTCCGCGTCGGACTCCTCTGCTTTCCCTTCCGATGCCTCGATCTCCGAGTCCTCCGGAGCGTCCGGAATAGCAGCGCGCTGTGCATCGCCACGGTATACGTGGATCACGATCTGACCCAAGCCGTAATGCACTCGTCCGTTGCACCGTTTAAGGGGCTCGAGCGCCTCCTTATTCAGAGTGATAACCACCTGTCTATTGGGCCCAACCACATCATCGACCAGATTGACGCCCCAATCCTGCGTCGGGAGAGACGGATTCCAGACCTGCAGCATCTCAAGAATATTCTCGGGTTCTGCAGGGACGGCAGGAATCCATGCCCTTGCCCTTGGCCGAGCAGGAATGTCCTTCCAGTCGACGACATCTAGTCTTGCCCCTGGATAGACTTCACCCAGTCTTGCAACTGCTGCCTTATACAGTGCGACAGTTCTTGCATCCTCGCACGCGAATATTTTGATCTGACCTTGGTGCCAGCCCGCGTCAGTACCTCGCGGCGGACTACCCGGAGACTCACGCATTAAGTGGAGGAGGGCCCTGCCCATTTCATTCCGGACATACAGCCACTGGTCTTTGGGGATGGACCAACGGTCGTTACCTCGGTCAATGAAACCTATAAGGATTCTGTCCTTGGTTACTTCAGCAAAGCTGAGTTTTCCCACTACGGGGTTGACCTGATGCCGCTTCGGATGGGGGTCTACCTCTCCGTCCGATCTCTGGCGTTTGAAGGGATTACCGTTCACCCTCTTAGGCACATAGGGCCTCTGGAAATTTGGTATCAGAGCTTTCGCTTCCTCCACCATCTTCCTTTCTTCCGGCGACAGCTTCTCCTGCGATGCTCCCTCATATCTTTTAAGGATCCTTGCGGCCTTTCTTTTATCCCAGTACGCAAAGCGTCGGGGAGATGCCTCTTTGGGGGGATTCAGACTCGTAGTTGCCATCGCGGTCTCTCCCTTTACGGCGTCGTCCTTCTCTTTCGAAACTCTGAAACCAGGTCGTGAGACCATTGCCCCAGATGTGAAGAGATTGGGTTTCGTACCAGCGCTTGATGGAAGCTTAGCTTCCGCCGTTTTCTGCTTGACTGCGTAGGCAGCCGCACTGTTGCTTGCTCCCATCAAGTCACTCTTACTTGATAGCAGTTTGGGGGATGACTGACCCGTAGTTTCCATCGTTGTCGGCCTCCCAGTTAACTTTGAGGCGGAGTTTGTCCTCCGGCGTTGTGTTTTCGCTTGCTCCAGCATAGTTCTTCTCTGCTGCGGAGTAAACGAAGTCGTTAATTGCTTTGTATTTTGTGTGTTCTTCATCTTGTTCGTACGACCCCTCGCCGGACAAGGCCAGCTTAGGGTCAAGGGTAGTGTAAGGGGAAGTGTGTCGTCCGCCGCGGCAGAGCCCCATACCGCGGTAAGACCATAGTTACTCCCTGAGGCGGCCCGGTATCAGTGAGGCTCCGTTCGACTACAGCCACGATTTGCCTCCCGGCTGCAAACGTCCAATGGGCACGGTATCGCATAACACCCTGGATTGGGAGGGAAAAGTTTTGCACATTTATATAGCGAGCCGCTTGCTTCAAGACAGACGCCCGCTTACAGCCGCACCTCTTGGTGTACAGACGCTGCGAAAAAGACCCCGGTGAGCCCTTAAACCAAGTATGTCAGAGTGGCCCCCCCGGGGCTCCCTCTCTTTCTGCCGCGAGCCTAGGTAGCTCAACGTTGCCCAGAGTGCACGAACGAGGACGCAAGAGTCGGGATTGAGCGCGGTCACTCAGCAACCACACCCCATTACACTCCAGACAAATGCCTACTTGAGAATATTTGGAAAAGTCAACAGGAAGATTCAGATCTGGCATGTGTGATCCGAGGGCTCGAGCGAAACAAACGACCAGCAAGGAAAGAAATGTCAGCGGCGAGTCCAGTTGCCAAGTCATATTGGGCACAATGGAACAGTTTACGAATGGTATCCGGTTGTTTGCATCGAATATGGGAGAGTGAGGATGGTCAATGCGCTCGGAAGCTTATAGTTGTTCCAAGGAAGCGGGTGTCTGATGTTCTCAGGGAAATGCATAACGATCCAAGTGGAGGTCATCTAGGAGTCAAGAAGACCTTGGAGAGGATTAAGCAGACATTTTATTGGGTTGGTTACGGTCAGTCGGTAAAGGAGTGGATTGCCAAATGCGATGAGTGCATCAGAGCAAAGGTGCTGAGGTCCACGAGTCATGGTCTAAGGAGGCAGTGCAACTCAGATGCACCGGTTGAGAGGATTACCTTGGATGAAGCTGGTCCATTCCCCGGAAGTATAAGCAAAAACATGAAAACCAGGTACGACAAAGCAATGGAAACAGAAGGGTTTCTGGAAGGAGATTTAGTATTCCTTAACAGGCCACAACGGAGGAAAAATGTGTCTCCCAAAGTTCAGTGCAACTAGGAAGGACCATACAGAGTTGTGAAACGGATCAACGACGTTGTTTACCGCATACAGGCTGTTGGAATGCTACGGAACAAAATGAAAGTGGTTCCCCTGGAGAGACTAGCAACGTTCGGATCGGGAAATGTGTCTGATCGGGACGATCAGACTTAGGTGGAGGGCAGTGTGGCGAATGTTATCAAGAATCGCTCATCTTCCACCACTAGCGTCACTACCACAACTACAGCTGTTTAGATACATGACGTGAGAGCGACAGAGGGAGAGGCAGCTCGCGTGTTTACGAATGTGGCACAAAGAGGAGATGACGATAGATAAACGCTTCGAGAACACTGTTGCACGAATAAACCAGAAAGGTGTAGACATTTCTAGGTTGTGATGCTGCTGTCTGCTAGGGTATATAAACCGCGCAAAGACAACGCACTTCAATCAGTTTATTTTCAAGTGTTGTACAGTGAAGTACTGAACAGTGAGTTAACCCGCGATATTGTACTACGGTTTTTAGTAGTAAATAAAGCGTACTATTTATTAAGCAGAATCGGAGTGTTTTATTTAACGTACAGTGATCGAACTCAGGGAAAATAATCAAGGAATCATCGAATTCGTCACATTATTCAATAACATTTTCACCGATAACTCAGTTATCGATAAATTTATGGAAATATATTGAAGTCCAAATTAAACCTGGGGCCATTCCCCTTAGTTTGATACTCATATTTTAGGGTAATTTTAAGGTTTTTGCGCAATCACATTTTCACCGATAACTCAGTTATCGATCAATTTATCGAAATATATCGAAGTCCAATTGAAACCTGGGGCCATCCCCTTTCGTTTAGTACCTATATTGTAGGGCAATTTTAAGGTTTTTGGGCAATCAAATTTTCACCGATAACTCAGTTATCGATCAATTTATCGAAAAATGTCGAAGTCCAAATGAAACCTGGGGCCATTCCCCTTCGTTTGATACTCATATTGTAGGGTAATTTTAAGGTTTTTGTTCAATAACATTTCCACCGATAACTCAGTTATCGATAAATTTATGGAAATATATTGAAGTCCAAATTAAACCTGGGGCCATTCCCCTTAGTTTGATACTCATATTTTAGGGTAATTTTAAGGTTTTTGGGCAATCACATTTTCACCGATAACTCAGTTATCGATAAATTTATCGAAATATATGGAAGTCCAAATGAAACCTGGTCTCATGCCCTTTCGTTTCCTACCCATATTGTAGGGCAATTTTAAGGTTTTTGGGCAATCACATTTTCACCGATAACTCAGTTATCGATCAATTTATCGAAATATATCGAAGTCCAATTGAAACCTGGGGCCATCCCCTTCGTTTGATACTCATATTATAGGGTAATTTTAAGGTTTTTGTTCAATAACATTTTCACCGATAACTCAGTTATCGATAAATTTATCGAAATATATTGAATTCAAAATGAAACCTGGTATCATCCCCTTTCGTTTGATACCCATATATCAGGGAAAATTTAAAGTTTTTGAGCAACCACATTTTCACCGATAACTCAGTTATCCATTAATTTATCGAAATATATTGAGGTCCAAATGAAACCTGGGGCCATTCCCTTTCGTTTGATACGCATATTGTAGGGCAATTTTAAGGTTCTTATTCAATAACATTTTATCCGATAACTCAGTTATCGATTAATTTATCGAAATATATCGAGGTCCAAATGAAACCTGGAGTCATTCCCTTTCGTATCGATAAATTTATGGAAATATATTGAAGTCCAATTGAAACCTGGGGTCATCCGCTTTCGTTTGATACCCATATTGCAGGGAAAATTTAAGGTTTTTGAGCAACCACATTTTCACCGATAACTCAGTTATCCATTAATTTATCGAAATATATTGAGGTCCAAATGAAACCTGGGGCCCTTCCCTTTCGTTTGATACCCATATTGTAGGGAAATTTTAAGGTTCTTATTCAATAACATTTTAACCGATAACTCAGTTATCGAAAAATTTATCGAAATATATTGAAATTCAAATGATACCCATATTGTAGGGCAATTTTAAGGTTTTTGGGCAATTACATTTTCACCGATAACTTAGTTATCGATGAATTTATCGAAATATATCGAAGTCCAAATGAAACCTGCAGCCTTTCCTTTTCGTTTGTTACACATATTGTAGGGCAATTTTAAAGTTTTTGGGCACTCACATCTTCACCGATAACTCAGTTATCGATAAATTTATCGAAATATATGGAAGTCCAAATGAAACCTGGTCTCATGCCCTTTCGTTTCATACCCATATTGTAGGGTAATTTTAAGGTTTTTGTTCAATAACGTTTTCACCGGTAGCTCAGCTATCGAAAAATTTATCGAAATATATTGAAATCCAAATGATACCCATATTGTAGGGCAATTTTAAGGATTTTGGGCAATTACATGTTCACCAATATCTCAGTTATCGATCAATTTATCGAAAAATGTCGAAGTCCAAATGAAACCTGGGGCCATTCCCCTTCGTTTGATACTCATATTGTAGGGTAATTTTAAGGTTTTTGTTCAATAACATTTTCACCGATAGCTCAGTTATCGATAAATATATCGAAATATATTGAAGTCCAAATGAAACCTGGTGTCATCCCCTTTCGTTTGATACCCATATTGTAGGGAAATTTTAAGGTTCTTATTCAATAACATTTTAACCGATAACTCAGTTATCGATTAATTTATCGAAATATATCGAGGTCCAAATGAAACCTGGGGTCATTCCCTTTCCTTTGATACCCATATTGTAGGGCAATTTTAAGGTTCTTATTCAATAACATTTTAACCGATAACTCAGATATCGATTAATTTATCGAAATATATTGAGGTCCAAATGAAACCTGAGGCCATTCCCTTTAGTTTGATACGCATATTGTAGGGTAATTTTAAGGTTTTTGTTCAATAACATTTTCACCGATGATTCAGTTATCGATAAAATTTATCGAAATATATTGAAGTCCAAATGAAACCTGGGGTCATCCCCTTTCGTTTGATACCCATTTGTAGGGAAAATTTAAGGTTTTTGAGCAACCACATGTTCACCGATAAATCAGTTACCGTTTAATTTATCGAAATATATTGAGGTCTAAATGAAACCTGGGGCCATTCCCTTTCGTTTGATACCCATATTGTAAGGTAATTTTAAGGTTTTTGTTCAGTAACATTTTCACCGATAACTCAGTTATCGATAAATTTATCGAAATATATATAAGTCCAAATGAAACCTGGGGTCATCCCCTTTCGTTTGATACCCATATTGTAGGGAAAATTTAAGGTTTTTGAGCAACCACATTTTCACCGAGAATTCAGTTATCGATTAATTTATCGAAATATATTGAGGTGTAAATGAAATCTGGGGCCATTCCCTTTCGTTTGATACCCATATTGTAAGGTAATTTTAAGGTTTTTGTTCAATAACATTTTCACCGATAACTCAGTTATCGATAAATTTATTGAAATATATTGAAGTCCAAATGAAACCTGGAGTCATCCCCTTTCGTTTGATACCCATATTGTAGGGTAATTTTAAGGTTTTTGAGCAACCACATTTTCACCGATAACTCAGTTATCCATTAATTTATCGAAATATATTGAGGTCCAAGTGAAACCTGGGGCCCTTCCCTTTCGTTTGATACCCTTATTGTAGGGAAATTTTAAGGTTCTTATTCAATAACATTTTAACCGATAACTCAGTTATCGAAAAATTTATCGAAATATATTGAAATCCAAATGATACCCATATTGTAGGGCAATTTTAAGGGTTTTGGGCAATTACATTTTCACCGATAACTTAGTTATCGATAAATTTATCGAAATAAATCGAAGTCCAAATGAAACCTGCAGCCTTTCCTTTTCGTTTGTTACACATATTGTAGGGCAATTTTAAAGTTTTTGGGCAATCACATCTTCACCGATAACTCAGTTATCGATAAATATATCGAAATATATGGAAGTCCAAATGAAACCTGGTCTCATGCCCTTTCATTTCATACCCATATTGTAGGGTAATTTTAAGGTTTTTGGGCAATCACATTTTCACCGATAACTCAGTTATCGATCAATTTATCGAAATATATCGAAGTCCAATTGAAACCTGGGGCCATCCCCTTTCGTTTAGTACCTATTTTGTAGGGCAATTTTAAGGTTTTTGGGCAATCAAATTTTCACCGATAACTCAGTTATCGATCAATTTATCGAAAAATGTCGAAGTCCAAATGAAACCTGGGGCCATTCCCCTTCGTTTGATACTCATATTGTAGGGTAATTTTAAGGTTTTTGTTCAATAACATTTTCACCGATAACTCAGTTATCGATAAATTTATGGAAATATATTGAAGTCCAAATTAAACCTGGGGCCATTCCCCTTAGTTTGATACTCATATTTTAGGGTAATTTTAAGGTTTTTGGGCAATCACATTTTCACCGATAACTCAGTTATCGATGAATTTATCGAAATATATCGAAGTCCAATTGAAACCTGGGGCCATCCCCTTTCGTTTAGTACCTATATTGTAGGGCAATTTTAAGGTTTTTGGGCAATCAAATTTTCACCGATAACTCAGTTATCGATCAATTTATCGAAAAATGTCGAAGTCCAAATGAAACCTGGGGCCTTCCCCTTCGTTTGATACTCATATTGTATGGCAATTTTAAGGTTTTTGTTCAATAACATTTTCACCGATAACTCAGTTATCGATAAATTTATCGAAATATATCGAGGTCCAAATGAAACCTGGGGTTATTCCCTTTCGTTTGATACCCATATTGTAGGGTAATTTTAAGGTTTTTGTTCAATAACGTTTGCACCGGTAACTCAGTTATCGAAAAATTTATCGAAATATATTGAAATCCAAATTATACCCATATTGTAGGGCAATTTTAAGGATTTTGGGCAATTACATGTTCACCAATAACTCAATTATAGATCAATTTATCGAAAAATGTCGAAGTCCAAATGAAACCTGGGGCCATTCCCCTTCGTTTGATACTCATATTGTAGGGTAATTTTAAGGTTTTTGTTCAATAACATTTTCACCGATAACTCAGTTATCGATAAATATATCGAAATATATTGAAGTCCAAATGAAACCTGGTGTCATCCCCTTTCGTTTGATACCCATATTGTAGGGATATTTTAAGGTTCTTATTCAATAACATTTTAACCGATAACTCAGTTATCGATTAATTTATCGAAATATATCGAGGTCCAAATGAAACCTGGGGTCATTCCCTTTCCTTTGATACCCATATTGTAGGGCAATTTTAAGGTTCTTATTCAATAACATTTTAACCGATAACTCAGTTATCGATTAATTTATCGAAATATATTGAGGTCCAAATGAAACCTGAGGCCATTCCCTTTAGTTTGATACGCATATTGTAGGGTAATTTTAAGGTTTTTGTTCAATAACATTTTCACCGATGATTCAGTTATCGATAAAATTTATCGAAATATATTGAAGTCCAAATGAAACCTGGGGTCATCCCCTTTCATTTGATACCCATTTGTAGGGAAAATTTAAGGTTTTTGAGCAACCACATGTTCACCGATAAATCAGTTACCGATTAATTTATCGAAATATATTGAGGTCTAAATGAAACCTGGGGCCATTCGCTTTCGTTTGATACCCATATTGTAAGGTAATTTTAAGGTTTTTGTTCAATAACATTTTCACCGATAACTCAGTTATCGATAAATTTATCGAAATATATATAAGTCCAAATGAAACCTGGGGTCATCCCCTTTCGTTTGATACCCATATTGCAGGGAAAATTTAAGGTGTTTGGGCAACCACATTTTCACCGAGAATTCAGTTATCGATTAATTTATCGAAATATATTGAGGTGTAAATGAAACCTGGGGCCATTCCCTTTCGTTTGATACCCATATTGTAGGGCAATTTTAAGGTTCTTATTCAATAACATTTTAACCGATAACTCAGTTATCGATCAATTTATCGAAAAATGTCGAAGTCCAAATGAAACCTGGGCCCATTCCCCTTCGTTTGATACTCATATTGTAGGGTAATTTTAAGGCTTTGGTTCAATAACATTCTCACCGATATCTCAGAGGTGTTTGGGCGATCACGTTTTGACCGATAACTCAGTTATCGATAAATATATCGAAATACATATATCGAAGTCCAAATGAAACCTGGGGCCATTCCCTTTCGTTTGATACCCATATTGTAGGGCAATTTTAAGGTTCTTATTCAATAACATTTTAACCGATAACTCAGTTATCGATCAATTTATCGAAAAATGTCGAAGTCCAAATGAAACCTGGGCCCATTCCCCTTCGTTTGATACTCATATTGTAGGGTAATTTTAAGGCTTTGGTTCAATAACATTCTCACCGATATCTCAGTTATCGGTAAATTTATCGAAATATATTGAATTCCAAATGAAACCTGGTGTCATCCCCTTTCGTTTGATACCCATATTGTAGGGAAATTTTAAGGTTCTTATTCAATAACATTTTAACCGATAACTCAGTTATCGATTAATTTATCGAAATATATCGAGGTCCAAATGAAACCTGGGGTCATTCCCTTTCGTTTGATACCCATATTGTAGGGCAATTTTAAGGTTCTTATTCAATAACATTTTAACCGATAACTCCGTTATCGATTAATTTATCGAAATATATCGAGGTCCAAATGAAACCTGGGGCCATTCCCCTTCGTTTGATACCCATATTGTAGGGCAATTTTAAGGTTCTTATTTAATAACATTTTAACCGATAACTCAGTTATCGATTAATTTATCGAAATATATTGAGGTCCAAATGAAACCTGAGGCCATTCCCTTTCGTTTGATACCCATACTGTAGGGTAATTTTAAGGTTTTTGTTCAATAACATTTTCACCGATAACTCAGTTATCGATAAATTTATCGAAATATATTGAAGTCCAAATGAAACCTGGAGTCATCCCCTTTCGTTTGATACCCATATTGTAGGGAAAATTTAAGGTTTTTGAGCAACCACATTTTCACCGATAATTCAGTTATCGATTAATTTATCGAAATATATTGAGGTCTAAATGAAACCTGAGGCCATTCCCTTTAGTTTGATACCCATATTATAGGGTAATTTTAAGGTTTTTGTTCAATAAAATTTTCACCGATAACTCAGTTATCGGTAAATTTATCGAAATATATTGAAGTCCAAATGAAACCTGGGGTCATCCCCTTTCGTTTGATACCCATATTGTAGGGAAATTTTAAGGTTCTTATTCAATAACATTTTCACCGATAACTCAGTTATCGGTAAATTTATCGAAATATATTGAAGTCCAAATGAAACCTAGGGTCATCCCCTTTCGTTTGATACCCATATTGTAGGGAAAATTTAAGGTTTTTGAGCAACCACATTTTCACCGATAAATCAGTTATCGATTAATTTATCGAAATATATTGAGGTCTAAATGAAACCTGGGGCCCTTCCCTTTCGTTTGATACCCATATTGTATGGTAATTTTAAGGTTTTTGTTCAATAAAATTTTCACCGATCACTCAGTTATCGGTAAATTTATCGAAATATATTGAAGTCAAAGTGAAACCTGAGGCCATTCCCTTTCGTTTGATACCCATTTGTAGGGAAAATTTAAGGTTTTTGAGCAACCACATTTTCACCGATAAATCAGTTATCGATTAATTTATCGAAACATATTGAGGTCTAAATGAAACCTGGGGCCATTCCCTTTCGTTTGATACCCATATTGTAAGGTAATTTTAAGGTTTTTGTTCAATAACATTTTCACCGATAACTCAGTTATCGATAAATTTATCGAAATATATTGAAGTCCAAATGAAACCTGGGGTCATCCCCTTTCATTTGATACCCATTTGAAGGGAAAATTTAAGGTTTTTGAGCAACCAGATTTTCATCGAGGTCTAAGTGAAACCTGAGGCCATTCCCTTTAGTTTGATACCCATATTATAGGGCAATTTTACGGTTTTTGTACAATAAAATTTTCACCGATAACTCAGTTATCGATTAATTTATCGAAATATATCGAGGTGTAAATGAAAACTGGGGCCATTCCCTTTCGTTTGATACCCATTTGTAGGGAAAATTTAAGGTTTTTGAGCAACCACATGTTCACCGATAAATCAGTTACCGATTAATTTATCGAAATATATTGAGGTCTAAATGAAACCTGGGGCCATTCGCTTTCGTTTGATACCCATATTGTAGGGAAAATTTAAGGTTTTTGAGCAAGCACATTTTCACCGAGAATTCAGTTATCGATTAATTTATTGAAATATATTGAGGTCTAAATGAAACCTGGGGCCATTCCCTTTCGTTTGATACCCATATTGTAAGGTAATTTTAAGGTTTTTGTTCAATAACATTTTAACCGATAACTCAGTTATCGATTAATTTATCGAAATATATTGAGGTCTAAATGAAACCTGGGGCCATTCCCTTTCGTTTGATACCCATATCGTAAGGTAATTTTAAGGGTCTTATTCAATAATATTTTAACCGATAACTCAGTTATCGATAAATTTATCGAAATATATTGAAGTCAAAGTGAAACCTGAGGCCATTCCCTTTCGTTTGATACCCATTTGTAGGGAAAATTTAAGGTTTTTGAGCAACCACATTTTCACCGATAAATCAGTTATCGATTAATTCATCGAAACATATTGAGGTCTAAATGAAACCTGGGGCCATTCCCTTTCGTTTGATACCCATATTGTAGGGAAATTTTAAGGTTCTTATTCAATAACATTTTAACCGATAACTCAGTTATCGATTAATTTATCGAAATATATCGAGGTGTAAATGAAAACTGGGGCCATTCCCTTTCGTTTGATACGCATATTGTAAGGTAATTTTAAGGTTTTTGTTCAATAACATTTTCACCGATAACTCAGTTATCGATATATTTATCGAAATATATTGAAGTCCAAATGAAACCTGGGGTCATCCCCTTTCGTTTGATACCCATTTGTAGGGAAAAGTTAAGGTTTTTGAGCAACCACATGTTCACCGATAAATCAGTTATAGATTAATTTATCGAAATATATTGAGGTCTAAATGAAACCTGGGGCCATTCCCTTTCGTTTGATACCCATATTGTAAGGTAATTTTAAGGTTTTTGTTCAATAACATTTTCACCAATAACTCAGTTATCGATAAATTTATCGAAATATATTGAAGTCCAAATGAAACCTGGGGTCATCCCCTTTCATTTGATACCCATTTGTAGGGAAAATTTAAGGTTTTTGAGCAACCACATTTTCACCGATAAATCAGTTATCGATTAATTTATCGAAATATATTGAGGTCTAAGTGAAACCTGAGGCCATCCCCTTTCGTTTGATACCCATATTGTAGGGAAAATTTAAGGTTTTTGAGCAACCACATTTTCACCGATAACTCAGTTATCCATTAATTTATCGAAATATATTGAGGTCCAAATGAAACCTGGGGCCCTTCCCTTTCGTTTGATACCCATATTGTAGGGAAATTTTAAGGTTCTTATTCAATAACATTTTAACCGATAACTCAGTTATCGATAAATTTATCGAAATATATTGAAGTCCAAATGAAACCTGGGGTCATCCCCTTTCATTTGATACCCATTTGTAGGGAAAATTTAAGGTTTTTGAGCAACCACATTTTCACCGATAAATCAGTTATCGATTAATTTATCGAAATATATTGAGGTCTAAGTGAAACCTGAGGCCATCCCCTTTCGTTTGATACCCATATTGTAGGGAAAATTTAAGGTTTTTGAGCAACCACATTTTCACCGATAACTCAGTTATCCATTAATTTATCGAAATATATTGAGGTCCAAATGAAACCTGAGGCCATTCCCTTTAGTTTGATACGCATATTGTAGGGTAATTTTAAGGTTTTTGTTCAATAACATTTTCACCGATGATTCAGTTATCGATAAAATTTATCGAAATATATTGAAGTGCAAATGAAACCTGGGGTCATCCCCTTTCGTTTGATACCCATTTGTAGGGAAAATTTAAGGTTTTTGAGCAACCACATGTTCACCGATAAATCAGTTACCGATTAATTTATCGAAATATATTGAGGTCTAAATGAAACCTGGGGCCATTCCCTTTCGTTTGATACCCATATTGTAAGGTAATTTTAAGGTTTTTGTTCAATACCATTTTCACCGATAACTCAGTTATCGATAAATTTAGCGAAATATATATAAGTCCAAATGAAACCTGGGGTCATCCCCTTTCGTTTGATACCCATATTTTAGGGAAAATTTAAGGTTTTTGGGCAACCACATTTTCACCGATAATTCAGTTATCGATTAATTTATCGAAATATATTGAGGTCTAAATGAAACCTGAGGCCATTCCCTTTAGTTTGATACCCATATTATAGGGTAATTTTAAGGTTTTTGTTCAATAAAATTTTCACCGATAACTCAGTCATCGGTAAATTTATCGAAATATATTGAAGTCCAAATGAAGCCTGGGGTCATCCCCTTTCGTTTGATACCCATATTGTAGGGAAAATTTAAGGTTTTTGAGCAACCACATTTTCACCGATAATTCAGTTATCGATTAATTTATCAAAATATATTGAGGTCCAAATGAAACCTGGGGCCCTTCCCATTCGTTTGATATCCATATTGTAGGGAAATTTTAAGGTTCTTATTCAATAACATTTTAAGCGATAACTCAGTTATCGATTAATTTATCGAAATATATCGAGGTCCAAATGAAACCTGGTGCCATTCCCTTTCGTTTGATACACATATTGTACAGTGGCGTGCCTACGTGTTTCAATCAAGGCAAGCCCCAGTCCTTATAACCCCAACAAAAGCACATACTGCTGCCAAAGAACATTTCAGACGAAGAAGAAGAGTTCAGGATAGATATTTATCGACTTTTGCACACGGGGAAAAACTTAAACATTTAGGTTTCTTCAATAGGCAAGTTATTGTTTTGCAGATTTTTTAAGCTTTTCCAATCCAAGGGAAAAGGTTTACTTGCACTATTTCCCATTTACATACATCGCAGAAGCCAAGGCTCACTTGCACAACGAAAATTTATATTTTTAACTCAGAGTAAATGTCAAATTAACTCTGAGCTAAAAAGATAACTCGGCGTCGTGCAAGTGGACCTAAGAAACCTAAAAAATATTTTTTATATTTTATAATGCCTAGCAAAAAAAAAAATATTACAGCAATCACCACTATTGAATTCTTTTTTTCTACTTTAAAATATGCGCCAATAATTTTTGAGTAGAGCTCTTTGCACATTAACATTGTAGATATGTATATACATATCCAGTTTGGCTTTAAAGCTTATAGTAACAACAGCACGAAGCTGGCTTCGTAGTTGCATACAAAATTTCTTCTAAATTCAAAAAAACTGTAGCTTCAAAAAGACATTTTAATAAGGGATTTGAAAGCCAGGTAAAAGCCAATAAGTAAAAGCGAGATGGCAATCATCGCCTAGGCGGTTAAAGGCTATTTTAAGTAAGCAAGTAAGAGATGCCATCATATTTTGCTATCTGTTTGCTATTGTTTTGCTATCAGCCGACAGATGGCAGGAAGAGCTTTATTTATATGTTTATGCTATTGGCAGTTAGTGAAACCAAATGTAAACGTTAAAGAAATTGTTACGATACATTTTTGAAACATATTGTAGCTCATAGAGGATTAGCTAGGCAAGCCGGGCTTTTCGGCTTATATGGAAGGCACGCCACTGATATTGTAGGGCAATTTTAAGGTTCTTATTCAATAACATTTTAACCGATAACTCAGTTATCGATTAATTTATCGAAATATCTTGAGGTCCAAATGAAACCTGAGGCCATTCCCATTAGTTTGATACCCATATTGTAAGGTAATTTTAAGGCTTTTGTTCAATAACATTTTCACCGATAACTCAGTTATCGATAAATTTCTCGAAATATATCAAAGTCCAAATGAAACCTGGGGTCATCCCCTTTCGTTTGATACCCATATTGTAGGGAAAATTTAAGGTTTCTGGGCAATCTCATTTCGACTGAAAACTCAGTTATCGATAAATTTATCGAAATATATCGAAGCCCAAATGAGACCTGGCACCTTCCATATTGTTCGAAGTTTCTACACCTGTATGCGAAATATCATAAGTTTAGGTCAAGTGTACTCAGAGTTATATGGAAAAACAAAAAAATCGAAAAGTATCGGTCCCTAGCATGGCCGGACCCCCAAAATTAAAAAAAAATTTTATTTATGTATTACTAGTATATACCCGCGGCCTTGCCCGCCCCTGCGAAGTACCCTTTCAACATTTTAAGTAAAACTTCGGTCGTCGTAATTCCCCAAGTTAGGTAGATTGGTCAAATAAAAAACTGTTGGAAGATCAATTATTTGTCTATGTTCGTAGAGTTTTGAAAAAATAGTATGTATTGAAAAACGGTTTTCAAAAATTTTATTTAATATACATATCTTTGAAATCGATTGAAAGTGAGGTTTCTAAAGTTAAATATTGCTTTGGCTTTAAGTATGGATATAAATATCTCAGAAAGCATTTATAGAAAAGTTCATTTAACCTTCAAACTTTGATATTTATTGATATTTATGAATACTGAAGCATTTATCAAGGGTATTTAAAATTTTCAAAATTCCCATCAATGGGGAAAGGTAGATTGATTAAATAATTTGAGGTGTTTGGGCGATCACGTTTTGACCGATATCTCAGTTATCGATAAATATATCGAAATACATATATCGAAGTCCAAATGAAACCTGGGGCCATTCCCTTTCGTTTGATACCAATATTGTAGGGCAATTTTAAGGTTCTTATTCAATAACATTTTAACCGATAACTCAGTTATCGATCAATTTATCGAAAAATGTCGAAGTCCAAATGAAACCTGGGCCCATTCCCCTTCGTTTGATACTCATATTGTAGGGTAATTTTAAGGCTTTTGTTCAATAACATTTTCACCGATATCTCAGTTATCGATAAATTTATCGAAATATATTGAATTCCAAATGAAACCTGGTGTCATCCCCTTTCGTTTGATACCCATATTGTAGGGAAATTTTAAGGTTCTTATTCAATAACATTTTAACCGATAACTCAGTTATCTATTAATTTATCGAAATATATCGAGGTCCAAATGAAACCTGGGGTCATTCCCTTTCGTTTGATACCCATATTGTAGGGCAATTTTAAGGTTCTTATTCAATAACATTTTAACCGATAACTCAGTTGTCGATTAATTTATCGAAATATATTGAGGTCCAAATGAAACCTGAGGCCATTCTCTTTCGTTTGATACCCATACTGTAGGGTAATTTTAAGGTTTTTGTTCAATAACATTTTCACTGATAACTCAGTTATCGATAAATTTATCGAAATATATTGAAGTCCAAATGAAACCTGGAGTCATCCCCTTTCGTTTGATACCCATATTGTAGGGAAAATTTAAGGTTTTTGAGCAACCACATTTTCACCGATAATTCAGTTATCGATTAATTTATCGAAATATATTGAGGTCTAAATGAAACCTGAGGCCATTCCCTTTAGTTTGATACCCATATTATAGGGTAATTTTAAGGTTTTTGTTCAATAAAATGTTCACCGATAACTCAGTTATCGGTAAATTTATCGAAATATATTGAAGTCCAAATGAAACCTGGGGTCATCCCCTTTCGTTTGATACCCATATTGTAGGGAAATTTTAAGGTTCTTATTCAATAACATTTTCACCGATAACTCAGTTATCGGTAAATTTATCGAAATATATTGAAGTCCAAATGAAACTTGGGGTCATCCCCTTTCGTTTGATACCCATATTGTAGGGAAAATTTAAGGTTTTTGAGCAACCACATTTTCACCGATAAATCAGTTATCGATTAATTTATCGAAATATATTGAGGTCTAAATGAAACCTGGGGCCCTTCCCTTTCGTTTGATACCCATATTGTATGGTAATTTTAAGGTTTTTGTTCAATAAAATTTTCACCGATCACTCAGTTATCGGTAAATTTATCGAAATATATTGAAGTCTAAGTGAGGCCATTCCCTTTCGTTTGATACCCATTTGTAGGGAAAATTTAAGGTTTTTGAGCAACCACATTTTCACCGATAAATCAGTTATCGATTAATTTATCGAAACATATTGAGGTCTAAATGAAACCTGGGGCCATTCCCTTTCGTTTGATACCCATATTGTAAGGTAATTTTAAGGTTTTTGTTCAATAACATTTTCACCGATAACTCAGTTATCGATAAATTTATCGAAATATATTGAAGTCCAAATGAAACCTGGGGTCATCCCCTTTCATTTGATACCCATTTGAAGGGAAAATTTAAGGTTTTTGAGCAACCAGATTTTCACAGATAAATCAGTTATCGATTAATTTATCAAAATATATTGAGGTCTAAGTGAAACCTGAGGCCATTCCCTTTAGTTTGATACCCATATTATAGGGTAATTTTACGGTTTTTGTACAATAAAATTTTCACCGATAACTCAGTTATCGGTAAATTTATCGAAATATATTGAAGTCCAAATGAAACCTGGGGTCAGCCCCTTTCGTTTGATACCCATATTGTAGGGAAATTTTAAGGTTCTTATTCAATAACATTTTAACCGATAACTCAGTTATCGATTAATTTATCGAAATATATCGAGGTGTAAATGAAAACTGGGGCCATTCCCTTTCGTTTGATACGCATATTGTAAGGTAATTTTAAGGTTTTTGTTCAATAACATTTTCACCGATAACTCAGTTATCGATAAATTTATCGAAATATATTGAAGTCCAAATGAAACCTGGGGTCATCCCTTTTCGTTTGATACCCATTTGTAGGGAAAAGTTAAGGTTTTTGAGCAACCACATGTTCACCGATAAATCAGTTATAGATTAATTTATCGAAATATATTGAGGTCTAAATGAAACCTGGGGCCATTCCCTTTCGTTTGATACCCATATTGTAAGGTAATTTTAAGGTTTTTGTTCAATAACATTTTCACCAATAACTCAGTTATCGATAAATTTATCGAAATATATTGAAGTCCAAATGAAACCTGGGGTCATCCCCTTTCATTTGATACCCATTTGTAGGGAAAATTTAAGGTTTTTGAGCAACCACATTTTCACCGATAAATCAGTTATCGATTAATTTATCGAAATATATTGAGGTCTAAGTGAAACCTGAGGCCATCCCCTTTCGTTTGATACCCATATTGTAGGGAAAATTTAAGGTTTTTGAGCAACCACATTTTCACCGATAACTCAGTTATCCATTAATTTATCGAAATATATTGAGGTCCAAATGAAACCTGGGGCCCTTCCCTTTCGTTTGATACCCATATTGTAGGGAAATTTTAAGGTTCTTATTCAATAACATTTTAACCGATAACTCAGTTATCGATAAATTTATCGAAATATATTGAAGTCCAAATGAAACCTGGGGTCATCCCCTTTCATTTGATACCCATTTGTAGGGAAAATTTAAGGTTTTTGAGCAACCACATTTTCACCGATAAATCAGTTATCGATTAATTTATCGCAATATATTGAGGTCTAAGTGAAACCTGAGGCCATCCCCTTTCGTTTGATACCCATATTGTAGGGAAAATTTAAGGTTTTTGAGCAACCACATTTTCACCGATAACTCAGTTATCCATTAATTTATCGAAATATATTGAGGTCCAAATGAAACCTGGGGCCCTTCCCTTTCGTTTGATACCCATATTGTAGGGAAATTTTAAGGTTCTTATTCAATAACATTTTAACCGATAACTCAGTTATCGATTAAAATATCGAAATATATCGAAGTCCAAATGAAACCTGGGGTCATTCCCTTTCATTTGATATCCATATTGTAGGGCAAATTTAAGGTTCTTATTCAATAACATTTTAACCCATAACTCTGTTATCGATTAATTTATCGAAATATATTGAGGTCCAAATGAAACCTGAGGCCATTCCCTTTAGTTTGATACCCATATTGTAGGGTAATTTTAAGGTTTTTGTTCAATAACATTTTCACCGATAACTGAGTTATCGATAAATTTATCGAAATATATTGAAGTCCAAATGAAACCTGGGGTCATCCCCTTTCGTTTGAAACCCATTTGTAGGGAAAATTTAAGGTTTTTGAGCAACCACATTTTCACCGATAAATCAGTTATCGATTAATTTATCGAAATATATTGAGGTCTAAATGAAACCTGGGGCCATTCCCTTTCGTTTGATACCCATATTGTAAGGTAATTTTAAGGTTTTTGTTCAATAACATTTTCACCGATAACTCAGTTGTCGATAAATTTATCGAAATATATTGAAGTCCAAATGAAACCTGGGGTCATCCCCTTTCGTTTGATACCCATATTGTAGGGAAAATTTAAGGTTTTTGAGCAACCACATTTTCACCGATAATTCAGTTATCGATTAATTTATCGAAATATATTGGGGTCCAAATGAAATCTGGGGCCTTTCCCTTTCGTTGGATACCCATATTGTAGGGAAATTTTAAGGTTCTTATTCAATAACATTTTAACCGATAACTCAGTTATCGATTAATTTATCGAAATATATCGAGGTCCAAATGAAACCTGGGGCCTTTCCGTTTCGTTTGATACCCATATTGTAGGGCAATTTTAAGGTTCTAATTCAATAACATTTTAACCGATAACTCAGTTATCGATTAATTTATCGAAATATATTGAGGTCCAAATGGAACCTGAGGCCATTCCCTTTAGTTTGATACCCATATTGTAAGGTAATTTTAAGGTTTTTGTTCAATAACATTTTCACCGATAATTCAGTTATCGATAAATTTCTCGAAATATATCAAAGTCCAAATGAAACCTGGGGTCATCCCCTTTCGTTTGATACCCATATTGTAGGGAAAATTTAAGGTTTCTGGGCAATCTCATTTCGACTGATAACTCAGTTATCGATAAATTTATCGAAATATATCGAAGCCCAAATGAGACCTGGCACCTTCCATATTGTTCGAAGTTTCTACACCTGTATGCGAAATATCATAAGTTTAGGTCAAGTGTACTCAGAGTTATATGGAAAAACAAAAAAATCGAAAAGTATCGGTCCCTAGCATGGCCGGACCCCCCAAAAATAAAAAAAAATTGTTATTTATGTATTACTAGGATATACCCGCGGCCTTGCCCGCCCCTGCGAAGTACCCTTTCAACATTTTAAGTAAAACTTCGGTCGTCGAAATTCACAAAGTTAGGTAGATTGGTCAAATAAAAAACTGTTGGAAGATCAATTATTTGTCTATGTTCTAGAGTTTTGAAAAAATAGTATGTATTGAAAAACGGTTTTCAAAAATTTAATTTAATATACATATCCTTGAAATCGATTGAAAGTGAGGTTTCTAAAGTTAAATATTGCTTTGGCTTTAAGTATGGATATAAATGTCTCAGAAAGCATTTATCGAATAGTTCATCTAAACTTCAAACTTTGATATTTATATAATATTATTGAATACTGAAGCATTTATCAAGGGTATTTAAAATTTTCAAAATTCCCATCAATGGGGAAAGGTAGATTGATTAAATAATTTGAGGTTTTTGGGCGATCACGTTTTGACCGCTAACTCATATGTCGAAGTCCAAATGAAACATGGGGCAATCCCTTTTCGTTTGATACCCATATTGTTGGCCAATTTTAAGGCTCTTGAGCCATCTCGTTTTCACCGATAACTCAATTATCGATAAATTTATCGAAATATATTGAAGTCCATATGAAAACTTAGGCCACCCCCTTTCGTTTGATACCCATATTGTAGGGCAATTTTAAGGATTTTTCACCAATAACTCAGTTTACAATAAATTTATCGAAATATAATTAAGTCCAGATGAAACCTGTGGCCATCCCCTTTCTTTTGATACCCATATTGTGGGGAAATTTTAAAGTTTTTGGGCAATCACATTTTCACCGATAACTCAGTTATCGATAAATTTATCGAAATATATGGAAGTCCAGATGAAACCTGGGGTCATGCTCTTTCGTTTGATACCCATATTGTCGGGCAATTTTAAGGCTTTTGAGCCATCTCGTTTTCACCGGTAACTCAGTTATCGAAAAATTTATCGAAATATATTGAAATCCAAATGATACCCATATTGTAGGGCAATTTTAAGGTTTTTGGGCAATTACATTTTCACCGATAACTTAGTTATCGATAAATTTATCGATATATATCGAAGTCCAAATGAAACCTACAGCCTTTCCTTTTCGTTTGTTACACATATTGTAGGGCAATTTTAAAGTTTTTGGGCAATCACATCTTCACCGATAACTCAGTTATCGATAAATTTATCGAAATATATGGAAGTCCAAATGAAACCTGGTCTCATGCCCTTTCGTTTCATACCCATATTGTAGGGCAATTCTAACGTTTTTGGGCAATCACATTTTCACCGATAACTCAGTTATCAATAAATTTATCGAAATATATCGAAGTCCAATTGAAACCTGGGGCCATCCCCTTTCGTTTAGTACCTATATTGTAGGGCAATTTTAGGATTTTTGGGCAATCACATTTTCACCGATAACCCAGTTATCGATCAATTTATCGAAAAATGTCGAAGTCCAAATGAAACCTGGGGCCATTCCCGTTCGTTTGATACTCATATTGTAGGGTAATTTTAAGATTTTTGTTCAATAACATTTTCACCGATAACTCAGTTATCGATAAATTTATCGAAATATATTGAAGTCCAAATTAAACCTGGTGTCATCCCCTTTCGTTTGATACCCATATTGTAGGAAAAATTTAAGGTTTTTGAGCAACCACATTTTCACCGATAACTCAGTTATCCATTAATTTATCGAAATATATTGAGGTCCAAATGAAACCTGGGGCCCTTCCCTTTCGTTTCATACGCATATTGTAGGGCAATTTTAAGGTTCTTATTCAATAACATTTTAACCGATAACTCAGTTATCGATTAATTTATCGAAATATATCGAGGTCCAAATGAAACCTGGGGTCATTCCCTTTCGTTTGATACCCATATTGTAGGGAAATTTTAAGGTTTTTGTTCAATAACATTTCACCGATAACTCAGTTATCGATAAATTTATCGAAATATGTTGAAGTCCAAATGAAATCTGGGGTCATCCCCATTCGTTTGATACCCCTATTGTAGGGAAAATTTAAGGTTTTTGAGCAACCACATTTTCACCGATAACTCAGTTATCCATTAATTTATCGAAATATATTGAGGTCCAAATGAAACCTGGGGCCCTTCCCTTTCGTTTGATACCCATATTGTAGGGAAATTTTAAGGTTCTTATTCAATAACATTTTAACCGATAACTCAGTTATCGATTAATTTATCGAAATATATTGAGGTCCAAATGAAACCTGAGGCCATTCCCCTTAGTTTGATACCCATATTGTAGGGTAATTTTAAGGTTTTTGTTCAATAACATTTTCACCGATAACTCAGTTATCGATAAATTTATTGAAATATATTGAAGTCCAAATGAAACCTGTGGTCATCCCCTTTCGTTTGATACCCATTTGTAGGGAGAATTTAAGGTTTTTGAGCAACCACATTTTCACCGATAAATCAGTTATCGATTAATTTATCGAAATATATTGAGGTCTAAATGAAACCTGGGGCCATTTCCTTTCGTTTGATACCCATATTGTAAGGTAATTTTAAGGTTTTTGTTCAATAACATTTTCACCGATAACTCAGTTATCGATAAATTTATCGAAATATATTGAAGTCCAAATGAAACCTGGGGTCATCCCCTTTCGTTTGATACCCATATTGTAGGGAAAATTTAAGGTTTTTGAGCAAGCACATTTTCACCGAGAATTCAGTTATCGATTAATTTATTGAAATATATTGAGGTCTAAATGAAACCTGGGGCCATTCCCTTTCGTTTGATACCCATATTGTAAGGTAATTTTAAGGTTTTTGTTCAATAACATTTTAACCGATAACTCAGTTATCGATTAATTTATCGAAATATATTGAGGTCTAAATGAAACCTGGGGCCATTCCCTTTCGTTTGATACCCATATCGTAAGGTAATTTTAAGGGTCTTATTCAATAATATTTTAACCGATAACTCAGTTATCGATTAATTTATCGAAATATATCGAGGTCCAAATGAAACCTGGGGTCATTCCCTTTCGTTTGATACCCATATTGTAGGAAAAAGTTAAGGTTTTTGAGCAACCACATTTTCACCGATAACTCAGTTATCAATTAATTTATCGAAATATATTGAGGTCCAATTGAAACCTGGGGCCATTCCCTTTCGTTTCATACGCATATTGTAGGGCAATTTTAAGGTTCTTATTCAATAACATTTTAACCGATAACTCAGTTATCGATTAATTTATCGAAATATATCGAGGTCCAAATGAAACCTGGGGTCATTCCCTTTCGTTTGATACTTATATTGTAGGGTAATTTTAAGGTTTTTGTTCAATAACATTTCACCGATAACTCAGTTATCGATAAATTTATCGAAATATATTGAAGTCCAAATGAAACCTGGGGTCATCCCCATTCGTTTGATACCCCTATTGTAGGGAAAATTTAAGGTTTTTGAGCAACCACATTTTCACCGATAACTCAGTTATCCATTAATTTATCGACATATGTATATTGAGGTCCAAATGAAACCTGGGGCCCTTCCCTTTCGTTTGATACCCATATGTAGGGAAATTTTAAGGTTCTTATTCAATAACATTTTAACCGATAACTCAGTTATCGATTAATTTATCGAAATATATCGAGGTCTAAATGAAACCTGGGGTCATTCCCTTTCGTTTGATACCCATATTGTAGGGCAATTTTAAAGTTCTTATTCAATAACATTTTAACCGATAACTCAGTTATCGATTAATTTATCGAAATATATTGAGGTCCAAATGAAACCTGAGGCCATTCCCCTTAGTTTGATACCCATATTGTAGGGTAATTTTAAGGTTTTTGTTCAATAACATTTTCACCGATAACTCAGTTATCGATAAATTTATTGAAATATATTGAAGTCCAAATGAAACCCGTGGTCATCCCCTTTCGTTTGATACCCATTTGTAGGGAAAATTTAAGGTTTTTGAGCAACCACATTTTCACCGATAAATCAGTTATCGATTAATTTATCGAAATATATTGAGGTCTAAATGAAACCTGGGGCCATTTCCTTTCTTTTGATACCCATATTGTAAGGTAATTTTAAGGTTTTTGTTCAATAACATTTTCACCGATAACTCAGTTATCGATAAATTTATCGAAATATATTGAAGTCCAAATGAAACCTGGGGTCATCCCCTTTCGTTTGATACCCATATTGTAGGGAAAATTTAAGGTTTTTGAGCAAGCACATTTTCACCGAGAATTCAGTTATCGATTAATTTATCGAAATATATTGAGGTCTAAATGAAACCTTGGGCCATTCCCTTTCGTTTGATACCCATATTTTAAGGTAATTTTAAGGTTTTTGTTCAATAACATTTTAACCGATAACTCAGTTATCGATTAATTTATCGAAATATATTGAGGTCTAAATGAAACCTGGGGCCATTCCCTTTCGTTTGATACCCATATTGTAAGGTAATTTTAAGGTTCTTATTCAATGACATTTTAACCGATAACTCAGTTATCGATTCATTTATCGAAATATATTGAGGTCTAAATGAAACCTGAGGCCATTCCCTTTAGTTTGATACCCATATTATAGAGTAATTTTAAGGTTTTTGTTCAATAAAATTTTCACCGATAATTCAGTTATCGATTAATTTATCGAAATATATTGAGGTCCAAATGAAACCTGGGGCCCTTCCCTTTCGTTTGATACCCATATTGTAGGGAAATTTTAAGGTTCTTATTCAATAACATTTTAACCGATAACTCAGTTATCGATTAATTTATCGAAATATATCGAGGTCCAAATGAAACCTGGGGCCATTCCCTTTCGTTTGATACCCATATTGTAGGGCAATTTAAAGGTTTTTGTTCAATAACAATTTCACCGATAACTCAGTTATCGATAAATTTATCGAAATATATTGAAGTCCAAATGAAACTTGGGGTCATCCCCTTTTGTTTGATACCCATATTGTAGGGAAAATTTAAGGTTTCTGGGCAATCTCATTTCGACTGATAACTCAGTTATCGATAAATTTATCGAAATATATCGAAGCCCAAATGAGACCTGGCATCTTCCATATTGTTCGAAGTTTCTACACCTGTATGCGAAATATCATAAGTTTAGGTCAAGTGTACTCAGAGTTATATGGAAAAACAATAAAATGGAAAAGTATCGGTCCCTAGCATGGCCGGACCCCCCAAAATTAAAAAAACAAACAAGTAAGGAAAGCTGTCTTCGGCTGTGCCGAAGGCTAAATACCTTTCATGAATAAGCGTAACGATTTTCACTGTTTGATCCCAGTACAGCCTGTGTGAATTTAACTTCCGCTCATACCGAAATTATCGGAACTATCGATTATATGGGGGCGATGTGTTATATTGGTCCAATCTCATTGATTTTTAACATTCTAAAACAGCAATAGTTACGAAATTTCACGTTCCTACCTATATAATTACAGGAGTTATCTACCAAAATCCGTTTATCGGAACAATCGATTGTATGGGGGCTATGTGAAATATTTATCCCATCTCGATGATTTTCAACATCGATATTTCACATATAAAAATAGTGATACTTCCAAAATTTCACGTTCCTACGTGTTTAATTACTGGAGTTATAGGCCAAAATCCGTTTATCGGAATAATCGATTGTATGGGAGCTATGTGAAATATATATCCCATCTCAATGATTTTCAACATCGATATTTCCGATATAAAAATAGCAATACTTACAAAATTTCACGTTCCTTCCTCTTTAATTACAGGAGTTATAGCCCAAAATCCGTTTATCGGAACAATCGATTGTATGGGGGCTATGTGAAATAATTATCCCATCTCAATGATTTTCAACATCGATATTTTACATATAAAAATAGCGATGCTTCCAAAATTTCACGTTTCTACGGAATAATCGGTTGTACGGGATCTATATGTAATATCGGTCCGATCTTGCTGGTTCCGACAAATGATTCCTATATTGGAAAATGGTGGCCGCGTACAAAATTTCAGGCAAATATCTCAAAAACTGAGGGACTAGTTTGCGTTCAAACAGACAGACAGACAGACGGACATGGCTAAATCAACTCATCTCGTCATCCTGATCATTTCGGTATACTTATTGATAGGTCTATCTCTTCTTCTTCTCATACTTACAAACATCGGACCAAAGTTATAATACCATTTCATGTTCATGAAAGGTATAAAAAATAGCCTATACCTCCTTCTAGACTATTAGCTGTCTGCCTACCAAATTTCAACAAAATCCGTCTTGCCATTCTCACGTTATTGGGGAACAGAAGTAAACGTCTGGACATCCAAACATCCAAATATCCAAACATCGCTACATTCACATTTATAATATTAGTAAGAAGTAAGATTTACAAAAAGTAGAATTAAAATTATTAAATATTATAATGTTTTACATGTTTATTAATATTAATATATGTAATTACAAGTTGGTATCTTTGAAAAGTTCCACAAAACATGCCCAGATGCTTCTTGCAAAGCATCAATAGCAGCAGATTTGAAACGTAAATCAGTTTTGAAATTTTAAGCGATTTCACGAACTAAACTCTGGAACGGCAATGTGCGGATGAGGAATTCAGTTGACTTTTGATAATGACGAATTACGCGCAAAGATTCTGTGCCAGGGCGATAGCAAGGGGGCTTCTTCACAACACCGGTTGAGGAAGCCGGTTTACGAGCTGCCTTTGTTGTAAGTTGCTTGCGTGGGGCCTTTCCACCAGCTGTTTTAAGTGCAGTTTGCTTAGTACGAGCCATTGTAAACTCTGGTTTCTCAATTATTTATTTACCTAGTTGATGTTTCTCAATTTTATTTTTTTTATTATAATTTTCAGCAAAAACAAATTCAGCCAAAACATTTTATGAATTTTAGTTTTAATATTTTAAGAGCGAAACTCTGACATAGAGTTTAATTTAAATAAATATACATAATAAGAAACTTTTCTTAAATTATATGTAACTAGGTGGACCGGTGCGCGCATTGCGTACAAACTTATGTAAAATTTACGGAAATTTGATAAAAAGCAATCGATTTTTTCTATAAATATGACCCAGTGGCCACATGTATTTTTTTACAAAACTTCCTTAAATACAATATTTGACGTAAAAATAAAATCATTTGTAATTTTTTGTTTGAATGTCGCTTGGGCTGAAAAAGTTACACACAGAAAAATTTCTTACATTTTTAGTTAACATGATTCATGTTAAATCAACATGAACACCTCTTGTACGCAAAACAAAAACAATTTCGGAAAATCAACACGAACATTTTAACATGAAGCGTATGGTTAAAATAACATGAAGTACTTCTGCATAAGAATTACATTAGTGTGTATCCCTTACACTGTATTCGGTTTGTTTTAACATGAACAAGTGTTGTTTTCGAGCATCATCTGTTCCCCATCAAAGCTTGTGAACAGAATTGTTCTCAAAAGAACAGAATTTAAGTCAGTGTGTAGATACCGACTTGATGAAAAGTTGTAGATATTATAAATAATTAATATATTGTGAAATTTATAGTTTCTTAACTTGCGAATAAGTTGTGAAGTTTTGCAAAAAGTTTTGGGTAAGTAATTTGTGTTGTTTTTCATATTTTGTAAACGTTTCCTGCTAAAACACGTCCAAAAATGTCGGGGTAGGTTAAAAACAACGCGCACTATACATAAATACCATGGAAACGCTTTAGGATTAGGGATACCGGGTAGAAAAGGCGTCGTTTGATACTTATCCCTACATTAATTGGACGTGTGCTACCAGTTTTACAATCGCTTGGAATATTTAAAGAGCTTTCAATGAAACAATTTTTATTTAATTTTCAGATTGGGGCTTGTTGTTGCTGTTTTCGATGCAGAAGTTGCCAATGATTGCATTAAAATAAGAATAATATTTGTATATGTATGTACATATGTGTACTTTTATTATTTAACATGCTGATCGTGTTAATTTAACATGATGATCGTGTTAATTTGATGATAATGTTAATTTAACATGATATATCGTGTTAATTTAACATGATGATCGTGTTAATTTAACATGATAGATCGTGTTGATTTAACAATAAAAACATGTTGAATTAACATGACAGATCGTGTTAATAAATTATACAAGCATTATATTCTTTCATACCTGAAAATATGTATGTTAAAGGTTTTCGATAAATGAATTAACTAAATAAAAATGATTAAAAAAATCAAAAACAAGGTGTTTTATTTTAAGGGTTAATTTAACAATAAAAACCTGTCAATTTCACATGATAGATCGTGTAAATTTAACAGGACGAAAGTGTTATTTCAACATAGTATAGTGTTAATTTAACATGTCTGATCGTGTTGATTTAACAAGAAAAATAATGTTGTATCAACAGGAAATCATGTTGATTCAAACATTTGTGATCATGTTAAATTCACACTGTTCCTTCATGTTGATTTAACATGTAGGAACAGTGAAACAATAGCTTCATGTTAGAACAACATGAGCGATAGTGTTGAAAAATAATAACCTGAAAAAGTGTTAAAAAAGTGTTGATTCAACATGAAAATTATTCTGTGTGTATATCTTGGAATCGCCTGATTCTAGAAAATGCCAATTACAAATCTCCGTGTGAAAACACTGGGCTAGGTAAATACAAACCGGCTTTATCAAATATTTGGCCTTGGGCTTTGTTGATAGTCATAGCGAAAGCTACTTTTAAGGGAAACTGTTTCCCAGTCATCTGGAATGGTACTGGTGGATCTGAAGGAGTTAGTTTAACTCGCGGTATTATAGCAATTTTTCCCGAACCGAATAATTTGAAACTGATTGCGTTCTCGCCTAAATGACTGACGACCATCCTGGCACCATTTATAAGTCCTTTTTTGGCATTAAGATTACGAATCAACATTACGATTGCATTTTTCTTCAAAATTAGTTTATGTGGAGGTACGCCGGAAGGATTTAGAGAGTTAAGAAACTCAGTTGGATAATACTCGGCATTATTAGTTTCATTTCTTTCGACTGTATCACAACTTAGATAAACATTACTATCCCCGGGTAATAATTTTGATACTATACACTCATTAAAAGTTGAGCATTCGTCATTTTTTGGGCATAAAATAGCTTTTAAGTAAAAATGTGATATGCTACTTACTGTCTTTTATTTCATTTGTGCCGTAAACCATAGCAATTAGGCTATCATAATCAGCGTAGTAGTGTCGTGGTATTTTAATAGTATCCTCGGATATTTCATGTTGGATTTCTAAGTCACCATTTCCCAGTTTGAGTAGCCAGTTTTTTAAACTCAGGGTCTTTATTAGCTCGCATATTTTGAACTAATCTACGAATTTCACCACCAGCAATTACCCGCCCGCGGGCCATCTACATTTGAAAAGAATGTCCATTCACCATTGTCTTTTTTTAATCATAAGCAAAGACTTGCACCACTACCAGTCCAGCGCAGTGTTGCCACTCACAATTATTTTTTGTACCAAAATAGTTTCAAGAGTGCCAAATTTTTTTTCTAGCATAGAAAAGCACACCTAAAAGAACTATGGCGCGATAAATGTACAGGTTATCATTAGAACCTTCAAAAACATATCTCTTCAAATTTTTGTAGTGCTGCTCTGAGTTTGTTCCTCGGCGGAGAAAAACAAACGATGTTGCTTAAATATTGAGTTGGGGATTTTATAGCCAAAAAGCATTGGTATTTGTTTCCTTTAGGGATCAACTGCAAAAAAATTTTAAAAAATTATGGGAGAGGGCTCAAAAAACGTGTATTGGCAGCAGGATTACGAATCCCGGAGCGCTTTTTTAATTTTTTGTTTCAGTGAAAAATTATGATCAAAATCCCGAAAAAGGACCCAGGTCCGATCCCAATTCGGATCGGGTTCCATGGTATTTGTGTGCAGAACACCTTTCCGAATTGCTTATAAAAAATAACACTCGTCGGGTCCAACAGAGGCTACGCCATCCTCATGATAAAGGTTCGCGATCCGCCCTAGCCTCCATTCGTTGGGAGGCAAATTGTCCTCCTTTAGGACGACGAGGTCCCCTTGTCTTAAGTCTACTTGCGGATGTTTCCATTTAACGCGCTTCTGCAGTTCGGTGAGATACTCGGTTTTCCATCGTTTGCAGAACGTTTGGTGTAATGCCTTGAGTTTTTCCCATCTGTTGACGAGTGAAGCGCGATTCTCGCTGACGTCGATCTCAGGTGGGGCTAATAGATGCCCTCCAACGAGGAAATGTCAAGGCAAGACTCGATTCGACAGAGGAGGGTACTAAATTCTTCTAGGGTGAATTTGTGGTCGGAAGCGATCTTCTTAAAGTGGTTTTTAAAACTTTTGACCCCCGCTTCCCAAAGTCCACCCATATGAGGAGCACCTGCGGGTATGAAATGCCAGTTCAGGGTTTGATGACAATACTTCGAAAGGGTCTGGTTGCGGGCGTCCGCTAGAAAAGACTTGAACTCTGAGCGCAGAGTTCGAGAGGCCCCGACGAAGTTCGTTCCATTATCGGAATGGATGTTTTTTGGACATCCTCGTCTGGCAACAAACCTGTCGAAGGCTGCCAGGAACGAGGCGGTACTGAGGTCACTGGTGGCCTCTAGATGAATTGCCTTGGTCGTAAAGCATACGAACAGGCAAACGTAGCCCTTTGACATGCGACATCCTCTGCCGCTGTAGGACTATCAAGTCAGGACTATCAAGTCAAAGGGTCCGGCGAAATCTACCCCGGTGTTTGTAAACGCACGGGAAAAGGTGGTGCGTTCGGAGGGAAGGTCCCCCATTAATTGGGTCTGCACCTGCTGTCGGAAGATGGTGCAGACCTTACAGTTGTGGATAATGGACTTTATCATATTTTTAACTTTCGAAATCCAGTATTGCGTGCGGAGAAGCCGCAGCATTACTTGATTTTCCCCATGGAAGGAAATCTTGTGGACAAACTGGACTAGAAGACGGGTGAAATGACACGCGTAAGGGAGGATAATTGAATGGCGTTCGTTGTAGGGAAGGTCCCGGGATGCAGACAGACACCGCCCACCCGCAGGATGTTACAACTATCGATGAAGGGGTTGAGAGCAAGGACTTCGCTTTTTGTCCCAATAGGTTTCCCTGATTTTAAATTCCCTAATTCCTCAGAATAATGTTTCTGTTGGTAGATGGTAATGAGCCGTTGAGTCGTAGCCTTGATTTCGTCGGGCGAAATGAGGTAAGACTCCGCTTTAAAAGTGGATTTTGTTTCGGGACTCGTTCTTTGAGAGAATCTCATAACGTATGATATTACCCTCAAAGCCCTTGAAAAATCGGAAAATCTATCTAGGATGTCCTCTTTATTGTTTATTTGCGTAGTTGCATGGATTTGTACTCTCTTTTCCTCGATGTTTGTACCATACTCTTTTTCTTGGGCTGGCCATTTATTCTTGTCTTCTTGTAACCAAGAAGGTCTCTGCCACCACAGAACGTTGTCCACTAGATCCCGCGCTGATAGTCCTCTGCTGGCCAGATCTGCTGGGTTTGATGCGGAGTCCACGTGTCGCCATGCTGTATTTCCCACCTGTTTAGGCCCGATGCCTAAAATCTTAGAAATAGTGACACCCTAATGTCACTTTCCAAGCACCCACACACCCACCTGTACGTATGCATGATTATTCATGTTTTGTCAGCACATATACATGCAGGTGGGTGTGCATGTGTTGGTTCACCTCCCCTTAAAACCGGAGGATGATTTTGGGTTCAACGGTTGTCAACGACTTGACAACCGTCTATTCTTTCAGCAACCGAGCCAGGATCGACATCGCAGCCACCCCAGGATTTCTCCAACGCCATAATTACGGTAATTAAAATCACTTGTTAACACTTTTGATATACAATAAACGGCCATTGTATTAATCGAGAAATTCTCGTCTCTCTCTTTTATTTTCCCAAAATCATAAATTCGACCGCGGTGTCTGAGCCATCGCTGCGTGCCAAGAAACCACAGTCGAGTTTTATTCATGGTCCATCTCGCCGTTCAATTATAGAACCAGCACACAAAAAAAATACAGTCCATTACTCTACCACTAATCGAAGGAAAAACTATCCACTATATTAAAGTGCACTATTTGCAAAATCCACAACACAACTTAAGCAGCAATATAACAAAGCCGTTTGGTATTGCAGCCTGCTTCAAAAAAAACAACAACACAACACAACTTAAGCTGAGCACCACATCAAAGCAACGTAAGTGTTATATTTCTTGCCACAATTTTTTTTTTGGTGTTCTGAAAAATTGGAAAAAGTGCCGCGAGTGTAGTCAAAATTTAAGTGCGAGAAGTGAATTAAA
Organism: Campiglossa producta; assembly: GCA_964058755.1. Classification (NCBI taxonomy): domain Eukaryota; kingdom Metazoa; phylum Arthropoda; class Insecta; order Diptera; family Tephritidae; genus Campiglossa; species Campiglossa producta. Next base: position 42,237,605 of record CAXKVI010000004.1, on the reverse strand, counting down.
AGGTTAGTTTGTCCACTTGGATCTTTTCTTTAACATAACCTCACTTTCACTGAGCCGTTCGATCTTTGTTTTTGTTTTTGTTCTCAATTTTTTTTTGGGTAATAAACTTGCACAATTTGTGCCATCGAAGGCCAGTAAATAAGGTCACTTTTTTAAATATCGTTAATATCACTTTTAATTCACTTAGTCGCCCGTTTTGATACACTGCGCAATTTTAATTTAAATTTGTTTGCGAAAGATCACCAAATTATTGTCAACATAACCTATATATACGTGTGTGGGTGGCGAATAAGCCAGTGTTGTTGTTGCTACATATTTTTTAACAAAGGGTCAGACAATACGGCCAAGTCTGCAATAATAAAGAATTTTGAATATTAAAAAGTAAATAAACTAATAATTATTCAGAACGGTTGTTATTGAAATTGTGTTTTAGAACTTAGTTTGGCGTTTCAGTTCCGTGGGCCAATATTTGCAATCTCACCCATTCAGCCTTCATCTATCACCCTCTTTTCCTGTCTATCTAAAACCCACACTCAGTTGAGAAAAAAATGGATAACTTCATCAGATTAGCTGATAACATCACTGAGTTCGAGTCGGACTACAATGGAGCAGATGTGGCCACTCACTCCAAACACACACTAAGTCTGCAACAAGACGACTTAAAAGCTATGTGGAAGAAAGCGAAAGCGGCGTATGATGAGCTAATGGGCTCAAATAAGTTAGACTCCGACGATATCGCTTCTGTAAAAAAGAAGTTCAAAAACACATACGCAACTTACTTGCGCTGCATGTCAAACATGGCTACACGCCAAGAGACATTTACCAAACCTGAAAAATCCCCTGTAGAACCATCTGAACGTGAACATAGTATCCGCCTGCCTCCATGCGATACTGAGGTGTTCAAGGGCGATTATCTGTCATGGCCAACATTTAGGGATATGTTCACGGCTATATATATTCTCAACAAACGCCTAACACCCGTTGAGAAATTATTTCATCTCGTCAATAAGACAAAAGGGGAAGCGAGGGATATAGTAGAAAAAAGTCCACTCACGAATGAGGGATTCGATACAGCCTGGAAAAATTTATGCGAGAGATACGAAAATAAACGTATCCTAGTGAACTCGCAGTTACAAATATTGTTCAATTTAGAGAAGGTAGAGAGTGAGTGTGGTAGCGCGATTAAAACCCTGCAACGGCAGATAAATAATTGTCTTGCGTCTTTAAGAAGTCATAAAATTGACACGTCAAATTGGGACGCAATCATTACTTATCTTTGCTCGACAAAGTTGCCTGAAAGTACGCTGAGTCTATGGGAACAAAGCATAGACCATTAAGTAGAAATATCCAAATGGGAGGATATGGACAAATTCTTGTCGAATCGGTTCCAGACACTCGAAACAGTGTCTGGGTTTGTGGGGAGTGCAAGTTCGCAAGGCCAAAAACCGCAAGCGGCGAAAAAGGCGAACGAAACCCCTACAAAAAGGCTTGGAACGTACCAAGCAAAGGTCACAAAAGTGCTGTGTACCAAATGTAGATCTAATCGCCATAGATTACGATCATGCCCCAGTTTTTTGAAATTAACACCGGAAGAGCGAGTTAATTATATAAAAACCAACCAGGGGTGTCTGAACTGCCTATCCCCAGCACATACCGTGACGAAGTGCCCAAGCTCATACGACTGCAGCAAGTGCCACTCTCGTCACAATACACTCCTACATTTGGAAAAGCGTCAGAACCAGGAAACGAACGCCACCCAGTTCAATATGGATCATGGTGCTTCCACTTCTACGCAAGCACAAGGGAGACGGGAGGCAAATGATAGAAACGTTAATTCCTGCCATGTTCATTCAAGCGCAGGTGTTCTGCTAGGGACAGCGAGAGTAACCATTCGTCATAATGGTACTGACTTCCCAGCAAGAGCACTGATAGATTCTGGTTCAGAATGTTCCTTTATGACAGAACGACTGAAACGCAGAATAAATTTACCGGCAAAGAAAATGAATGCCCGTGTATCGGGTATAACGAATGCCGTGTCGGCCCAAGTCAAGGAGGCATCCAACATTGAACTGCGTTCAACAGTGGACCCGGACTTCAGCTTGACAACTTCAGTGTTAATTCTTGCGAAACTAACTGGAAATCTGCCATCCTGCCATGTCGACGATACGACTATGCAGGCTTTCCCAGATTTAGTTTTGGCAGACAAACGTTTCTATGTCAACGAGGAAGTTGACATTATACTCGGCGGAGATGTATATCCGCAAATAATACTAAGTGGGCTGAAGAAGAATGTCTTCAATACACTATTGGCCCAAGAAACGGTGTTCGGTTGGATACTCACCGGCCACTTAGAGTCATCGAGTCCAACAACCAACATAGTGTCCTTTTACAGCGAAGTCGCTTTGGACAAACAACTCACAGCGTTCTGGGAGTTGGAAAATCTGCCTAGACATAAAGGCCCAAACGCAGATGACAAATACTGCGAAAAGTTATATAAGGAAACTACGCATAGGAACGAGGATGGGAGATATGTAGTCTCGCTACCATTCAGACAGGAGTACCCGGATAAGCTAAATATAGGTGGGTCTCTTAGGAGGGCGTGTTCGCAATTCTTTAGGAATGAGACACGGTTAGCAAAGGACCCAGATTTAGGAAAAGAGTATACCAGGGTCCTATCTGAATACGAGACATTAGGGCATATGCAAAAAATTACTGCCATGGTATCAGCTGAGTCGTCTGATAACTATTTTTTGCCTCATCACGCCGTAGTAAAGGCGGAGTCTACCACCACAAAGGTGCGGGTCGTTTTTAATGCCTCAAGCCCGACGGCAAACGGTACAAGTCTAAACGACATTCTCCTGCCAGGCCCAGTGCTTCAAGCAGATCTCCCAGTCCTAATTTTGCGTTGGAGATTATATCGATATGTCTTCAATAGTGACATCGAGAAGATGTATAGACAAATTTGGATGAACGAAAATCATTCCAAATTTCAACGAATAGTTTACCGCACATCACCACAAGAACCAATAGGTCTTTATGAACTGAAGACGGTCACGTTTGGGGTTAATTGCGCACCGTATCTGGCAATACGAACTCTTTTGCAACTAAGGGAGGGGATGTACGTGGATGATGTATTAGCGGGGGGACATACACTCGCATCGGCCATTCATGCGAGAGATGAAATTCGACAGGTCTTACACTCCGCTGGATTCCCACTTCGGAAATGGACATCGAACTCCGAGGAGATTCTCAACGACATCCCAAGGGCGGATCGGCTGACCGAGGACTTCCTGGCGTTCGAAGACACCAGCACCGTTAAGGCTTTGGGCATTAGATGGAATGCTCATTCTGACCTCTTTTATTTTAAGGCAGGGTCACTGGACGAATGTGAACAGCTCACGAAACGAGCAATATTATCCGCCATCGCCAAGCTCTTCGACCCATTAGGATGGCTTGCACCAATGGTCATTGTGGCCAAGATACTCATGCAGAATATCTGGTTGGAGGGTACTGGTTGGGATGAGCCAGTCTCGTCCAACACTTTGGAACGATGGGGGAACTTTAAAAGGGACTACAATGAAATCGACAAAATCAGGATACCCCGATGGGTAAATTTTTCACCAGAAGATGAGATCGAAATCCATGGATTCTGTGACGCGTCGGAAAAAGCATACGCTGCAGCCGTCTACTTGCGCGTAAAAAGGGATGACCAGATCTTCGTCAATCTTCTTCTAGCCAAGACCAGAGTAGCACCGGTGAAAACAATTTCACTGCCGCGCTTGGAACTCTGCGGCGCTGTACTCTTGGCGGAGATACTGGAATCTATTTTTCGGAACATAAAAATAGGGCATGTAAAACAACATTTGTGGACGGATTCCACAATCGTCTTAGCATGGATACGGAAACCACCATGTTCCTGGTCAACATTCGTCGCACACAGGATAACCAAGATCATCGACTTGGTCGGAAGTAAGGACTGGCATCATGTCAACTCGGAATCGAATCCGGCAGATTTAGGAAGCAGAGGAATACCGGCAACGGATTTGGTCAACAATTCTTTGTGGTGGCAGGGACCTTCTTGGTTACAAGAAGACAATTCAGGGTGGCCACCACAAGAAACCGAGTTTCATACATCCGTGGAGGAAAAGAGAGCGCAAACCTACGCAATATCGAAGCGAAAAGAAATCGAGACTCTAGATCGATTTTCAGATTTACCTAGGGCTTTGAGGGTGCTATCATATATTATGAGATTCTTTCGAAGAACACATCCCACAACAAAAGCTTCCTTTCAAGAAAAGTCGTGCCTAATCTCATCCGATGAGATAAAGACAACGACTCAGATCTTGATTAAACTATATCAGAAGCAACATTATTTTGAGGAGTACGTGAATTTGAAGAAGGGAACAGTCCTCGATAGGAAAAGCGAGATATTGCCACTTAACCCGTTCCTTGATAAGGACGATATTATCAGGGCCGGGGGTCGTCTAGGGGCGTCGGAAGACCTCGCTTACAACGAACGTCATCCAATCATACTCCCTTATAATTGTAGGTTAACGCGGCTAGTTGTGCAAATGATACACAAAATCTCCCTCCATGGGGAAAATCAACTAATGCTTCGTCTCATCCGCACCCAATACTGGATTCCGAATGTCAAGAACATGATTAGGGCTATCATCCACAATTGTAAGATTTGCTCCATTTACAAGAAACGGGCGCAAACCCAACTTATGGGTACCCTACCCCGCGAGCGGACCACGTTTGCGCGCGCTTTTACTAATACCGGGGTCGACTTTGCAGGACCATTCGATATCAAAAGTTTCCGAGGGAGAGGGTGTCGACTTTCAAAGGGCTACGTCTGCCTCTTCGTCTGTTTTACCACCAAAGCGATCCATCTGGAAGCGACCAGTGATCTTAGTACCCCATCCTTTCTAGCAGCCCTTTCGCGTTTTATCGCTAGACGAGGATGTCCGAAAAACATTTACTCCGACAATGGGACTAACTTTGTCGGAGCGTCAAGATCTTTACGATCCGAATTTAAGGCCTTTATCTCGGAAGCTCGAGATCAAACCATTTCAAAGTATAGTCATCAATTAACGACATGGCATTTCATTCCAGCAGGGGCTCCTCACATGGGGGGGCTCTGGGAGGCAGGAGTTAAAAGCTTCAAAGGCCATTTCAAAAAAATAGCCTCAGCCCACAAGTTCACGCATGAAGAGTTCCATACGCTACTATGTAGGATTGAAGCCTGCCTCAACTCGCGACCATTAAGTCCCGCGTCTAATGACCCGTCAGATTTAGAGCCACTTACCCCTGGGCACTTCCTCATTGGAAGTCACCTTATGGCTCCACCAGAACCCAATGTTAACGAAAGCTCTGCCTCCATGATCAACAGATGGCAGAAACTCAAGGCCCTCCATCATACCTTCTGTAAACGATGGAAAACCGAATACTTGACCGAACTTCAAACACGAGTGAAGTGGAAGCAGTCAAAACAGAACATTAAGGTGGGGGATTTCGTTGTCATCAAGGAAGACAACTTATCTCCAAACGAATGGAGGCTCGGTCGAGTTACCAACGTACACCCCGGAGAAGATAACCGAGTACGTGTCGTCGACCTCATGACCGAGAAGGGCCAGGTCAAAAGACCGGTGGTCAAGCTGATCCTGCTCCCAACCGATGGAGTAGATGGTGCGAGGCCCGATGCCTCATCCTAACACTCCAATCTCCCTCCACTCCGTTCATCCCCACCTTTCCAAATCCCTCAACAAAATTCCCACAATTCACTCGTTAACCCCAACGAGGACACCAGAAGACCTAACGCAGATGGGCGAACCCGATCTGCAACTGACAATCATCTGCACTCCATAAGGAGGCCAACGAAAACCTAACACAGATTGGCGAACCAATCTGCCACCGAATATCCAATCCATCTGCTACGAAGCTGCAGAGCTGGAAAACTATCGATATTACCGCCTTGCAATTTTTTCGATATTTTCAGAACTTACTATCGATAGTATCGACAAAATTTAAGTAAGTCGAAATATTTTATAATTTTAGAAAATTTTAGTTCTACATAAAAATTTTAAGAACACAAAACTTGTTCACAGTCAAAATTAAGTGGGTACTTTAAGTTCACGGAGGCTTTTAGACACAATTTCCAACGGTCTATCTGTCAAAAAAGCGGCCTCTAGCTTTAGGTACCTATTTTATTTCGACTATGCTTACGCCCCAATGATTTCAATAAGGTGTTGGATTAGCTGATATATATATATATCACATATCATGCCATCGATAGTTTTCCAGCTCTACGAAGCAGAGGATAGCCCCGCACATAACCACCCCATATACCCTGAAAGTTACTTACATGGCTGCATGGGCATGATATAGGGTAAATCCGCTTCTATGGTATCCAGCATTAAGACCGTACCCTCAGCAGGCTCATCAACTTGCAAGTTTCTGAAGCTGTTTAGATTTAATGACTTGATTAAATTTGCGACAACGAGTAAGCGGTACAGGGGGTCTTCCATTCCTAACCTGCAAGACAAGGTTATTAGTATGAGGGAAAAGTGGACGTATCGAGCTAAACAACGACAATAAATTGGTAGAAAAGTAATGAAAGTCACGTGGACCACCTTTTACCACATCAAAATCATCACCCGTTTCGCCTCTCTGTACGGGTTCGAACAGTTGCGTGCGATAGTTAGCGAGCTTGGCTTTCATACACCCAAATGATATTCGGTTGCGTTGTTCTTGATTGGATTGTAAATTTATCAGTGGTATGTGCACACCATTGGTGCAAGGCACTGACCGGATAACACCATGTCACATTGCTGGTTAGAATTTGCCCCTTGCGGATATACATCGTACATTCCGGCAAACACGTTAGAATCGTTTACATTTGAATTGCAATAATGATAAACTCGAAGCTCTGATCTAATTATTCGCATGGCTTGCTGAATTACTTTTAAACCTATTGGCAAATATGTATGTGCGCATCTACTAGAAACCAAGGTCTGAAACCGATTAAAATAACGTTCCGGTTTCGGTTTCGGTTTCTGCAACGTGTTTCGGTTTCGGTTCCGGTTTCGTTCTACAAAATTTATTTCGGTTTCGGTTACGGTTTCGGTTTCCAAATAAAAACACGAAAAAAAAAATGTTACTACTAAAATACTCAAGTACCTATGTAGCTACGAAATAGGTCTGAATTTTCATAACTTTTTTCCTGCGGCCATGATGGGATTTCTCCAATATAATAATACATTTATTAACGCTATGCATGGATGAAATTTCTGCAAAACAAATTCCTAAAGTTAACTCTACTTTTTTATTAAAAATGGAAGCCAAATGAAATGTATAAATCGTTAAAAACATTGAAATTAGTGGCGCTTTCTGAGACAAGGCTGAACATTTCTTTTACGGATCTCGTAAATTTGTTTCGATCGCTTCATTCAACTATAGTCAAACTTCCTCTTTCAGAATTTTGAAAAACGTGGCTCGACAATCTTCCATGAAAACTTTCAGGGTACCTGTTTGTAAAAGGAACTACCTATGTGCCCACTCACAGAAGTAAGGTATTGAGAAAATTCAAAACCGTTTGGAACCGGTTCCGGCTTTTGAAACGGTTTCGGTTTCGGTCTTTTCCAGATCAAAATAACGGTTACGGTTTCGGTTTCGGTTTTGAAAAATTAATCGGTTTTAATCGGTTACGGTTACGGTTTCGGTTTCGGTTGCAGTCCTTGCTAGAAACATATGCTAACTACTTTACGTCCACTAAAAACAATACTCACTGGCACATCCACTTCCTGCTCTTTTGCAGCTCCTTCATCATCTTCATCGACAACAGTCGAACGCTGACTTGTAACAGAATTTGTACGCTCTAACTTAATTGTTTGTTTATTGCAATGGTTGTTGTTGCTGTTACTTTCTTTGCTAGCCAACTCTACTTCCTCTTCCTGCAAATCCTCCAAACTGCCCAATAGCTCCTTCGCTTCAGCCATCATTGATTCAGCATCGGTGACTGGAGTGTGACTTTGGTATGCATCCGCGGAGAGACAACAACTATCATCGATTAAGGCATCATTGTTGCCTGTGAGACCCGTGATCACGTCGCCTAAACCTTCACTCGGCTCACCAGCATCTGTGAGACTGTTCGGATTTGCGCCGCCACTGATTAGACTAGTATTCGTATTGCCATTACTAAGGAAATCGCGTGTAAATTCTGCTGGACTGTATCGAAACCGAGGTGTCGCTGTTGGTGTTGTTGGCGTAGAACGGGAGATATCGTAAGAGCTGTTACCAGCACTGCCGCCGCCTATTGTACCACCACCTCCATGATTGTTATATTTGAAAACAGTTGTGGTGAATGTACCGCCCATGGCGGCATTACCGGACATTGTGAGTGATGGTGAGAGGTGTGCTTCCTCCTCGAGACGTCGTCGTCCACCATAAAAGTATGAGGCAAATGGCTTTTGCTGTTGTTGATGTGGCAGTGGCGCCGAAGGCACCGAGCGTGACATTGTATTTCCACCTAATAAGTTATTGCCACCCCCACCGCCCGCTATTAATGCCGAACTGCCAAAAGTTGTGCAAGCGCTACTACTATAAGCCGACGAGGAGCCCGCTGAAGAGCATGTTGTTGCTGTGTTGGCGCTTGCTGGTGCATGGCTGGGAAATTTCATTCGCAAAAACTCCGCAGTAAACATCTCACCCTCATCCAAATTATCCAACATAGCGGCAGTATCCGTGGACAATAGCGCTGCTGCTTCATCCAGCCTTTTAGCGGCTGTTGTATGTGTATTATGTTTGCTATTTAGTCCACCACTATTTTGACTACAACTATTCTCAGAAAATAACGCCGTCGTGTCTGCATATTCATGTGGCACTGGAGTTTATGCAACTGAGGTGCACCCTGAGTAGGGCGCTGCTTGAAAACTACGATTGAACCTAGGCGAGTGCACTCGCTGTAGTTGTGGCACTGATGAACGCGTTGAACATCTCACTATTGATGCAGGTACAACGTGGATGGACTAGGGGTGGGCATATATGTATCCTGGATGATCTAAAATTACGAAGAAAAATATTAGCACATGGTTGAAAAATAAAAGAAAATATTACCTGCGTTCAATGAAATGCTGTCATGTGTTCCGGAAGTGAATGATAAAATGACGTAATTTTTCTCTACTACGGTAGAATGAATGAATTTTCTGGTCTGTTTCCACCGTTCACTGGCAATTCATTCTCTTAAAAAAAAATTTGGCATGGTTATACAAAATCATGCAAATTAGTGATGCATTAATTTCGCATAGTACGCTAGTGATGTAATACTGGCATCACAATCGGGTACCGAAAAACCCGATGTACCAAACGTCGGTACCGCATACCGAACCAGTAGATACAAGGTAGAAAATCACTTGTCTCACTCGGTCGGCCAAAATCACCGAGGAAGAAACAATATGGAAAAAATAAAATAAAGTTGTTTTAAATCCCCTTCAAAAAAAAAAAAAAATAAATATATAATATTAAAAAAAAAAAAAAAAAACCACACTGTTGCGTTTTCTTTATTTAAATTATTTAATATTCTTTTTTTTCGGGGGGCAGGACTGTTTTGCCCACAAAACAACAAAAAATAAAACCGCCACTCAACCACTCTCTACCAGCATCGAGTACCGAAAACACGTTCTTATGCGCAGCACTAGCAAAAAAGCTTGCTTCTGCGCAGCACTAGTGCCACCAGCGCCGGCTAGCGGACAAGTGATCGACATAAACAATACAAAAAAAAAGGAAATGGAACACACAGGGTACCTCAGATGAGGTTTAGTTATCTAAAGCGGCAACCAGTCGGCAGCAACGTGTTGCCGGACTTAATTGCCACAAGGGAAGGCAGCAACGTGTCGCCGGACGTAATTGCCACAAGAGACGGGAAAACGTTCGGATAACGTTTGATATAGGACCAGACAGTAGGATCTCTTGTTCCAATTAAACAATAAGTAATCTCAAGTTCATCCTTATGTCCTCACTTCGGCTATTCGCCACCCTCCTCCCACGTATGTATATGGGCAACCATATGCATAATTCAAACCTATTTTTTCTTTCTTTTTCTTCGGTCTTCTGCAGCATGACTCGCCATGCATCCCTTCGTCTCCGCGCCGCACGTATGGCCGCCCGGTACCCAAAACCATGCCCCCTCTGCGGTGAAAGCCACCCCCTCCGGGCATGTGACCGGTATCACGGGATGGCACCCTTAGACCGGCTCCAGGAGGTTATCCGGGCGGGATACTGTGGCAATTGCCTGTCAATGGTGCATCGGACGAAGGATTGTACCAGCGACGCCAGGTGCCGACGATGTGGTGGCAACCACCACACCACGTTGCACCTTCCAACGGACGACCAGTCGTGCCAACCGATCGTCGAAAAGAGTTGGGCGCAGCAAGTCACAGAAGCAGAGATGGAAGAAGCCGCGTGGCGAGCCGAACAGTCGAGGGAAAGGAGAGCGGAAGAGAACCACGAAGAGGTGTTGTCCATCGAAGCATCGGAGTCAGCGCTGTCACCGGAAGACGGCGAAATCGTCGAGCCGGTATCGGAACCACGGCCGTTCCGACCGGCACAAGGGATATCGGACCCGCGGCGGTTCCGACCCCTGTTAGCCCACGAGCGGCGTCAACCAAACCAACGTGACAACCGACTTCCATCTCGCCACGCTCATCGCAACAGCCGCAAGCGAAGACTGGCCACTCAGCCGAGCCAGCTCCGCAACCACCCCACGAACCGGGAAACAGAACCTCGTAGACTGGCCCCTCAGCCGCGCCAGCTACGAACCAGCAACGACCATCATCGTGCACAAGGATTCGACGAGCGTAGACTGGCCACTCAGCCGCGCCAGCTACGCACCAGCCCGATTACGAGCCAACAGCCCGCCCACCGAGATGGCAGACTGGCCCTCCAGCCGCGCCAGCTGCCAGCCATTCGAAGATTCCGTGACGGAGCTCTCGCCAGAGTGGGACCACCGCTGCGCCCCATGACTACCCTTGCGCCAACTGCGGTTGTGAAACTAGAAGCCGGGGGGGGATTCTTCCACATTCGCGCGTTGATAGATGCGTGCTCACCCCGCACAGTGATCGACCGCGGCGTGGCGGAGGGGTTAGGGTTGCATATGACCCATTCTGGCGGGGAGCAAGGTTGTTTCCTCCGAGTGCGCGGAAAACATGGCAACAACAACACGGTCACAGCACATGCCGTGTGCATAAAAGATCTGCGCCGTATAAGTCCGGCCAATCACATCGATGCCAAAATTGCAGCGCCTTATGAGCACATCCGCTTAGCCGACCCGAAATTCTACACAGCAGCGCCGATCCAACTGATTCTCGGCGGCGACGTCTATGCCGACGTCGTAAACCCAAGCACCTTGCCACCGTCGTTTGGGTCCCTGTTGGCTCAAAGCACCATTTTTGGGTGGGTGCTTTCCGGGGCTACTAGCATGTAAGTTTAGGTTTAAGTCTAGCTTAAGACTACGTTTTAATAAAAAAAAAAAAAAAAAAAAAAAAAATATTTTTTTCTCTCAAGTACGGCACACCTGGCAAGAAATATACCACTTTTATTTTTCAAGTCTCTTCTATCTATTTAACAGCTAGGTACGACACGGCCAAACTACCAGTGGTGACAGACCTCAACCTCAGGAGGTGGCTCGAAGGAGGAAAGCGGGCACAGTGCTACCCAGCATCCCACGATAGATTTAAGAGCCTAGAATAAGAGAAGGCGTGATGGAAATCCCGGGGCTGGTCAGAATGTTGCGTATCGCAAGGGGGCCGGCATGTTTAGGCCCGATGCCTAAAATCTTAGAAATAGTGACACCCTAATGTCACTTTCCAAGCACCCACACACCCACCTGTACGTATGCATGATTATTCATGTTTTGTCAGCACATATACATGCAGGTGGGTGTGCATGTGTTGGTTCACCTCCCCTTAAAACCGGAGGATGATTTTGGGTTCAACGGTTGTCAACGACTTGACAACCGTCTATTCTTTCAGCAACCGAGCCAGGATCGACATCGCAGCCACCCCAGGATTTCTCCAACGCCATAATTACGGTAATTAAAATCACTTGTTAACACTTTTGATATACAATAAACGGCCATTGTATTAATCGAGAAATTCTCGTCTCTCTCTTTTATTTTCCCAAAATCATAAATTCGACCGCGGTGTCTGAGCCATCGCTGCGTGCCAAGAAACCACAGTCGAGTTTTATTCACCACCTTTTCCACAATTTTTGTAACTCTGTGCGCCACGAACGTTGACCACGAGCACGGTGGCTTTTTGATTCATGCTAGGACAATGGTTGAATCAGTCCACAAGTGAATTTTAAATGTGCCTAAATTCAGATTTTCGATGACGCTTTCTAAGGTTTCGGCTAGCAAAACCGCTCCGCATAACTCCAATTGGGGTAAGGAAATGGTCTTCACTGGGGCTACTCTTGTTTTTGCCATTAGCAGGTTAACGTAGACTTGATCTTTCGTTTGAACACGTAGAAAAACTGTGCCTGCATAGGCTTTTTCTGAAGCATCGCAGAACCCGTGTATTTCCACGTCGTTGGATGGCGTGAAATATACCCATCGTGGTATGCGAATATTGTTAATTTCGTTGTAATCAGACAGAAAGCTTTTCCACCTATCTAACGTTTGAGCAGATACTCTTTCGTCTCCCAGTCAGTCCCCTCTAACCAGATGTTTTGCATAATTATTTTGGCTACTATGATGACTGGAGCCAGCCATCCTAATGGATCGAAGAGTTTACCGATGGCTGAGAGTATTGCTCTTTTGGTTATGCTGTCCCTATTTTCAATTGGTTTAACCGCGAAATAAAAGTAGTCCGAATGTGCGTTCCAACGGATTCCTAGGGTTTTGACCGTACTTGAGTCCTCGAACTCCAAGAAGTCCTCGTTCAGCCTATGTGGTTTAGGTACACCTTGAAGTATTTTGCTGCAATTTGATGTCCATTTCCGAAGGGGGAAACCAGCGGACTGTAAGGCATGCGTGATCTCATCGCGAGCTCTAATTGCCAAGTCGATACTATGCCCCCCGGAAAAAACGTCATCGACGTACATACTTGTGCGCAGAATGGTTGATGCGAAGGTAATGAGGTCTGTACGTCGTCTGCCAGTTGATGCAACGTTCGGATCGCGAGATAGGGAGCGCAATTAACTCCGAATGTTACCGTCCTTAACTCGTCGACTGTTATAGGGTCCCTCGGTTTGGTTCGAAAAATTATCCTTTGGAACTTGGTCTGATTAGGTTTGACCCATATCTGACGATACATCTTTTCGATGTCACTATTGAATACGTATTTGAAGAATCTCCATCTAAGGAGTAGGATGGTTAAGTCGGCCTGTAGTACTGGGCCTGTATGTAGCACGTCGTTAAGACTTATGCCATTGGCAGTGGGACATGATGCATTGAATACCACCCGGACTTTGGTAGTTGTGCTTTCTTCCTTTATGACAGCATGATGAGGCGAGAAATAACAGTCCGTTGATTGAGGTGGTATGATTGAAGGGACTTTTGACATATGTCCTAATGTTTCGTACTCCGTTAGAACTCTATTGTATTCTACCGCTAGTTCCGGTGTCTTAGCTAACCGGGTCTCATTTCTGTAAAATTGCGAGCAAACACCTTTTAGAGAGGGCCCTAAGCAGACGTTGTTGGGAAAATCTTGTTCGAAGGGAAGGGAGACCATGTATTTTCCATCGGAGCATCGTTCTGTTGTATCTTTGAAAAGTTCCTCGCAATAGGCATTATACTCATTCATTGCTTTTTTCTTAGGCAGATCCTCTAATTCCCAGAATGCGGTTAACTGCTTATCCAGGCTTATTTCGTTGAAAAAGGATACCCTCTTATTGGTTGGTTGTGCTGTTTCTGCTCGGCCGGTTAATATCCAACCGAAGACGGTTTCTTGAGCTAGTAACGTGTTCATAACGTTTTTTCTTATACCATTTAATATTACTTTTGCGTAAATGTCGCCTCCTAGGATCAGGTCGACTGGTTCATTAATGAAGAACCTCTTATCCGCCAAAATCAAGTCAGGGAAAGCTTGTTGGGTCAGTGCGCTGACTTCGCAAGTCGAAAGATCCCCTGTCAGTTGCGGAAGCACTAGGACCATTGTGTCAATTGCAATTAATGGGTCGATTAGGGAACCTATTGTAATAGAGCACGACTCTTTCACCTGCGCTGAAGGCGTATTGTTTATACCCGAAACTTGGATGTTCAGGCGTTTAGGAGGCTGGTTTATTCTCCTTTTCAACCTTTCGGTTATGAAAGAGCATTCAGAACCGGAGTCAATAAGTGCTCTGGCTGAGAAATCCACTCCATTATAGTGGATTTTAACGCGTGCTGTTCCTAACAATACTCCTTTAGTTGTATTTGCATGACAAGATGAAGTATAATTAACATTTTCTCTTGTATTCCTAGATTCCAGCTCTGTTCGTGGTTGCTGTGACGTGGAGGGCCTATCATCTGTGGTGTTTCGACGCCACATCTGAGTTGTTGCGTTTGGCTGAGCTTCTGCCAGGTGGAGCAAAGTATTGTGCCTTGAACGACAAATGCTGCATCTGAATCGGCTAGCGCATCGTGTCACGGTGTGTCCAGCTGACAGACAGTTGAAGCACCAACGGTTGCCCTTAACGTAAGATATCCTATCTGTCGGGGTCATTCCGAGGAATCTACCACAATCTCTTAATTTGTGGTCTGTACTATTGCACATCTTGCATGGTGGTTTGGGGACGCTGGCTTGGTAAACCCCAAGAGACTTTGGTGTTGACCTTGTATTGGGTGCTTTTGACGCTTGGCTACCCTTAAGGTCGGAGACGGTTTCCAACGTTTGGAACCGATTGGAGAGGAATTCGTCCATATCTTCCCATCTGGGAATCTCGGTTTTATTTTCTATGGTTTGTTCCCATAGAGCCAGAGTGCATTCCGGTAGTCTGGTGGAACATAAGTATGTAATGATTGCATCCCAGTTGGATATGTCAATTTGATTACATGTGAGGGATGAGATGCAATTATCAATGTCCCGTTGAAGTTGTTTTATTGCTGTTCCGCATTCAGTAGTAACAGATGTTAGATTAAAAAGGGCCTTCAATTGGGCATTAACCAGGATACGCTTGTTTTCGTACCTGTCGCTCAAATTTTTCCAGGCTGTTGTAAAGCCTTCATTAGTCAATGGACACCTACGTACTATTTCCTTTGCCTCCCCTTGGGTTTTCTGGTTGTGGTGGTATAATTTCTCAACAGGTGTGAGGCGTTTGTTTAATATATATATGGCCGTGAACATGTCCCTAAATGTTGGCCATGATTAGTAATCGCCCTTAAACACATCGGTGTCACAAGGTGGAAGTCGAATATTGTTTTCCCGGCCGGACGATTCAGTTTCTTGAGGAGTTTGCTTCTGTGGTATTTGCGCTTTTTCCATCTTTTCGACTTGAGCATTCATTGCAGCCATGCATTTCGCGTAGCATGCAAAACAAGTCTTATTTTTTTGCTTTATGGATTGCAAATTTTCCTTTGTGGTTTCGTTTGACGCCAGAAGACTGTCATAAGTCTATTTTGTCTTCTTCCACATTGACTTCAGCTCCTCTTGCTGTAATGCAATGGTGTGCTTATCAATATCCTCTATGGTTTGTGAGCTGAATTCTTGTTCAAACTCCACTATGCAGTCGGACTGACGTATGTAAGTCTCCATTTTCTTAATTAATTTAAATATTTTGTATCGTTAAAGGAGTGGACGGAGAAGTAATGACTCAGGAGTGTATCGTGCTTTGAAGATAAGCGAAGTTAAATAAAGTGACACAGAAATCTCTCTGAAGATTTAATGTATGAAAGTGAATGTGAAAACAGATAAAAAATATGGACGCAGATTTAATGTATCAATGTGAATTTTAAACCACTAGAAATCTGGACGCAGATTTAGTGTATCAATGTGAATTTTAAGCCACTAGAAATCTGGACGCAGATTTAGTGTATCAATGTGAATTTTAAGCCACTAGAAATCTGGACGCAGATTTAGTGTATCAATGTGAATTTTAAGCCGCTAGAAATCTGGACGCAGATTTAGTGTATCAATGTGAATTTTAAGCCGCTAGAAATCTGGACGCAGATTTAGTGTATCAATGTGAATTTTAAGCCGCTAGAAATCTGGACGCAGATTTAGTGTATCAAAGTTAAAGGTTAAAAGATATGATCGGAATGCAGATCTAGTGAATGGTTGAAAGTTGAAAATAGATAAAAAATCTGGCAACGGATTTAATGTATCCTTAACGCCAATTTCAACGTCTGTGTAAAAACTGCCGCATTTGGTTTTATATTGTAGTGGAAATAATATTTATTAAATATTGTAAAAAGTACAGTATGTGTATATAAAAAGCGATTTTACAACAAATTAATGGACTGTTGTCGCTATCAATAATGACCACAAGCCACCCAATGCCAATGCCAATTTCGACGAAAGTGTATATATGTGGTTGAAGTGAAATTTTGTTTTTTACAAATGAGTGAATATTGTGCTATTTATTTGCAAATACATCAACCAAGTGGAAGTGAATATTTATTGGACAAGTAGATGGAAAACCTAGTGAGGTTGCACAGTGCAGTGGTTCTTTGTTTAAGAAATGCTCAACTGACTGTCTGCCTTGAGCTGTGTCGGAGGAGTCCTACCACTGGTGGGGGACTCAACCGATAGTCAAAAGGCGCTAACTGTGTTTTAAACACGAAAACTTCCACTTACTTTGACTTGCAAATGGATATCACACATTCACTCGCGATACGTTCCTACGTATTCAAAAAAAAAATGCGTGCACTAAAATCAACCACTTAGCTTAATAAAATGTGTAAACCAATGTGAAAGGAAATGATATTAAGGACTGTAAGATGATGTGATATGATAGCGTGATTAAAATGGACTGTATATGGGGTAAAGTACGCCAAGCGGACCCCCAAAAAATTTCATCGCTTCGATTTGAATGAAATTTGGTGAAAGTGATCTGCTATGTAAAAAAAATCTTCCTAAAGGTTGCGTATAAATATCGGATGGTTACCGAGATATATGGGTTTGAATTCGCACTTTTTTTTGTGTAAGTCTTTTTTCTTTATATTAGAAGTCCTGTAACTGACGTGCTAAGAAGGAACATGTAAACAGTTTTCTAAAGTATTTTTTCCGTTCTTTTCGAATATGAATTTTAAAAAAAATTTTATTGAAAAATTTTACTAAAAATTTTATAAAAAAAATTTTTATCAATTTTTTTCAAATTTGGGTATTTTAAAAAAAAAAAATTTTAATTTTAATTTAAAGCTTGATCTTTTTTCTTTAAAATAAACCCTTTTTTGGAGTGGGCCGCGAAAATTTCTTGAATGAATTGTTGTCTTAAACAAAAAATGCCATTAATTCACAGAATTTTTTTTTCCTTTTAACACACAGCTCATTACGAAAAATAAAAATTTATTGTAATATAATATGAAAATTTGAACAAATATATAAATATTGCTCATGATTTTTATTAAGTATAGAAAAAAATACTGCAACGGAAAAAATAGTAAAAACATAATAACCAGACAATGCATTCGAAAAATTATTCTTAACCTTTACCCAAGGAAACTCAAGGGCTTAATACTCAATTGTATTGAGTCCTACTAGCGAGACATACAAGTTTCTGGTGAATTCATAGTTAGGCCTGAACACATTGTAACTACCTGATTGTTTTTTTTTATGTATGCTTTCCAGTGGTTAACGAGCCTTGATCTTGAATTACCTGCATGGTTGTGTCTTTATAAATAGATTGCACGGGTATGGCCGGACATGAGGTTTCCAACTACCTGCATTGTTTTTTATGTAAATATCCTTTAAATACTCCTTTTCCTCGGAGAAAACCCACAGTTCATCTGAAGTAATTTAGTGAACGGAGAAAAAATATTTTTAAAATAAAACCTTTTTTGGAGTGGGCCGCGAAAATTTCTTGAATGAATTGTTGTCTTAAACAAAAAATGCCATTAATTCACGGATTTTTTTTTCCTTTTAACACACAACTCATTACGAAAAATAAAATTATAAAATTATTTTTTTTATATATTTATTTCAGTGTAGATACTTACAGACTATTGATAGTTAATAGCAGTGAATAAATTTAATTTAAAATTATACATACTAGCATTAAAATCTATTGAATTAAAACTCAATAAAGAGGAGTAGTACATACTTATGCTTTTCTTTTCTTGTTTTTTGGGAGTTCTTGACTGCACGTATAAGAGGAATATCTTTTTACCTCAAGCTTAGTTCTAGAGGCAGGAATAAACGAATGGAATTTTTGTGTTCCCGGAATTTGTTGACAGATTTTAGCATTAGGTTAACGTTTTCGTGATGAACGCAAACACACACCGTGTGAGTACCACTGGCTCCAGCCAAAACACAGTGGCGTGGTCTAAGCCGGGAAAATTTTGATACACCAATCTGTATTTCGGGGTGTGTATTTTTAAACAGCTGGTGCATTTCCTGAAGATTACAGAGGATTAATCTCTTTTGAACATGTTCACGTGATCCATTTGGTGTTTTTACAGAGACGAAATCTTTCACTCCACTCATAATGTGACTGTTTTCATCATTTTCATAAAATGATTTTATGACGTCAACTACTTCAGATGACAAAGTTTTCCCGCTCTTGGGGTTTGGCGAAGTTAAAATACCGAAGGAATCAACTAATTGCTTCGCTCTTGCTGCCTGACGTCTTGTGGTTCCGAACTCAGTAGCCAGTTTCCTTTGACCCCACGATTTAGGCCCTAGTGTCAAAAGCATTATTCTTTCTGAATCACTGGTGGATTTTGCAAACTTTTCCTTTATTTGTTCAAAAACTTCCACAGCTGCTTGGTGTTTAGGGTTTTGACAAATTGGTGCTATTTCCCGGGATGCTTCTGCTTCACTTCCTATATAACTCGGATCATTTGAGAATTTGGAATTGCTCTAAAGTAAAAAAAAAAAAAAATTAATTAATAATAAATAAAAAAATACATATGTATATTTATGTAAAAACGATATCTTGATAAAATATTAATTTAACGTTATACAATACCTCTACTACTGATTCGCATTCTTGATACATCGGAGACTGGGCGGAAAGTTCACTCAACTGAATTCTAAAAGATCTGCAAATTTTACCATTCATTGGTAGAAACATATATTTTTTCCTAAGGTTTTCAGATATCTTTCTCAAGCCACGACTGCAAACTTTATGGTTATTTTCCTTGAAAGGGTTGACGCACTGATTTTGGAAGCCACGTTTATACATTATAAATCGCGTAAAAAACTAATTTACACTAGCTGATTAGTTAAAAAATTTTGTACCCCGTTCACTAAATTACTTCAGATGAACTGTGGGTTTTCTCCGAGGTAAAGGAGTATTTAAAGGATATTTACATAAAAAACAATGCAGGTAGTTGGAAACCTCATGTCCGGCCATACCCGGCCAATCTATTTATAAAGACACAACCATGCAGGTAATTCAAGATCAAGGCTCGTTAACCACTGGAAAGCATACATAAAAAAAAACAATCAGGTAGTTACAATGTGTTCAGGCCTAACTATGAATTCACCAGAAACTTGTATGTCTCGCTAGTAGGACTCAATACAATTGAGTATTAAGCCCTTGAGTTTCCTTGGGTAAAGGTTAAGAATAATTTTTCGAATGCATTGTCTGGTTATTATGTTCTTACTATTTTTTCCGTTGCAGTATTTTTTTCTATACTTAATAAAAATCATGAGCAATATTTATATATTTGTTCAAATTTTCATATTATATTACAATAAATTTTTATTTTTCGTAATGAGCTGTGTGTTAAAAGGAAAAAAAATTCTGTGAATTAATGGCATTTTTTGTTTAAGACAACAATTCATTCAAGAAATTTTCGCGGCCCACTCCAAAAAAGGTTTTATTTTAAAGAAAAAAGATCAAGCTTTAAATTAAAATTAAAATTTTTTTTTTTAAAAATACCCAAATTTGAAAAAAATTGATAAAAATTTTTTTTTATTAAATTTTTAGTAAAATTTTTCAATAAAATTTTTTTTAAAATTCATATTCGAAAAGAACGGAAAAAATACTTTAGAAAACTGTTTACATGTTCCTTCTTAGCACGTCAGTTACAGGACTTCTAATATAAAGAAAAAAGACTTACACAAAAAAAAGTGCGAATTCAAACCCATATATCTCGGTAACCATCCGATATTTATACGCAACCTTTAGTGAGATTTTTTTTTTTACATAGCAGATCACTTTCACCAAATTTCATTCAAATCGAAGCGATGAAATTTTTTGGGGGTCCGCTTGACGTACTTTACCCCATATGTAGTTGATGTGATCTTCGATGTGATCTTCGATAAGATGTGTATTCGTTAATAGCGGACTGTATATGTGTGTTGTGAATTCGCTGGCTGACTTTGTCGCTGAGTTTATACTCGTTGAATTGCCTTCTTGCCTTTGTTGAATTTAATAATTTTTTGATGGTTTCCCAATTAAACTTCGCTGTGTACCAATGATATTAATTAAAAAGTGCTTTGATTAGGTGCTGGTTTGAAAAATATCCGGAATGTTAATTTTTTTCCTGGCGCGATAGGACCAATGTTTACGCGGCTTACCTATCGAGTTGGTTCTCGCACGTAAATAAACAAAGCAACGAGTTAGTTCAACGTTATAATAATATTTATTAGGTGGGAATTAGATAAATATAAATAAGTGGCAAATGAATAAAGTGGAAATTATTTGACAGTATAAAGTAAGAATAAATGGGCTTACCTTCGGTGACTTGGCTGCGGGCTTGTCGGCGTACGGAAAATAATTGAAAAGCTATAAACGGAACAAGTTACTTCGAACCTAACTCCGAATAATAGCGTTCGTGGAGAGGAAAGCACTGTTACCGGTAAATATGAAGTGAACTACCCGGCACTAGGGTGTGCCATAATATATAGGCCTATGGACTAAACACCCTACCTTCATAAAAGTTTAAAACATTTGAAAAATAAATTATCTAGCGACTTCAAACTGTTTTTTTCTTCTACTGCACGCATTATATTTTGTCGTTTACAACGTTATTTTAGGTGCGCATTCATTAATTGAAATTTTCCCTGTGTGGCTTTTTCACAGAAAATCGTCAATGCATATGATATAATTCATGTCATAACATACATTAAAAAATTTGAAATAAAAAATGGCCGGCTGTTTTTTATTCCAAATTTTCGACTGCTGTGCTTGTTTAAAGAAAATATGATTTACCTAATTCATGTCATAACATAAATGGATAATTTCAGTTAAAATTTTCGCCTGTGCGCTTTTTCAAATACATTTTTAAATTCATCATCATTTTTAAATTATATGATGATATCATTTTTGTCATAATATAAGTTGAAAAATAATTTAAATATTTCGCGAAATTTTAATGTTCTTTCGATAAAATTCCTGTCATATAGTCCGGTGAATAAGACAAGTGAAACAACAAAAATTCCCACAGAGCCAAATTGTTGCATACAGCTTAGGTTAACCTTCAGATAGAAAACCTCAAAAGTCCTCACCGAAGTTATTCGGGTTCAAAAGTAGAGAAAAATTAAAAAATAACTTTTTTGCCACCAATGGGATCGATGGGGACTTTTGCAGTTTTCTTCCTAAGGGTGAACCTGAGCTCTCCAAAAAATTTGGCTGTAGGAATTTTTGTTATACAAGATAAACTCAATTTACCGGACTAGTATTTTTTTATTTTATGCATGGAGAAAAGGTGGCTCTATCTCGAGAACATAGGCTTTACAAAAAAAAACTAACTATTTTTATTGTCGATGGGGAACTTCGTGGCAAATAAACGGTAAAAGAAAATTTTTGTACGCATACTAAATTTTTCGAAAAAATCCCGAAAAGTCCATACGTGGCATATATTTTCACATAATTTCCAGAGGTAATTTTTCAGTCGCAATATCTCAGAACTGGTTACCCTTAGAGCAAAAATGTTAGGACCATATTTGTAGAGAATTTCCAGGTCTACAACTTGGTCAAAGGTTTCGGAAAACCTTACCGATTTCGAGAAAAGTCCAAAAAACCTAAAATTTTGACCTTTGACCCGGAATAACTTTTTAGCACACATGGGATCGATTAGGACTTCTGAGGTTTTCTATCTGAAGGTAAACCTAAGCTGTATGCAAAAACTTGGATCTGTGGGAATTATTGTCATTTAACCTTATTTTTATGTCTGTATTGACCGGATATAATGTATGTAAATTAATTCCTTTGTAAAGGAAACACGGGCGCTATTTCACTGCACCATGTATGACGGTTAATTATGATGAACGATAGTATACGTTTTTTAATTTAAATTTATTTCAAATATTATATGATTATTTTAATTAACTTTAATTTTGTTTTGTCTTAATTTATGGTATTCCCTTTTCCTTCTTTTCTTTTTTCACTTATTTGCCTCTGTTGTCATGCATAGCCTATAATTGAGCCGGTTATTTTGAAAGTGGTTTAAGTCCACTTTCTGTTGTACTGAGATATTTAGGGGTTTGCATTTGCATTGTTTCAAAAATATTGTTAGCTGGTATCAAGTTGTTTTTATGGCTTTGCGGCCATAAACATGTTAGAAAATATAATGTAATACGTTTTATAAACTTTACTAGAAGAATAAGCTCGGTTTCAGAACCTCAAATGGACTTAAACCATTTTCAAAATTAATAAAATCACTTATTTGTTTATGAAAAGGAATATAAGTCCACTTCGTGTTCTTTGCTCAAATGATTTTAAGTCAATTATTTCACTTAAAATTAGTCCTTTATATAAGTAAAATAAAATTATTACATGGGTTTGACAAGCAAACAAAATACTTTAGTTTCACAATAACATTAGTCAAATTACCCAAAGGAATTGAAAGGTAACGCCTTTTCCAAATCGAAAGAAAACGCGAAATTTACATTTGGATTATTTCGGGCCAAATCTTGATCTTCTTTTAATGATTTTCTGGCCAATTCAGCACATCTTAAATGAATATTATGCTCTTCCGTGAGGTTTTCAGTGGACTTAAACCACTTTCAAAATAAATTTTTTTGCGTTTCGCTAACTAGCCAATTTTCAAGTGCCCCAAATCATAGTGATTTTGATAATACTAGACTTAAATTGTTTATAAAAGAAAAGATTATGTACGGCTGTGACTATTGTCATCGTAAACTCAATTTTTTTAAAAAGTGGACTTAAACCACTTTCAAAATAACCGGCTCAATTACTTCTTTAAGTTTCATAATATATATTATATAAAAATAATATTGTACTTTAGCTTATTGATGTTAAACGAATAGCACATTAAGGCCCACTTGCAGGACGCCGTGATATCTTTTTCAATCAGAGTTAATTAGAAAAGTTGACAAAAAGGTATGAGTTTAGCCCCTCATTTGACGTCAAATCTAAGTTAAAAATATGAATTTTAGTTGTGCAATAAAGCCTAAGAGCCGTGTTCTCATCAGCCTTGAATTTTAAAGATCACTGGCCAAGTTCGCCAGAAACAAAACCACAAAAAAAAAATTTTGTTTAAATTTTGGGTGCTTTTGATTGTTTTGGTGTTACACACATGCCAAAGAATCCTCTGCTCGAAGACAACGCGCAACCTTTTATTTTCTTCGAAAATATACGATAGTTTCTGCGGTGTTTCTAAATGAACACAATTTTTAAAATTTACATTAACTATCTAACGAAAAGTTTCGAGGAGACAAATGTTTTGAACATTTTGGATCACAATGAATTCGACCGCATTTTCTCATGTAACGTAACAGTCCAAAATTCAAAATAGTTTTTTTGTGCAAAATCTAGCTCGTTAACAAACCAGAAAAAATCCATTTTTTTCGAGCATTCCCAGTCTATTATTTCAAATAAACTGCAGAGCCAAAAGTTGTTTGTAACGTAACAGTCTCTTTAGTTCGAACTTGAAAATGTTACTTCAGAAGTGCACTTTAAGATGAATGTGCCAAAAATATTGAAAGTGTCCAAATCCATCTCTTTTTGTAGTAGTTTGTAATGGAAAGTGAGTCTGACTGTAACGCAGCAGTCCGCGATTTTGGCCATTATACATTTATTTGACGCTTCATTCCAAATGGCAAATGAAGTTGCCAGTAACTGTATAGCGAACTTTAAAATAAAAGGGGAGATGAGAAAGCGGCCATAAATATAATTTTTCATAATTTTCGTGCTAGGATGAAATAAATTATCGAATTGAGTTGAATCGAATTTGAATTGAATATGTCAGAAGCACCATACATGAGATTCTTAACTGGTAATGTTTATTCTTTGTTTCTTCGAAATAGTAAATCAGATACATTAACAGCACGTTTGAGACCTAGCCTTACATATACAAAGCTCCACACCGTTAAAATGAAAAACACTCCGATGCAAACAGGTTGTGCTATTGGTACCACAAATATATTAAATTTCATCAAGAAAAGTACAATCGGTGGCAAGTCATCGAGATCCTGGAATTACAAAGAAATATATGATAAAATAAGTTGCTAATGGAAAACTTAATCGCCAACTAAGAAAGCTAAAGCAGCCCTGTAGCGAAACGTCAAACTTGTGAGAAAAATACTAGTAGGTATGTATACAACTATAATTTTCTGGCTGAACTCATACTAGTCAGGAAATATCCTCTATACTAGTATAAAACTATCCATTTTTTTAGCATATTCTTCTACTTTTGTGTGAATTGAATGCATTAAATGAACAGCTTCATCGAATTATGTAAATTTACGAACTTTTTTGCACACCAAAATCCTAGCGAAAGTTGACCAAGTTTGTGTTAACTTCGTTCCCTACAAATTTTGAGAGTTCATTTACGCATTTGGTTATTTTCGACGCTTACACGCTTTACGCGGTGTTTTTATGGTTACATAAATACCGTACCATTATTCTACGTTGTTTACATATGTATATAAAACAAGTAAGGAAGTCTAAGTTCGGGTGAAACCGAACATTACATACCCAGCTGTGCACATAAAGTGGGCGTGATCGTTCACCGATTTTTCTTATTTTCTGTGGTAGTACTCTACATAAACATAACATGCCTGGTACCTAGTTTCGTAAATCTATCTCACACCGTTCTGAAGTTGTTAGCAGTCGAATTTAAAAATTGCTTGACTAATAAGTGGGCGGTGCCACGCCCACTTTCCAAAATTTTGAAAAAATTATGTAAAGAATATGAAAGTTGATGTATGTACCAAATTATATTATTATAGCGAAATCAGTTAATTAGATATGGACTTTTCAATATTTCCACCTCCTTTCAATATAACTTTTATGAAAAAGTAGGCGTGGCCGCGAAGCGATTTCGTTTATTTTCTATAGCTGAATTTACCACAACAATAGTATGTCTTCTACGAAATTTCGTTATACTAGCATAAACTGTTCTGAAGTTATTAAGAGTCAAAATTTTAAAATTTCTTCAAATATACGTGGGCGGTACCACGCCCCCTTTTCAAAAATTTTTATAAAATCGGCCTTAGAACATCTAAATCAATACATATTGCAAATTTTATCATTGTAGCTGCTTCTAATATTGAATTAACCCATTTTATACGTTTTTCGAAATTTTCGATATCGAAAAAGGGGCGTGGTTATGGTCCGATTTTACCCATTTTCAATAGCAATCTATTCTGAACCCAAATAAGTACGCATGCCAAATTTGGTGAAGATATCTCATTATTTGCTCAAGTTATCGTGTTAACGGACAGACGGACGGACGGACAGACGGACGGACATGGCTCAATCAAATTTTTTTTCGATCCTGATCATATTGATATATGGAAGTCTATATCTATCTCGATTCCTTTATACCTGTACAACCAACCGTTATCCTAACAAAGTTATAATACCCTGTGTACAAGTACAGCTGGGTATAAAAAAGTTTCTGAAATAAAAACCGATTCACTGAGGACATCAATTTCTCAGGTATTTATACGAACGCACCTAAATCGACGTGATACAAAGAAAGCTGTCAAATTGCTGATGTTGTTGCTTTGTCAAAGAAGGTGTGGGTGCGTGTAGAATTAAATTCGCCCGTAACCACCTTGTATGAATTCGCTTTGGCCCATATCTAAGCAACTTTTTCGAACACTGAACGAGATATGCAGATGGCGCACATTGAATCGAATAGAATAAGTTAGCTGGACAAAACTGGTAATCGAATTGAAGAAAAAAATATATTGTAGATCACAGCCAAGACTGGTGCAGTGCAATAGAGCCTACAGAAATAGCGCCCGCGGGCGTTATTTCTTAAAAAAAAAAGAAATAATGCAATAACGTCCGCCGAAAGAAGGCAATAGCAATTTTAATTTCCGCTTTCGGATTCTTAATCTACTCGTGAATACACGTCTTTTGATGCTCCACCTTCCCCCTTTGGACAAAATTTCGGAGGAGACCCTAAACGATTATAGTCAAACCATAAAAGGTAACTAAATTACCTATGCAATGCAAACAATTTTGAAAATCGATTCAATAGTACTGAAGTCATTTTGATTTTAAAAAATGCTTTAAATTAGGTAGTAGTGCGCGATTTTTTATTCCAAATTTTCGATTTATTTTATAAAGTAAATTATATCATATAAAATTTAGAATAAAAAATCGCGCACTACTACCTAATTTAAAGCATTTTTTTAAATCAAAATGACTTCAATACTATTGAATCGATTTTAAAATTTTTATTTTGCATTGGATGGGTAATTAAGTTACCTTTCATTTGAGGTACCACTGTTGTGGGTGCAAAACCGCGTATGTGAAAAATTCAAAATTTAATTTTAAAAACAACCCTGGCCTACGACATGCCAAGTCCGGGTGGTTGCCTGAACCGTGGCGCCAGCGACACGGTACGAAACTAACGTATAATGTATTGGGGCGATATCCATGGTATTTATGTGCAGAACTCCTTTCTTAGTTTTATTTTACATTAGTTTCGTACCGTGGCACGTTGCCACGGTTCAGGCAACCACCCGGACTTCGCATGGCGCAGCCCAGGGTTATTTATTATAAGCGCGGCCGAATTCCGCCTACGGAGAATGGTGTAGTATGCAGAAGGACTTAGCATGGTGCAGTTCAGGATTGTTTTTAAAATTAAATTCTAAATTTTGCACATACGCTAAGAAAGGTGTACTGCACATAAATACCATGGATATCGCCCGATTATAGTCAAACCATAAAAAATGCAAAATGCTAAGGAAAAAACGACACTCGTGGGCTTTATTTCCTTTTGTAAGGAGAAAAAACGCCCACTTAAAAAAGAAATAACGCCTGCGGGCCTTATTGCACTGCACCGTTCCCCTTGTGACATAGCGCGATATATCAACCGTACCAAGTGATGAAGCTATTTTCCTCTCCCGTAGTACTTGATCGATTAGTCCAGTTAGGGATCTGCTTATGCCCAGATTAGTAAGAGCGGTGTTAAAAGCCTCCGGACTTATATTGTTGAAAGCCCCTTCAATGTCAAGGAAGGCCACGAGACAGTAATCCTTTTCACCCAATGATTTTTAAATGATAGAGACTAGGCTGTGAAGCGCAGTTTCTGTTTATTTACCCTTGTAAGCATGCTGATAGCTGGAGATAAGGTTGCTATCAATAGTAGTGGAGAGGTAGTCGCTGATTATCCTATCGAAGGTTTCGAGTGCAAAGGACGAGAGGCTGATGGGTCTGTAGTCCTTTGGGTGGTAGTGGGAGGCTTTCCCAGCCTTAGGAATAAACACTACCGTATCTCCAGGAGCACGGAATGTAGTTGAGAGCCAGGCAGGCTGTATAGAGAAGTACTAGCCATTTGGCTGATGTCTCCAGCATGTTAATGAGTTGCGCGGGGATAATCCCGTTCTGTCCGGCAGCCTTAAACGGTTCAAAGCTCTTAACTGCCCGCCTTACCCTTTACTCCGTAATTGGTATATTTACTGCCAGGCTTGTTCTCAAGGGTTTCCCCTTCCGTGCTGGTCCAGGATCCGTCAGGCTTCTGCAAATAGCTAATGACTGTTTGAGTTTTCGAGAGGACTCGTCCAAGTCTCGCTGTGTCGTCGACCTTTTTGACCCCAGTGCAGAAATTTTTCCACGTAGTTCTCTTTGCCTGTCTCAGGGCTTTTTTGTAGGCCCTTAGTTTAACTTTGTATTCGAGCCATTAATGCTCCGTGTAGAGGTTTTTAGCCTTATTAAATTGCTTCCTGCAGGTTTTACGGAGCGAGTCCAGGTCGTAGGTCCACCAATGTGGCCTATGTTTACCGCGTGGGTTTGGCACTGGACAAGCTTGTTCTAGGGCATTGGAGAGCGCCGTGGTGTATTTCGTTACCAGGTCCTCCACCTCCTCAACCGATGAGGTGGCTTGTGGGGGTAGTACTGGTAGGCCTCTGTCTAAAATTTCATTCTGTAGCTTCCAGTTGGTATTGCGTGGATTGCGCTTCATAATAGGTTGCTCTACACGAAAGTCCAAAACTATTTCTATATATCGGTGGTCGGAGAATGAGTGTTCTCCAAGAACACGCCATTTTCTTTCACTACAAATAGTGAGATATATGAACTCCCTACGGGTTTTAGTGATGAAAGTGGGCTCGCTACCCACGTTGCAAACTACCACGTTGGTTGTTAATAGATAGTCAAGCAGAAGCTCGCCCCTGGCATTGATATCGTAGCTTCCCCATTGGACGTTATGAGCATTAGCGTCCGCTCCTATAATAACATGAGCCGTACAAAAATTTGACCCCAGATCTGTCACCTCCCTTTGTGGTAGAGGTTCTTCGGCGTCGTAGGGCATATATACCGACGCCATCGTCAGTTTGGTGCTGCCGACTGTTAAACTGGCAGCGGTAATGTTGCCATTGGAATAGTTAGGTAGAAGAAAGGTGTTGAGGACAGACTTAACCAAAATACAGGTTCTGACTTTGCCCTCCCCGCTGGCTCGAATGAGATTGAAGCCCCAATCCGCAAATCCTCTAGCTGTTGACACAGAGTTCTTGGATGAGGAGCACATCCACGTCGCCTTTAGAAAGACGACTACTTAAAGCAGCCGAGGCTACTTTAGATTTGTGCAGGTTTATCTGAAGCAGCACCAACATGAGGGCGATCAGACTTCCCTGCCGTCCCCATATCGTCGAGGTCTACCTTATCCCGAAGGCCTTCCCCGTCCAGCAGGCTGTCTTCCATCTCCGAGTTGGCGGATAACATGCTTTCCGCGTCGGACACCTCGGTTTCCTCTTGCGGTACTTCGATTTCCGAGTCTCACGGAGCAGCCGCGGTGGCAGCGCACTCTGCATCGCCACAGTATACGTGGATGACATTCTGGCCTACACTGTAGTGCATTAGCCCATTACACCTTTTAAGGGGCTCGAGTGCCTCCTTGTTCATGGTGAAGACCACTTGTCTATCAGGCCCTACCGCATCCCCGACCAGAGTGACACTCCAGTCCTGCGTCGGGAGGGACGGATTCATTAACCACAGCATCGTGAGAATTCTCTCAGGCTCTGCAGGTATGGCAGGAATCCATGCCCTTGCCCTTGGCCGAGCCGGAATGTAGGTGAATGCATAGGTATGTCTTTGTGCATTCATACAGGCCTTTAATTCAGACTATCGCTTTCTGCGACACTCAATAATCTCCATAAACCTCAATGTTTTATCTTTATCTCATCGGAGAATAAACCACAGATACGTTTAGCTTTTTCTTAGCATCAATGTTACTTCACTGCAAATAAGATAAATTTCTACTTACATATTCATACCAAAACACTGGTATAACCATTTTACTGAACCGCTGAAGCTCCCTGCTATATCCCGACATATCTGGTAAGGGAATATTTGATTGGAATCTGTACCTTTCCTCTATTGGTATGCCAGATATTGGTTCAATTATGACTGTTGCTTCGTGCACGACACTATTTGGAAATAATCCTTCAAAATGTTCACTCCAATTATACGTCGAATCATAGAAATGCGGTTTCGAAAATGCTGCAGGTACATCATCTACAACAAAAAAAAATTATTAGCCATATTGTGTAGCCTTCGAGCTTTTTCGTTGGCTAATTTCGACGCTGATAAATAAAAATAGAAAACGCTGGTCGTCCAAAAAAATACAATTTATTTAATTAATATTTTGCAGAAGCAGGCGGGTTCGAAGTAACCCGTGCTTCACTATTAGCGATTGACAACGAACTAACCCTTATGGACAAGACTGACAGAACCAACACATGCTCTTTTTTCCACCAACACACTTGCAGGCGACAGGGTTGCATTTTGCTAGTGTTGGAAAAAGTATACGGGTGAAAAATTCGAAAAAGAACCGACTAGCCGTTGAATATAGCTACTATTTTCTATAAAATCAAACCATTAAACAACTTTACCTAACAGATTACACCTTTTCCTTATAAAACATGCATTTTCAATCTTATTTTAAATTCAAATAAGAGTCAATAGAATAAAAATTATACTGTGCGACATGTACCGATTACTTTAATTTACAACTAGTTGATGCCCGCGACTTCGTATGCGTATAATTTCTGTTTTTTTTTGCAGCTGGGTTAGCAAAGAATAAAATCCAATAAAAAGACTGGAGTTCAGCACTTAAGGGTCGTGTTGTCATGTAAGCTTTAAAGTTTGTCTGCTCGATAAACCCGAATTTCGGTCACAAAAAATTAATGTTTTCTTTGGACTGATAAAGCTTAAAGTTGGTTAAAAAACGACCCTATTTATTTTTCCAATATAATGAACATAAATTATAGAATTTGAAGTTCTACCCAAATTACAAATTATAAACAAATTTTCCGAGCAAGTTACTCGCGAGCAACCTTAATAGCCATATTAAGCGTTTTGGTATTAAGAAGTTTCAAATTTTATGAGATATCTTCGGGGTAGCATAGGTAGGTATTGAAATTAATCAAATGGTTTATGACAGCATTCATAAATACCTTTTGTTTGATACCCATAATGTACTAACACATTTTATGGAAAATATTCGTCGGTCGAGCTATTGAAATTTCAAGATATCTCCCAAACTATTTCAGATATTTCAATGAATCACACCGCATATTATAGCACTCATTGACACCTTTCGTTTGACAACCATATTGTACTAAGACATTTTTGGTAACCCCTGGTCCACATATTGGCCGATAACCCCAAAACCCGTTGAGATATCGCAAAAAAAATATCAAGTTGAGCGTCTAGCAATCCAACGATTCAATTCCATTCAGTACTTTTAGAGTGTTACGACCACAAACATACAGACAGACATGGTTCACATATTGGGCGTTAACTTCAAAACCGGTTGAGATATCTAAAAAAGTAGTATCTTAAATTTTAAGTTGAGCGTCGGGCAATCCAACGAAAAAAGTTTCATTCAATTCCATTCATTACTTTCAGAGTGATACGATCACAAACATACGGACAGACAGACAGACAGACACACATTTTTAAAATCGTTGATTTGGATTCTACTCGCTTAATAATGCTTCCCCCAATCAATTTTTTGTTGATATCTGCCATGTACAGACATCGACCTGTTACAATTTTATTATATGTAGAGATATTTTTCCAGCACTACATAGTAAATTGACAAAACGCAATTAAACGCGAAAGTGAAAGTTAATTGCAAATGTGAAAATAAATAATAAATTAATAACCAAAAAGCCGAGAAAATCAGTGAACCACGCGGAATAAAGAAAGGCGTAGTCATCACCATCATCTTCCTTAACTCCTATTGGAGCATAGTGCCTCGACCAACGACTGGAATCCTGTTCTATTTGGTACTGTTCTCGTGACATCATTCCGCGTATATCCTGCATCTTCTAGTTTATCCACAGTTCTGCTCCATGTTTTCGGTGGTGCACCAGGTCGTCGACTTCCCTGTGGATTCCATCGCAATTCTTGTCTGGCTATATTTACGGAAGGTCTTCTGAGAGTGTAACCAATCGACGACCATTTGCGCTTTGTTATTTCAGTGGTTTGGAGATACCCACATAAATGGTAAGCAAAACTATTTAAAAATCGTAATGTAAATATTTACAATAAGGCTTTTTTACTTTCCAGTTGCTCAAACTACTTGCACGCAAAAATTCCTCGAAGAATCTTTGGTAAAACCTGTGAAACACCCCATACCGGCAGCTACAACATGTAAATTATGATTTTAAGAATATAGTTATATTTTATGCAAAACTTTTGTAAAAAAAAAACAGTAAATATATGTTACCACACATTGTAAATTATTATTGCACTTAGTCTACTTCAGAGCTGCATATCAACAGTCGTGGGTTGGTTCTTTAATATAGACAAAAAGAAAAATTAATTAGCAATTAAAATATATAGTACTTTAATCATAAAAATTCCAATGAAAAGAAATACAAAGCCTCGGATGAGAACCCCCTTTAATGTTGACGACCCGGCAAAACGAAGTAAGGACAATGAGAAGAATATTTGGGTATGTACCTGGAATGTCCGGGCCCTTTCCAGGGAAGGTACCGCTGCCAGACTGGTTGATGTCCTCGCCAACGCAAAGGCTGACTACCATCGGCCCTTGTGACGAATACTACAGTGGCCAGACACACAGCAAATCGCGTGGTGTAGGATTCGTGGTGGGAAAGAGACTTCGCCGCCAAGTACTAGCTTTCACCCCTGTGGACGAGCGTCTCGCTGCGATCCGCATCAAGGCGAGGTCTTTCAACATAACACCTGTGCGCCGACTGAGGACGAAGGACTCCTTCTACGATAAACTTGAACAGACCTATGATCGCTGCCCCCAACATGATATCAAAATCGTGCTAGGCAACTTTAATGCCAAGGTGGGCAAGGAAGGAGTCTTTGATCCTACAGTTGGGAAATTTAGTCTCCACGATATAACATCCCACTAGTGCCGCGGTTGATTGACTTCGCCGCTGCCCGCAATATGGTCATCAGTAGTACCAGGTTCCAGCATAAACAAATACACCAAGCCAACTGGCTGTCCCCTGATCAAAGAACAAGAAACCAGATTGATCATGTCATGATCGACGGCAGACACAGCTCCACCGTTCTGGACGAGCGTACACTACGCGGTTCCAATATCGACTCGGACCATTATCTTGTTGCAGCCAAGATACGCACACGCCTCTGTGCAGAGAAGAAAGTACGCACAGTAACCGAAGGAAAGTTTGACGCCGAGTAGCTGCGCACGACACAGATAGCTGATAATTTCTCCACTCGACTCTCACACCTTCTATCGGAGAGCAATCCTCGACCTAACGATGTAACCGAGCAATGGAAGCATATCTCTCACTCATTACGTACCGCCGCTGAGGCCACTATAGGGTTTCGGCGAGCCCGCAAGAACAACTGGTACGATGAGGAATGCCGCACTGCCTCGGACAAAAAGGACGCTGCCTAGAGGGAGACGGTGCGAACGGGCGCAACCCGCAGTGCAAAGATATCATGAGGCGAAGAAGGAAGAGAGACGCCTTTTCAGAAAGAAAAAAAAAACCTGAGGCCGGAAGGCGTGAGTGCGAGGAGCTTGAGATGCAAGCTCCTGTAAGGACAATAATGGCGACCTGGTAACCGCCGTACAGAGTGTACTTAAATTATGGAGGGAGCACTTCTCCTCACTGCTAAATTGCGAGGTAGACGTCGAGCCCTATACCCCAATCCCTGACGATGGAAAAGTCGTCCCACCACCTGACTATAATAAAGTGAGGATAGCTATATCTAGGCTCAAGAACAACAAATCGCCTGGAAAAGACTGACTACCCGCCGAGCTGTGCGGGGGCGAAGAGCTGGTAAAAAGCATGCATAAGCTCTTATGCAGAATATGGTCAGATGAACGCATGCTTCCGGATTGGAATTTAAGTGTGCTCTGCCCAATCCACAAGAAGGCGATCCCGCTAACCGCTCCAACTACGGCGAAATCAGTCTTCTTAATATCGCATATAAGGTACTTTCTAGAGTATTGTGTGAAAGACTGAAGCCCATCGTAGACAAACTGATTGGACCTTATCAGTGTGGCTTTAGACCTGGTAAGTCTACCATCGACCGTGTAATTGCTGGCATATGCCGATGATATTGATATCATTGGCCTTAACAACCGCGCCGTAAGCGCTGCCTTCTCCGGACTGGATAAGGAAGCGGAAAAGGTTGGTCTTGCGGTCAACGAGGACAAGACGAAGTATCTGCTGTCATCAAAAAAAGAATCGGCGCACCTGCGCCTTGGCAGCCAAGTCACCGTTGATAGCTACAAATTTGAAACGGTGAGGGACTTCGTCTACTTGGGAACCAGCATTAACACCGATCAGTCTAGAAATCCAACGGAGAATAACTCTTGCCAACAAGTGTTACTTTGGACTAAGTAGGCAATTGAAAGGTAAGGTCCTCTCTCGACAAACAAAAATACGCTCTATAAGTCTCTCATCATACCACTCCAAATGTTCGGCTCGGAATCATGGACAGTGTCAAGAGAAAACAAGTAAGGAAGTCTAAGTTCGGGTGAAACCGAACATTACATACCCAGCTGTGCACATAAAGTGGGCGTGATCGTTCACCGATTTTTCTTATTTTCTGTGGTAGTACTCTACATAAACATAACATGCCTGGTACCTAGTTTCGTAAATCTATCTCACACCGTTCTGAAGTTGTTAGCAGTCGAATTTAAAAATTGCTTGACTAATAAGTGGGCGGTGCCACGCCCACTTTCCAAAATTTTGAAAAAATTATGTAAAGAATATGAAAGTTGATGTATGTACCAAATTATATTATTATAGCGAAATCAGTTAATTAGATATGGACTTTTCAATATTTCCACCTCCTTTCAATATAACTTTTATGAAAAAGTAGGCGTGGTCGCGAAGCGATTTCGTTTATTTTCTATAGCTGAATTTACCACAACAATAGTATGTCCTCTACGAAATTTCGTTATACTAGCATAAACTGTTCTGAAGTTATTAAGAGTCAAAATTTTAAAATTTCTTCAAATATACGTGGGCGGTACCACGCCCCCTTTTCAAAAATTTTTATAAAATCGGCCTTAGAACATCTAAATCAATACATATTGCAAATTTTATCATTGTAGCTGCTTCTAATATTGAATTAACCCATTTTATACGTTTTTCGAAATTTTCGATATCGAAAAAGGGGCGTGGTTATGGTCCGATTTTACCCATTTTCAATAGCAATCTATTCTGAACCCAAATAAGTACGCATGCCAAATTTGGTGAAGATATCTCATTATTTGCTCAAGTTATCGTGTTAACGGACAGACGGACGGACGGACGGACAGACGGACGGACATGGCTCAATCAAATTTTTTTTCGATCCTGATCATATTGATATATGGAAGTCTATATCTATCTCGATTCCTTTATACCTGTACAACCAACCGTTATCCTAACAAAGTTATAATACCCTGTGTACAAGTACAGCTGGGTATAAAAATCCCTGCAGTTGAAATCTGAGCTACTCAGCAAACATACTAGTTCAGTGACTAAACATTTTGTGGCATATGCATACCAGTTCATTATTGATTAGCTTTCAACCAGTCAATGCCAAACTACTCTGCAACATTATAGTTCTTCGACTATTCATTTTGTGGTGTATTCATAAAAGTTCATTTCTGACTACCTTTAAACTAGTCAATTCCAAACTACTCAGCAGCCACCTAGCTCGTTTACTGTACATTTTATGGGTGTTTTTATACTAGTTCATTGCTGATTACCCTTAAACCAATCAATGTCAATCTAATCAGAAAACATACTAGTATACAACTATAATTTGCTGGGCGAAATCATACTAGTCAGAAAAATCCTGGTTCGTACTAGTATGCAAGTATGTATGAATTTCTGGCTGAAATCATACACCTTTTTCAGTTTATATTCAGAAAGTTTTTTGAATATCAATTGTAATTTTCTGACTGTCAGTTGTATTTTTCTGAATATCAAATGGAAATTCTGAATACACACAGAAAAATTTCTTACATTTTTAGTTAACATGATTCATGTTAAATCAACATGAACACCTCTTGTACGTAAAACAAAAACAATTTCGGAAAATCAATACGAACATTTTAACATGAAGCGTATGGTTAAAATAACATGAAATACTTCTGCATTAGAATTACATTAGTGTGTATCCCTTACACTAAATTCGGTTTGTTTTAACATGAATAAGTGTTGTTTTCGAGCATCATCAGTTCCCCATCAAAGCTTGTGAACAGAATTGTTCTCAAAAGAACAGAATTTAAGTCAGTGCGTAGATACCGACTTGATGAAAAGTTGTATATATTATAAATAGTTAATTAATATATTGTGAAATTTATAATTTCTTAACTTGCGAATAAGTTGTGAAGTTTTGTAAAAAGTTTTGGGTAAGTAATTTGTGTTGTTTTTCATATTTTGTAAACGCTTCCTGCTAAAACACGTCCAAAAATGTCGGGCTGGGTTAAAAACAACGCGCACTATACATAAATACCATGGAACCGCTTTAGGATTATGGATACCGGGTAGAAAAGGCGTCGTTTGATACTTATCCCTACATTAATTGGATGTGTGCTACCAGTTTTAAAATCGCTTGGATCATTTAAAGAGCTTTCAATGAACAATTTTTATTTAATTTTCAGATTGGGGCTTGTTGTTGCTGTTTTCGATGCAGAAGTTGCCAATGATTGGATTAAAATAAGTATATGTATATGTATGTACATATGTGTACTTATATTATTTAAAATGATGATCGTGTTAATTTAACATGATGAACGGGTTAATTTAACATGATGATCGTGTTAATTTGACATGATAGATCGTGTTAATTTAACATGATGATCGTGTTAATTTAACATGATAGATCGTGTTAATTTAACATGATGATCGTGTTAATTTAACAATAAAAACATGTTGAATTAACATGGCAGATCGTTTTAATAAATTATACAAGCATTATATTCTTTCATACCTGAAAATATGTATGTTAAATTTTCGATAAATGAATTAACTAAATAAAAATTATTAAAAAAATCAAAAACAAGGTGTTTTATTTTAAGGGTTAATTTAACAATAAAAACCTGTTAAATTAACATGATAGATCGTGTTAATTTAACAATAAAATCCTGTTAAATTAACATAATAGATCGTGTTGATTTAACATAACATATCATGTCAATTTCACATCGTGTAAATTTAACAGGACGAAAGTGTTATTTCAACATAGTATAGTGTTAATTTAACATGTCTGATCATGTTGATTTAAGAAGAAAAATAATGTTGTAACAACAGGAAATCATGTTGATTCAAACCTTTGTGATCATGTTAAATTCACACTGTTCCTTCATGTTGATTTAACATGTAGGAAAAGTGAAACAGTAGCTTCATGTTAGAAGCGATAGTGTTGAAAAATAATAACCTGAAAAAGTGTTAAAAAAGTGTTGATTCAACATGAAAATTATTCTGCGTGTATGAATTGTAATTTTCTGAATATAAATTGTTACTTTTAGATAGAGATAATCTATTTAAAAAAAAATACTAATTAGAAAATTTCCATTTCATACTTCATTAATATTACAAGGATTGTACTACATGGTACTTGTAGTATATCAGAGCATGTCACTAACAACAGCAAGTCACACGCCAACTTTTAATGTATGGAATGTAAACATTCTGCAGCGTCAACGTATTTATAATTAGCGTCAACGTATTTATAATTACGTTCAGTTTCTCACGCTAAGTACAAGAGCAGCACAAGCTATGGAGTGATATCAGTTTGCATACGCTAGCCACATATTTGTGGATACATATGACCGACTGCATTATTGACAGCTCCACGCTTGGTACATGGATGTATGTATGTGACTGCATTGCTAGCAGCTCCACATACAGATATGTTTGTGTGCACGTTGGTGAGTGCACTGAGATGCACTCGGACCTATGCACATATGAATATGTGTACATATGTGCATAGCATTATGTTTAGCCTGTAAGAATTAGAAGTAAATATGTATGTTAGTAAATAGCTAGTACATAAGACTTTTAGAGTATAAATAAGTTGCATTTTATCAATAAAGAGAAGAATTGGTATTCGACACTCAACGGTGCCTCACCAAATTAAATAGTTTGTTTTCATCTCTTCTCATACTATGCAAACATTATTTGATATTTGGTTTGCTTCTTTTTTTCTCTTGTAATTCACAGATACTTTTGCGTGTTTGGGTAAACAAAAATATGATGCTGATGTATATATGATCTAGTATATAAACTGATATATTTCTGGTGTATATACTCAGAAAAAAAGCACTGGTAAAATCAACAATATCTCGTACTGTTATCCTGAAGTTGACCAAATTATGTTGATTTGACCAAATTTTGGTTGTTTGAACGGTAATTTTAGTTGAAGTAACTGCATTCAACTGTTGATTGAACAGTCATAGATTTGTCAATTTAAAATAAAAAAAACGTAGGTCCCGTCAACTTGTAGGAAAAAAAATCAAAGCAGCAGACTATAAGTTGGAAGAGAAGCTCGGCAAAAATATCGTTAGAGGTTATAACAACCTGTTGGTATATAACCGCCATTTTTTTTACGTTGCGGCATAAACTAGAGTTTATTGACAACAACAATATAAATTAACTCTAACAATGCTCCTTTAACTCGATGAAAGCAGTCTTACTTTGACTCTTTTGGATGTTAATATAAGACTTACTTTTATCTATATAATACATATGTGGGACCGGAACTCCGTAGTGGACGACTAACTTAACCTTAAGTAACCTTAACTTACCTTACCTAACAATACAACCCTAAAGCCACAATTACATAAAACTTTGTGAAACGTTGACAAATGCGCGCCTCGTTTTTGAGCATTTGCCAAAATTTTGGTTTGCTTTACGTTCAAAAAACTTTGTATGAAAGTGGATCCTTCAAAGTTTAATGCAATTGGGCCTTTACCTATATAAACAAACTTGACGAACGCGCAATTTGAAAGGAGCCATTGCATGTTGAATTCAATAATGCATAATATAAAACATATAGAAAAAAAATTGTGTTGTCTTCACCGAAAATCGAACTCAGAACCTTTAGCTCATTTTTGGCTGTGTGTGAACTAGTATAAAAAAAAAAAAAACTAATGGCGGCGATATACCAACAGGTTATCATAACCTCTAACGAGATTTTTAGCCGAGCTTCTCTTTCCAACTTGTGGTGTGTTGCTTTTTGAGTTTTTCCTACAAGTTGGCGGGACCTACAGTTTTTTGCCGACTCCGAACGGCACTTGCAAAGCAAATGAATTTTTTGCTGAGAAGCTTCTCATGGCAGAAATACACCCGGAGAGTTTGCCAAACTACTGCCGAGGGGCGATCCCGTTTTAGAAAAATTATTTTTCTAAATAATTTTTGGTGTTACTTTTGCATCGAACCGCCACGACTTGGTGTAGAAGGCTGAACACTTAACCGCTACACCACGGCGGCCGCCAACTGTGAACTAGTATATCAACTGGTATAATGCTGATGCAGAGGCTGACTAGTATACCAATTCGTATGGTGCTGATGCGGAAGACGACAATTGCTTTTCTTTTTCTCTTGTAACTGCCTCTTTTTTACCTTGTAATTCACAGATGCTTTTTCGTGTTTGGGTAAATACAAATAGTCGCTGCTTTCTAAAGAATAAACTGGTATATTGCTGATGTAGAGCCTGACTATGATACTGGTGCATAGACCGACTAGTATACCAACTGGAATGAATGTCAAATACGTGGACTAGTATGACAAGTGGTACAATCTGAATGGGCATAATGATTAGTATGTCCTGGCGCACAGACTGAGTAGTATGTCAACTGGTATGATTCTGATGTATATATGAACTAGTATGTCAACTGGTAAGATTCTGATGCATATATGAACTTATATGTGAAATGGTATAATTCTGATGCAAATATGAACTAGTATGTCAACTGATATGATTATGATGAATAAATGAACTGGTATGTATAACTACTGTAATTAAAGAGGTAGGAACGTGAAATTTTGTAAGAGTTGCTATTTTCATGTGAGCAATTGCGATGTTGAAAATCATTGAGATGGGATAAATATTTCACATAGCCCCCATACAATCGATTTTTTCGATAAACGGATTTTGGGCTATAACTCCTGTAATTAAACACGTATGATCGTGAAATCTTGTAAGAGTTGCTATTTTCATATGAGAAATTGCGATGTTGAAAATCATAGAGATAGGATAAATATTTTTCATAGCCCCCATACAATCGATTGTTCCGATAAACGGATTTTGGTAGATAACTCCTGTAATTATATAGGTAGAACGTGAAATTTCGTAACTATTGTTCTTTTAGAATGTGGGATGTCGGTGTTAAAAATCAATGAGATTGGACCAATATAACACATCACCCCCATATAATCGATAGTTCCGATAATTTCGGTATGAGCTAAAGTTAAATTGATACAGGCTGTGCTGGGGATCGAACAGTGAAAATCGTGACGGTTATTCATGAAAGGCACAGCCGAAGACAGCTTTCCTTACTTGTTTTAACTAGTATTTCAACTGGTATGCTTCTGATGCATATATGAACTAGTATTGCAACTGGTATGATTTTGATGCATATATGAACTGGTATGTCAACTGGTATATGATGTAGAAGCTGACTACTCAGCCAATTGGTATGGTGCTGATTCAGAGGAGGACATTTGCCATCTCGTAGGACATCGCCGTGTTAAAAATACCACTTGCTTATATGGAAAAAATACAGAACTCGAACTAGTTGAGGCCGCTTTGCTGACTAGTATTTGATTAGTATTAAACTAGTTAAGTTGACTGCAGGGTCGTATATGCGCTCCTTTAGAAAACTTATGGTTTGCTGGGAAACGACAGCATTTCAACACTACCTCAGTTACAAAAAAAAAAAATGTCACCAGAAATAGCCATAGTATTCCATTATTTAGTTCTGAAAAGTGTTTCTCTATTGAAGAAGGCAGCGACTTTCAATACATGGGTGTTTCTGTTGACAATAACTTAAGTTGGTCTACTCATTTACAGTAGTACCTCGATTCTTGCACATAAAGAAAACAGGACTCGGTGCAAGAATTGAGGTTGTCGCAAGTAGCGAGTATTTTTTTTTTTTTATGAAATAAGAGGCAATTTTATGAAAGAATTTGGTTGGAAAATAAGCTTATTATTTTATCAATAAGCAATAGGGCCTTTTCACTAGGTTGGTTGACTTCGCCGCTGCTCGCAATATGCTCATCAGTAGTACCAGGTTCCAGCATAAGCGAATACACCAAGCCACCTGGCTGTCCCCTGATCAAAGAACAAGAAACCAGATTGATCATGTCATGATCCACGGCAGACACAGCTCCACCATTCTAGACGTGCGTACCCTACGCGGTCCCAATATCGAATCGGACCATTATTTTGTTGCAGCCAAGATACGCACACGCCTCTGTGCAGCGAAGAAAGGGCGCACAGTAACGGAAGGAAAGTTTGACGTCGAGAAGCTGCGCGCGACACAGACAGCTGATAATTTCTCCACTCGACTCTCACACCTGTTAACGGAGAGCAATCCTCGACCTAACGATGTAACCGAGCAATGGAAGCATATCTCTCACTCAATACGTAACGCCGCTGAGGCCAAAATAGGGTTTCAGAGAGCCCGCAAGAACAACTGGTACGATGAGGAATGCCGCACTGTCTCGGACAAAAAGAACGCTGCCTAGAGGGAGACGGTGCGAACGGGCGCAACCCGCAGTGCAAAGATATCATGAGGCGAAGAAGGAAGAGAGACGCCTTTTCAGAAAGAAAAAAAACCTGAGGCCGGAAGGCGTGAGTGCGAGGAGCTTGAGATGCAAGTTCCTGTAAGGACAATAATGGCGACCTGGTAACCGCCGTACAGAGTGTACTTAAATTATGGAGGGAGCACTTCTCCTCACTGCTAAATTGCGAGGTAGACGTCGGGCCCTATACCCCAATCCCTGACGATGGAAAAGTCGTCCCACCACCTGACTATAATAAAGTGAGGATAGCTATATCTAGGCTCAAGAACAACAAATCGCCTGGAAAAGACTGACTACCCGCCGAGCTGTGCGGGGGCGAAGAGCTGGTAAAAAGCATGCATAAGCTCTTATGCAGAATATGGTCAGATGAACGCATGCTTCCGCATTGGAATTTAAGTGTGCTTTGCCCAATCCACAAGAAGGCGATCCCGCTAACCGCTCCAACTACGGCGGAATCAGTCTTCTTAATATCGCATATAAGGTTCTTTCTAGCGTATTGTGTGAAAGACTGAAGCCCATCGTAGACAAACTGATTGGACCTTATCAGAGTGGCTTTAGACCTGGTAAGTCTACCATCGACCGTGTAATTGCTGGCATATGCCGATGATATTGATATCATTGGCCTTAACAACCGCGCCGTAAGCGCTGCCTTCTCCGGACTGGATGAGGAAGCGGAAAAGGTTGGTCTTGCGGTCAACGAGGACAAGACGAAGTATCTGCTGTCATCAAAAAAAGAATCGGCGCACCTGCGCCTTGGCAGCCAAGTCACCGTTGATAGCTACAAATTTGAAACGGTGAGGGACTTCGTCTACTTGGGAACCAGCATTAACACAGATCAGTCTAGAAATCCAACGGAGAATAACTCTTGCCAACAAGTGTTACTTTGGACTAAGTAGGCAATTGAAA
The DNA here is from genome assembly GCA_964058755.1 of Campiglossa producta. Taxonomy (NCBI): domain Eukaryota; kingdom Metazoa; phylum Arthropoda; class Insecta; order Diptera; family Tephritidae; genus Campiglossa; species Campiglossa producta. The sequence goes on along the minus strand of CAXKVI010000004.1, from coordinate 42,194,931 downwards.
AGTAAGGTCCTCTCTCGACAAACAAAAATACGCTCTATAAGTCTCTCATCATACCACTCCAAATGTACGGCTCGGAATCATGGACAGTGTCAAGAGGAAATGAGATGGCCCTTGGAGTATTTGAGAGAAAAGTTCTCCGGAAGATTTATGGTCTATCCCGTGATGCCAACGGCGAGTATCGATGGAAATTTGACCATGACCTGTACGAGCTTTACGCAGACCTGACCACAGTTCAGCGGATTAAAGCTCAAAGGCTCCGCTAGTTGGGTCATGTTATGCGAATGGGCAAAGAAGTCCAGCACAGAAGGTTTTCCTATCGACACCCGAATTTGGCAGCAGAGGAAGGGAGAGGCCTCGACTGAGATGGAAACAACAAGTTGAGGATGACTTGAACTTCCTTGGGTTTTCCAATTGGCGTCAGTTATCGCTAAAAAAGGAATGACTGACGTGCTTTGATACAAAACGGCCAAAATCGCCTAGGCGGTTAAGCGTTAATAAATGACACAAGCCAAGATTAGTTAGTTTAATCATAAATATATTAAACTTACAAACTTTGAAAATTTTGTGGACTTTTAACCAATCGAATAATTTTTATCAAATTATTCTTTTGAGTTTTTGGCGAAAACAAGTTTAAAAATGCTACATACAATACCAACTACGATGATTGCAATTTCGATCTTGTTGAAGGATCCTTTCAAACTGCTTTGTATTGTTGGTTAGAAATTTTTCATCACCTTTACTGGTCATCGAACCAAGGAGAGGAGATAACCGCAGTGTGTAACCATTACACCAAACAATGCTTAGGCGCCTGCAGGCAAATTGCAACTATATCTTCGCCTATTTTTGTTGTTATTTTTATTGAACAATGTTATTCTTACCTAAGTGCACATACCCAAAGCGACATTCTGTTGCTATTTACGTATGGCTAGGATTTTTGTTGTACACATTGGTACATTTTTGCCCGTGTCCCGGCTTTATTATAATTTAGTTATTGTTATTATTGGTCATTATATTTACGAACTTTGAAAATTTTGTGGACTTTTGACCAGTCGAATAATTTTTATCAAATTATTCTTTTGAGTTTTTGGCGAAAACAAGTTGAAAAATCCCTGCAGTTGAAATCTGAGCTACTCAGCAAACATACTAGTTCAGTGACTAAACATTTTGTGGCATATGCATACCAGTTCATTGTTGATTAGCTTTAAACCAGTCAATGCCAAACTACTCAGCGAAAATTCTAGTTCATCAACTATACATTTTGTTGTGTATTCAAACAAGTTCATTTCCGATTACCTTTAAGCCAGTCCATGCCAAACTACTCAGCAGCCAATATAGTTCATTGACTATACATTTTGTTGTGTGTTCATACTAGTTCATTTCTGATTAGCTTTCAACCAGTCAACGCCAAACTACTCTGCAACATTATAGTTCTTCGACTATTCATTTTGTGGTGTATTCATAAAAGTTCATTTCTGACTACCTTTAAACTAATCAATTCCAAACTACTCAGCAGACACCTAGCTCGTTTACTGTACATTTTATGGGTGTTTTTATACTAGTTCATTGCTGATTACCCTTAAACCAATCAATGTCAATCTAATCAGAAAACATACTAGTATACAACTATAATTTGCTGGGCGAAATCATACTAGTCAGAAAAATCCTGGTTCGTACTAGTATGCAAGTATGTATGAATTTCTGGCTGAAATCATACACCTTTTTCAGTTTATATTCAGAAAGTTTTTTGAATATCAATTGTAATTTTCTGACTGTCAGTTGTATTTTTCTGAATATCAAATGGAAATTCTGAATACACACAGAAAAATTTCTTACATTTTTAGTTAACATGATTCATGTTAAATCAACATGAACACCTCTTGTACGTAAAACAAAAACAATTTCGGAAAAATCAACACGAACATTTTAACATGAAGCGTATGGTTAAAATAACATGAAATACTTCTGCATTAGAATTACATTAGTGTGTATCCCTTACACTAAATTCGGTTTGTTTTAACATGAATAAGTGTTGTTTTCGAGCATCATCTGTTCCCCATCAAAGCTTGTGAACAGAATTGTTCTCAAAAGAACAGAATTTAAGTCAGTGCGTAGATACCGACTTGATGAAAAGTTGTATATATTATAAATAATTAATATATTGTGAAATTTATAATTTCTTAACTTGCGAATAAGTTGTGAAGTTTTGTAAAAAGTTTTGGGTAAGTAATTTGTGTTGTTTTTCATATTTTGTAAACGCTTCCTGCTAAAACACGTCCAAAAATGTCGGGCTGGGTTAAAAACAACGCGCACTATACATAAATACCATGGAACCGCTTTAGGATTATGGATACCGGGTAGAAAAGGCGTCGTTTGATACTTATCCCTACATTAATTGGATGTGTGCTACCAGTTTTAAAATCGCTTGGATAATTTAAAGAGCTTTCAATGAAACAATTTTTATTTAATTTTCAGATTGGGGCTTGTTGTTGCTGTTTTCGATGCAGAAGTTGCCAATGATTGGATTAAAATAAGTATATGTATATGTATGTACATATGTGTACTTATATTATTTAAAATGATGATCGTGTTAATTTAACATGATGATCGGGTTAATTTAACATGATGATCGTGTTAATTTGACATGATAGATCGTGTTAATTTAACATGATGATCGTGTTAATTTAACATGATGATCGTGTTAATTTAACATGCTAGATCGTGTTAATTTAACATGATGATCGTGTTAATTTAACAATAAAAAAATGTTAATTAACATGACAGATCGTGTTAATAAATTATACAAGCATTATATTCTTTCATAAATGAATTAACTAAATAAAAATTATTAAAAAAATCAAAAACAAGGTGTTTTATTTTAAGGGTTAATTTAACAATAAAAACCTGTTAAATTAACATGATAGATCGTGTTAATTTAACAATAAAATCCTGTTAAATTAACATAATAGATCGTGTTGATTTAACATAACATATCGTGTCAATTTCACATGATAGATCGTGTAAATTTAACAGGACGAAAGTGTTATTTCAACATAGTATAGTGGTAATTTAACATGTCTGATCGTGTTGATTTAAGAAGAAAAATAATGTTGTAACAACAGGAAATCATGTTGATTCAAACCTTTGTGATCATGTTAAATTCACACTGTTCCTTCATGTTGATTTAACATGTAGGAACAGTGAAACAGTAGCTTCATGTTAGAACAACATGAGCGATAGTGTTGAAAAATAATAACCTGAAAAAGTGTTAAAAAAGTGTTGATTCAACATGAAAATTATTCTGCGTGTATGAATTCTAATTTTCTGAATATAAATTGTTACTTTTAGATAGAGATAATCTATTTTAAAAAAAATACTAATTCGAAAATTTCAATTTCATACTTCATTATTATTACAAGGATTGTACTACATTGCACTACATGGTACTTGTAGTATATCAGAGCATGTCACTAACAACAGCAAGTCACACGCCAACTTTTAATGTATGGAATGTAAACATTCTGCAGCGTCAACGTATTTATAATTACGTTCAGTTTTTCACGCTAAGTACAAGGGCAGCACAAGCTATGGAGTGATATCAGTTTGCATACGCTAGCCACATATTTGTGGATACATATGACCGACTGCATTATTGACAGCTCCACGCTTGGTACATGTATGTATGTATGTGACTGCATTGCTAGCAGCTCCACATACAGATATGTTTGTGTGCACGTTGGTGACTGCACTGAGATGCACTCGGACCTATGCACATATGAATATGTGTACATATGTGCATAGCATTATGTTTAGCCTGTAAGAATTAGAAGTAAATATGAATGTTAGTAAATAGCTAGTACATAAGACTTTTAGAGTATAAATAAGTTGCATTTTATCAATAAAGAGAAGAATTGGTATTCGACACTCAACGGTGCCTCACCAAATTAAATAGTTTGTTTTCATCTCTTCTCATACTATGCAAACATTATTTGACCAACCTGTTGGTATATAACCGCCATTTTTTTTTATGTTGCGGCATAAACTAGAGTTTATTGACAACAACAATATAAATTAATACCTCAATTCTGTAAGCTGTATCTAGTCACTAATAGAGACATTTCGTGTTCTATTTCATATTTGATACAATTTGGTATTCAGTAAGCTGCCTCACATCTCTAGTCTCAATAAAGAGTCACTAATTTGTCATCTGCTTGTAGGCAGGTAACAAACACAATTAATTAAAGAAAATTTGTTAAAAAATTTAAAAAAAGTGAATTTACGAATAAGAAGTATTAAATGTTTAAAAAAAAGTTAATTAAATTTAAAAAAATTAAATAAAAAAATAAAAATTTATTGTTCGCGGACCGGCACTTGAACCTGCGACCTCCCGCGTCATAATCCGGACGCTTAACGCCTGGGCTACATAGACATCTATAGGACGGGTGTCAAATGCGTTATTTAAAATTTATGCAATTTTTGTATTCACCACACCTTAAAATGAGCGAGAGAGGGACTGTGGTAGATTTCTTGTGACTTTCTCTTATAGAATACCGGAATCATCTCAAGTCACAAAATTTGTATCTAATGAAATATCTCAAATTTAGTGACTTGATATGAGACAGAATTACCGAATACTGGTATAACTCTAACAATGCTCCTTTAACTCGATGAAAGCAGTCTTACTTTGACTCTTTTGGATGTTAATATAAGACTTACTTTTATCTATATAATACATATGTGGGACCGGAACTCCGTAGTGGACGACTAACTTAACCTTATGTAACCTTAACTTACCTTACCTAACAATACAACCCTAAAGCCACAATTACATAAAACTTTGTGAAACATTGACAAATGCGCGCCTCGTTTTTGAGCATTTGCCAAAATTTTGGTTTGCTTTACGTTCAAAAAACTTTGTATGAAAGTGGATCCTTCAAAGTTTAATGCAATTGGGCCTTTACCTATATAAACAAACTTGACGAACGCGCAATTTGAAAGGAGCCATTGCAAGTTGAATTCAATAATTAAACTAAAAATGCAATAAACTGCATAATATAAAAAATATAGAAAAAAAAATTGTGTTGTCTTCACCGAAAATCGAACTCAGAACCTTTAGCTCATTTTTGGCTGTGTGTGAACTAGTATAAAAAAAAAAAACTAATGGCGGCGATATACCAACAGGTTGTCATAACCTCTAACGAGATTTTTAGCCGAGCTTCTCTTTCCAACTTGTGGTGTGTTGCTTTTTGAGTTTTGCCTACAAGTTGGCGGGACCTACAGTTTTTTGCCGACTCCGAACGGCACTTGCAAAGCAAATGAATTTTTTGCTGAGAAGCTTCTCATGGCAGAAATACACCCGGAGAGTTTGCCAAACTACTGCCGAGGGGCGACCCCGTTTTAGAAAAATTCTTTTTCTAAATAATTTTTGGTGTTACTTTTGCATCGAACCGCCACGACTTGGTGTAGAAGGCCGAACACTTAACCGCTACACCACGGCGGCCGCCAACTGTGAACTAGTATATCAACTGGTATAATGCTGATGCAGAGGCTGAATAGTATACCAATTCGTATGGTGCTGATGCAGAAGACGACAATTGCTTCTCTTTTTCTCTTGTAACTGCCTCTTTTTTACCTTGTAATTCACAGATGCTTTTTCGTGTTTGGGTAAATACAAATAGTCGCTGCTTTCTAAAGAATAAACTGGTATATTGCTGATGTAGAGCCTGACTATGATACTGGTGCATAGACCGACTAGTATACCAACTGGAATGAATGTCAAATACGTGGACTAGTATGACAAGTGGTACAATCTGAATGGGCATAATGATTAGTATGTCCTGGCGCACAGACTGAGTAGTATGTCAACTGGTATGATTCTGATGTATATATGAACTAGTATGTCAACTGGTAAGATTCTGATGCATATATGAACTTATATGTGAAATGGTATAATTCTGATGCAAATATGAACTAGTATGTCAACTGATATGATTATGATGAATAAATGAACTGGTATGTATAACTACTGTAATTAAAGAGGTAGGAACGTGAAATTTTGTAAGAGTTGCTATTTTCATGTGAGCAATTGCGATGTTGAAAATCATTGAGATGGGATAAATATTTCACATAGCCCCCATACAATCGATTTTTTCGATAAACGGATTTTGGGCTATAACTCCTGTAATTAAACACGTATGATCGTGAAATCTTGTAAGAGTTGCTATTTTCATATGAGAAATTGCGATGTTGAAAATCATAGAGATAGGATAAATATTTTTCATAGCCCCCATACAATCGATTGTTCCGATAAACGGATTTTGGTAGATAACTCCTGTAATTATATAGGTAGAACGTGAAATTTCGTAACTATTGTTCTTTTAGAATGTGGGATGTCGGTGTTAAAAATCAATGAGATTGGACCAATATAACACATCACCCCCATATAATCGATAGTTCCGATAATTTCGGTATGAGCTAAAGTTAAATTGATACAGGCTGTGCTGGGGATCGAACAGTGAAAATCGTGACGGTTATTCATGAAAGGCACAGCCGAAGACAGCTTTCCTTACTTGTTTTAACTAGTATTTCAACTGGTATGCTTCTGATGCATATATGAACTAGTATTGCAACTGGTATGATTTTGATGCATATATGAACTGGTATGTCAACTGGTATATGATGTAGAAGCTGACTACTCAGCCAATTGGTATGGTGCTGATTCAGAGGAGGACATTTGCCATCTCGTAGGACATCGCCGTGTTAAAAATACCACTTGCTTATATGGAAAAAATACAGAACTCGAACTAGTTGAGGCCGCTTTGCTGACTAGTATTTGATTAGTATTAAACTAGTTAAGTTGACTGCAGGGTCGTATATGCGCTCCTTTAGAAAACTTATGGTTTGCTGGGAAACGACAGCATTTCAACACTACCTCAGTTACAAAAAAAAAAAATGTCACCAGAAATAGCCATAGTATTCCATTATTTAGTTCTGAAAAGTGTTTCTCTATTGAAGAAGGCAGCGACTTTCAATACATGGGTGTTTCTGTTGACAATAACTTAAGTTGGTCTACTCATTTACAGTAGTACCTCGATTCTTGCACATAAAGAAAACAGGACTCGGTGCAAGAATTGAGGTTGTCGCAAGTAGCGAGTATTTTTTTTTTATGAAATAAGAGGCAATTTTATGAAAGAATTTGGTTGGAAAATAAGTTTATTATTTTATCAATAAGCAATAGGGCCTTTTCACTAGGTTGGTTGACTTCGCAGCTGCTCGCAATATGCTCATCAGTAGTACCAGGTTCCAGCATAAGCGAATACACCAAGCCACCTGGCTGTCCCCTGATCAAAGAACAAGAAACCAGATTGATCATGTCATGATCCACGGCAGACACAGCTCCACCATTCTAGACGTGCGTACCCTACGCGGTCCCAATATCGAATCGGACCATTATCTTGTAGCAGCCAAGATACGCACACGCCTCTGTGCAGCGAAGAAAGGGCGTACAGTAACGGAAGGAAAGTTTGACGTCGAGAAGCTGCGCGCGACACAGACAGCTGATAATTTCTCCACTCGACTCTCACACCTGTTAACGGAGAGCAATCCTCGACCTAACGATGTAACCGAGCAATGGAAGCATATCTCTCACTCATTACGTAACGCCGCTGAGGCCAAAATAGGGTTTCAGAGAGCCCGCAAGAACAACTGGTACGCTGAGGAATGCAGCACAGCCTCGGACAAAAAAGACGCTGCATACAGGGAGACGTTGCGAACGCAACCCACAGTGTATGGCAACGCTATCGTGAGGCGAAGAAGGAAGAGAGACGCCTTTTCAGAAAAAAGAAACGTGAGGCCGAAACTCGTGAGTGTGAGGAGCTTGAGATGCTGGCCGACAGGAACGATGCCCGAAAATTCTATGAAAAGATCCGGCGGATGACGGAAGGTTTAAAGACCGGGGCAAGTTCCTGTAAGGACAATAATGGCGACCTGGTAACCGGCGTACAGAATGTACTTAAATTATGGAGGGAGCACTTCTCATCGCTAAATTGCGTGGGAGACGTTAAACCCGATACCCCAATCCCTGACGATGGAAAAGTCGTCCCACCACCTGACTATGATGAAGTGAGAATAGCTATATCCCGGCTCAAGCCCCACAAAGCGTCTGGAAAAGGCGGACTACCCGCCGATCTGTTCAAACACGGAGGCGAAGAGCTGGTAAAAAGCATGCATCAGCTTCTATGCAGAATATGGTCAGACGAGTGCATGCCTCCAAATTGGAATTTAAGTGTGCTCTCTGCCTTCTCTGGGCTGGACAAAGAATCGAAAAAAGTGGGTCTTGCGGTGAACGGGGACAAGACGAAGTATCTGCTGTCATCAAAGATAGAATCGGCGCACCTGCGCCTGGGCAGCAAAGTCACCGTTGATTGCCACAAGTTTGAAACGGTGAGAGACTTCGTCTATTTGGGAACCAGCATTAACACCGAAAATAATATCAGTCTAGAAACCCAACGGAGAATCACTCTTGCCAACAAGTGTTACTTTGGACTAAGTAAGCAATTGAGAAGTAAAGTCCTCTCTCGACAAACGAAGATCACGCTCTATAAGTCTCTCATCATACCAGTCCTGATGTACGGCTCGGAATCATGGACAGTATCAAGAGAAAATGAAATGGCCCTTGGAGTATTTGAGAGAAAAGTTCTCCGGAAGATTTTTGGTCCTTCCCGTGATGCCAACGGCGAGTATCGAAGGAAATTTAACGCTGAGCTGTACGAGCTTTACGTAGACCTGACCAAAGTTCAGCGGATTAAAGCCCAAAGGCTCCGCTGGCTAGTCATGTTATGCGAATGGAAAAAGAAGCTCCAGCACAGAAAGTTTTCCTATCGACACCCGAATTCGGCAGCAGAGGAAGGGGGAGGCCTCGACTGAGATGGAAACAACAGGTGGAGGATGGCTTGAACTCCCTGGGGTTTCCAATTGGCGTCAGTTATCGCTAAAAAGGAATGACTGGCGTGCTTTGATACGAAACGGCCAAAATCGCCTAGGCGGTTAAGTGTCATTATGACGCAAGCCAAGATTAGAATAGAGCCTTTTCGGGAAGACTTACGGCACGAAGGAACTCTTTTACCTGCAATTTTAGGAAATTTAAATTAATAAACGAAATTTTTTACAAACAAATATGACCAGATGTAGCTCTGGAACAAATGTTTTGTGAAACCGTTCCTCAAACAAAGCCAAGTTCATCCAAACACTTTTATTTCCTTTGTGGACAACTGGAATGTCCGTAAAATTGTTAAGTGATTTCCAGATGCATTCGTGCAAGCCAGAAAAATTATTCTTTCCATACTGATTATATGTCCTGGAGCGGAAGTTTCTTTTGACCGCGCACAGGCAAAAGCTTCTAAAAGATACCAGATTCATCGGCATTGTATATCTGGTCCTTGGTCAAACTTAAATCAGCAATTTTTTTGTTCAGTTTTTGTAAAAATGGATTAACTGAATGAGTCTTATTCTAAAGTTTTTCTCCACATATTTTGAGTATCTTTTTTTAAAGTTTGTAATCCAACCATTGCTAGCATGGAAGTCCCCCGATTTTTCCTAAACTTTGGCATGGAGAAACATGGCCTTTTGTTTAAGCATATCTGAAGTGATTGGTAATTTCTTGGCTCCAATTCTACCAATTTCTGAAGCTACTATGCACCATGTTCTTTGGAAATCGGGCTAAAATTCTATGTGTTTTCGGATATCGCGGCTGATGTAAGAAGTGATTTCAACTATGCGGCTTCTGGTTTTCCAACTCTTAATAGTTCCATTTCAGAAATAAATTGGGATGAACTTCTTTGGACTTGGATGTTCACAACTGCTTTTCAACCTTTAAATCAAAAGTTATTGAATTCTGTTCAATCAACATACCTCTTAAATGAAAGCGAACTTATAAGTCACCTTGGTATAATAGAGCTTTAATGAATTTAAAAAAACATTAAAAACAAATACATACCTTAAGAAGTTCAAATCTACCAGAATCCAAGCATTCTTTGTAAAATTTCAGCAATGTCAAAAAGAATTTAAGTCATTAAATAACAATCAAAGCTAACCCGAAATCTTTCTGGAGCTTCGTAAAATCGAAAAAAGTTTCTAGTTTTCGTAGTTCATTATTTTTAAATAACAAGTTTGCGGAATATTTTGTCTCTAATATTGTTGAAGACGATGTGATTTCACCTGACTTTTCATCTGAAATACCCCCTTCTATTAATCTAGGGACTATGCATATCTTCTCTGATGAAGTTTCAAAGGCGATGGTTTCTCTCAATAGTTAGCCAAAATCGGACGTAGACGGACTATCAGCTCTTTTATTAAAAGCCTGTCTACCGTTGGCATACCCATTACATTTGATTTTCAACAAATCCCTTTCTTCCGGTATTTTTATTAATGATTAAAAGATTACAACAATTACGCCACTTTTCAAAAATGGTAGTAAAAGTAATGTTCGTAATTATAGGCCAATTGCGAAACTATCAAATATTTCGAAGCTGTTTGTAATATGCTCATCAGTAGTACCAGGTTCCAGCATAAGCGAATACACCAAGCCACCTGGCTGTCCCCTGATCAAAGAACAAGAAACCAGATTGATCATGTCATGATCCACGGCAGACACAGCTCCACCATTCTAGACGTGCGTACCCTACGCGGTCCCAATATCGAATCGGACCATTATCTTGTAGCAGCCAAGATACGCACACGCCTCTGTGCAGCGAAGAAAGGGCGCACAGTAACGGAAGGAAAGTTTGACGTCGAGAAGCTGCGCGCGACACAGACAGCTGATAATTTCTCCACTCGACTCTCACACCTGTTAACGGAGAGCAATCCTCGACCTAACGATGTAACCGAGCAATGGAAGCATATCTCTCACTCATTACGTAACGCCGCTGAGGCCAAAATAGGGTTTCAGAGAGCCCGCAAGAACAACTGGTACGCTGAGGAATGCAGCACAGCCTCGGACAAAAAGGACGCTGCATACAGGGAGACGTTGCGAACGGGCGCAACCCGCAGTGTATGGCAACGCTATCGTGAGGCGAGAAGGAAGAGAGACGACTTTTCAGAAAAAAGAAACGTGAGGCCGAAACTCGTGAGTGTGAGGAGCTTGAGATGCTGGCCGACAGGAACGATACCCGAAAATTCTATGAAAAGATCCGGCGGATGACGGAAGGTTTAAAGACCGGGGCAAGTTCCTGTAAGGACAATAATGGCGACCTGGTAACCGGCGTACAGAATGTACTTAAATTATGGAGGGAGCACTTCTCCTCATCGCTAAATTGCGTGGGAGACGTTAAACCCGATACCCCAATCCCGGACGATGGAAAAGTCGTCCCACCACCTGACTATGATGAAGTGCGAATAGCTATATCCCGGCTCAAAACCCACAAAGCGTCTGGAAAAGGCGGACTACCCGCCGATCTGTTCAAACACGGAGGCGAAGAGCTGGTAAAAAGCATGCATCAGCTCTTATGCAGAATATGGTCAGACGAGTGCATGCCTCCAAATTGGAATTTAAGTGTGCTCTGTCCAATCCACAAGAAAGGCGATCCCGCTAACCGCACCAACTACCGCGGAATCAGTCTTCTTAATATCGCATATAAGGTTATTTCTAGCGTATTGTGTGAAAGACTGAAGCCCATCGTAGACAAACTGATTGGACCTTATCAGTGTGGCTTTAGACCTGGTAAGTCTATCATCGACCAGGTTTTCAGGATACGCCAAATCCTGGAGAAGACCCATGATAAAAGAATCGATACACACCACCTCTTCGTCGATTTTAAAGCCGCTTTTGACAGCGCAAAAAGGAGTTGCTTGTATACCGCCATGTCTGAATTTGACTTCCCTGCAAAGCTTATGCGGCTTTGCCAAATGACGCTGAGCAATACAACAGCTCCGTCAGAATCGGGAAGGACCTCTCTGAGCCATTTGAAACCAAACGAGGCTTCAGGCAGGGCGACTCCCTTTCGTGCGATTTCTTCAACCTGCTGCTGGAGAAGATAATTCGAGCAGCAGAGCTAAACCGCAATGGCACAATCTTTTACAAGAGCAATTGCTGGCGTATGCCGATGAAATGGATATCATTGGCCTTATTGCGGTGAACGAGGACAAGACGAAGTATCTGCTGTCATCAAAGATAGAATCGGCGCAACTGCGCCTGGGCAGCAAAGTCACCGTTGATTGCCACAAGTTTGAAACGGTGAGAGACTTCGTCTATTTGGGAACCAGCATTAAAACCGAAAATAATATCAGTCTAGAAACCCAACGGAGAATCACTCTTGCCAACAAGTGTTACTTTGGACTAAGTAAGCAATTGAGAAGTAAAGTCCTCTCTCGACAAACGAAGATGGCCCTTGGAGTATTTGAGAGAAAAGTTCTCCGGAAGATTTATGGTCCTTCCCGTGATGCCAACGGCGAGTATCGAAGGAAATTTAACGCTGAGCTGTACGAGCTTTACGTAGACCTGACCAAAGTTCAGCGGATTAAAGCCCAAAGGCTCCGCTGGCTAGTCATGTTATGCGAATGTAAAAAGAAGCTCCAGCACAGAAAGTTTTCCTATCGACACCCGAATTCGGCAGCAGAGGAAGGGGGAGGCCTCGACTGAGATGGAAACAGCAGGTGGAGGATGGCTTGAACTCCCTGGGGTTTCCAATTGGCGTCAGTTATCGCTAAAAAGGAATGACTGGCGTGCTTTGATACGAAACGGCCAAAATCGCCTAGGCGGTTAAGTGTCATTATGACGCAAGCCAAGATTAGAATAGAGCCTTTTCGGGAAGACTTACGGCACGAAGGAACTCTTTTACCTGCAATTTTAGGAAATCTATATATTAATAGGCTAACACTCTCCCCATACAAACAGACGCAACCCAATTTCGTATAGTATTTATGGATAGATCTCTATAAAATTTATAGTGGAAACTTAGAATGGACTAATCTGGTGTCTCACCAAAAAAAATTTTGAAAATTATTTTTAGTTTATTTGTTATTAAAGAAAAAATAGGTCTCCAAACTCTCCAGCTATTTTGTTATCTCCACATTCTGTTATACCCGAACTATACATCACTATTCAGCACTTTTATAAAACTCCCAAAGATACACCTACCGCTCATTCCCTTACACACACAAGTACATATCTATGCAATGATCCAGCAGCTGCCACTTGCTTTTATTTTTGTGCCAAAAAAAAAACAACAAAATGTACCAAATTAAATCATCTTCGGCATCTAAACACCATTTGTAAGCTAAGAAGCCCAGCTTCACTTCTGGCTTTATATATTTAACTTTTTGCCTATTGGTTTAACGATATGATTTTGTAAGAAAATTCCACAATGTTAAGATCGAAATTTAAATATCGTACGGACTTTAACTAAAGAACAATTTTACATGACACTAATGCTGATTTCGTTGAACATGTTTATACCCTTGCACAGAATACTGTAAAAGTGTGATAAAAGTGTACCCGTTCTACATGAAACTGCTATATCGATAAAACGAACAAAAAACATTGCCCGTTTGCTATGCTATATGCATGAATAATTAGTTTTCGCTTATGAACCATATTCAATTGTTATTGCAAAATCCAATTTTTTTCACCAAATTTATCTGTCAAATAAAATTTTCATCAGCTGATTTTCAGTGCAACCAACTACCCTGTCAAAGCTTCAGAGGGTAAAAAGTGTGAGTTTTTTAGGAAATGAAAACATATTCTGTTTGACGTTATACCTTCATTTTGCAAACGAAAACGGAAAATTGAAGAGTGTAAAAAATACGCATTTTTTGATGAAACGAAATCACCATAACTCTACTTTTTTTACGAAAAACATATTTTTGGGTATTTGTTTCCTTTAGGGGTCAACCGCTAATAAATTAGCTAAAATTATGGGAGATAGCTCAAGAGACAGGTTTTGGCCTCAGGATCACGAATCCGGAAGCGCTTTTTTAATTTTTTGTTTCTATGGAAAGTTATGGTCAAAAAATCGAAAAATTACGCACGGCACGCATTTTTTCGCACATGAAAACTTGCCACATTGATTGAAAATATCTCTTCAGAGAAGCAAAATATTAAAAAGCGCTTCCAGATTCGTGATCCTGAGGCCAAACCCCGTCTTTTGAGCTATCTCCCATAATTTTAGCTAATTTATTAGCAGTTGACACCTAAAGGAAACAAATACCCATTTTTACTTTGATTATTTGATGTTCTAAGCTTTTCTCGATTTTTTTAAAGTTTAATTCACTTATGAAATTTTTGGGGGGTTAAATATTGGAAAAGTATATCTTCTAAGCAGAAAATATGTTTTTCATACAGTTGAAGATTGCCCAGAAAAATATCCCCAATCGTCTCATTTAAAGCAAATTCAATTTTCCTTGCTGAAAAAATAAAATAAAAACAAAAAAATTAAAAAAAAAAAAACAGTTTTAAATTTTTCCTTCCACCGAGAATCGAATATAGGTGTTCTGCAAGTAGTAAACATTTATACCCATTTTTTACTTTGATAATTTTATGTGCTAAGCTTTTTTAATTTTTAAATAGTTTTTTTACTTAGGAAATTTTTAGAGAAACAAAATATTGGAAAAGTATATCTTCTAAGCAGAAAATGTATTTTTCATACAAAAAAGTGAAGTTAGTTATATAGAATTAAAAATTTGTATCCCAACATCAGAATTGTAATTTTCAAAAAATAGCTTTAAAAAAATTTGTTTAAAAGAAAAATATTAAAATTCATGCACAGGAATGTAAAGCAGGAGTTATTAGCTTTCAAATGTTGTTAAAAAAAATCTATAGCATTACTACAAGCCGAAACATAATAATTTCAGTTGTTGCATGTTTTCATCACCTTAGGAAAAATTGCAGTATCTATATATTAATAGGCTAACACTCTCCCCATACAAACAGACGCAACCCAGTTTCGTATAGTATTTATGGATAGATCTCTATAAAATTTATAGTGGAAACTTAGAATGGACTAATCTGGTGTCTCACCAAAAAAAATTTTGAAAATTATTTTTAGTTTATTTGTTATTAAAGAAAAAATAGGTCTCCAAACTCTCCAGCTATTTTGTTATCTCCACATTCTGTTATACCCGAACTATACCTACATCACTATTCAGCACTCTTATAAAACTCCCAAAGACACACCTACCGCTCATTCCCTTACACACACACGTACATATCTATGCAATGATCCAGCAGCTGTCACTTGCTTTTATTTTTGTGCCAAAAAAAAAACAACAAAATGTACCAAATTATATCATCTTCGGCATCTAAACACCATTTGTAAGCTAAGAAGTCCAGCTTCACTTCTGGCTTTATATATTTAACTTTTTGCCTATCGGTTGAAGTTTATTTTTTTAACGATATGATTTTGTAGGAAAATTCCACAATGTTAAGATCGAAATTTAAATATCGTACGGACTGTAACTAAAGAACAATTTTACATGACACTAATGCTGATTTCGTTGAACATGTTTATACCCTTGCACAGAATACTGTAAAAGTGTGATAAAAGTGTACCCGTTCTACATGAAACTGCTATATCGATAAAACGAACAAAAAACATTGCCCGTTTGCTATGCTATGTGCATGAATAATTAGTTTTCGCTTATCAACCATATTCAATTGTTATTGCAAAATCCAATTTTTTTCACCAAATTTATCTGTCAAATAAAATTTTCGTCAGCTGATTTTCAGTGCAACCAACTACCCTGTCAAAGCTTCAGAGGGTAAAAAGTGTGAGTTTTTTAGGAAATGAAAGCATATTCTGTTTGACGTTATACCTTCATTTTGCAAACGAAAACGGAAAATTGAAGAGTATAAAAAATACGCATTTTTTGATGAAACGAAATCACCATAACTCGACTTTTTTTTACGAAAAACATATTTTTGGGTATTTGTTTCCTTTAGGGGTCAACCGCTAATAAATTAGCTAAAATTATGGGAGATAGCTCAAAAGACAGGTTTTGGCCTCAGGATCACGAGTCCGGAAGCGCTTTTTTAATTTTTTGTTTCTATGGAAAGTTATGGTCAAAAATCGAAAAATGACCCACGGCACGCATTTTTTCGCACGTTTTTAGGTACAGCCTAATAAAATTACAACAACCACATGAAAACTTGCCACTTTGATTGCAAATATCTCTTCAGAGAAGCAAAATATTAAAAAGCGTTTCCAGATTCGTGATCCTGAGGCCAAACCCCGTCTTTTGAGCTATCTCCCATAATCTATATATTAATAGGCTAACACTCTCCCCATACAAACAGACGCAACCCAATTTCGTATAGTATTTATGGATAGATCTCTATAAAACTCCCAAAGACACACCTACCGCTCATTCCCTTACACACACACGTACATATCTATGCAATGATCCAGCAGCTGCCACTTGCTTTTATTTTTGTGCCAAAAAAAAAACAACAAAATGTACCAAATTATATCATCTTCGGCATCTAAACACCATTTGTAAGCTAAGAAGTCCAGCTTCTGGCTTTATTGGTTTAACGATATGATTTTGTAAGAAAATTCCACAATGTTAAGATCGAAATTTAAATATCGTACGGACTTTAACTAAAGAACAATTTTACATGACACTAATGCTGATTTCGTTGAACATGTTTATACCCTTGCACAGAATACTGTAAAAGTGTGATAAAAGTGTACCCGTTCTACATGAAACTGCTATATCGATAAAACGAACAAAAAACATTGCCCCTTTGCTATGCTATGTGCATGAATAATTAGTTTTCGCTTATCAACCATATTCAATTGTTATTGCAAAATCAAATTTTTTTCACCAAATTTATCTGTCAAATAAAATTTTCGTCAGCTGATTTTCAGTGCAACCAACTACCCTGTCAAAGCTTCAGAGGGTAAAAAGTGTGAGTTTTTTAGGAAATGAAAGCATATTCTGTTTGACGTTGTACCTTCATTTTGCAAACGAAAACAGAAAATTGAAGAGTGTAAAAAATACGCATTTTTTGGTGAAACGAAATCACCATAACTCTACTTTTTTTACGAAAAACATATTTTTGGGTATTTGTTTCCTTTAGGGGTCAACCGCTAATAAATTAGCTAAAATTATGGGAGATAGCTCAAAAGACAAGTTTTGGCCTCAGGATCACGAATCCGGAAGCGCTTTTTTAATTTTTTGTTTCTATGGAAAGTTATGGTCAAAAAATCGAAAAATTACCTACGGCACGCATTTTTTCGCACGTTTTTAGGTACAGCCTAATAAAATTACAACAACCACATGAAAACTTGCCACATTGATTGAAAATATCTCTTCAGAGAAGCAAAATATTAAAAAGCGCTTCCAGATTCGTGATCCTGAGGCCAAACCCCGTCTTTTGAGCTATCTCCCATAATTTTAGCTAATTTATTAGCAGTTGACACCTAAAGGAAACAAATACCCATTTTTACTTTGATTATTTGATGTTCTAAGCTTTTCTCGATTTTTTTAAAGTTTAATTCACTTATGAAATTTTTGGGGGGTTAAATATTGGAAAAGTATATTTTCTAAGCAGAAAATATGTTTTTCATACAGTTGAAGATTGCCCAGAAAAATATCCCCAATCGTCTCATTTAAAGCAAATTCAATTTTCCTTGCTGAAAAAATAAAATAAAAACAAAAAATTAAAAAAAAAAAAAAACAGTTTTAAATTTTTCCTTCCACCGAGAATCGAATATAGGTGTTCTGCAAGTAGTAAACATTTATACCCATTTTTTACTTTGATAATTTTATGTGCTAAGCTTTTTTGATTTTTAAATAGTTTTTTTACTTATGAAATTTTTAGAGAAACAAAATATTGGAAAAGTATATCTTCTAAGCAGAAAATGTATTTTTCATACAAAAAAGTGAAGTTAGTTATATAGAATTAAAAATTTGTATCCCAACATCAGAATTGTAATTTTCAAAAAAAAGCTTTAAAAAAATTTGTTTAAAAGAAAAATATTAAAATTCATGCACAGGAATGTAAAGCAGGAGTTATTAGCTTTCAAATGTTGTTAAAAAAAATCTATAGCATTACTACAAGCCGAAACATAATAATTTCAGTTGTTGCATGTTTTCATCACCTTAGGAAAAATTGCAGTATCTATATATTAATAGGCTAACACTCTCCTCATACAAACAGACGCAACCCAGTTTCGTATAGTATTTATGGATAGATCTCTATAAAATTTATAGTGGAAACTTAGAATGGACTAATCTGGTGTCTCACCAAAAAAAATTTTGAAAATTATTTTTAGTTTATTTGTTATTAAAGAAAAAATAGGTCTCCAAACTCTCCAGCTATTTTGTTATCTCCACATTCTGTTATACCCGAACTATACATCACTATTCAGCACTCTTATAAAACTCCCAAAGACACACCTACCGCTCATTCCCTTACACACACACGTACATATCTATGCAATGATCCAGCAGCTGCCACTTGCTTTTATTTTTGTGCCAAAAAAAAAACAACAAAATGTACCAAATTATATCATCTTCGGCATCTAAACACCATTTGTAAGCTAAGAAGTCCAGCTTCACTTCTGGCTTTATATATTTAACTTTTTGCCTATTGGTTAAAGTTTATTTTTTTAACGATATGATTTTGTAAGAAAATTCCACAAAGTTAAGATCGAAATTTAAATATCGTACGGACTTTAACTAAAGAACAATTTTACAAACACAATGCTGATTTCGTTGAACCCGTTCTACATGAAACTGCTATATCGATAAAACGAACAAAAAACATTGCCCGTTTGCTATGCTATGTGCATGAATAATTAGTTTTCGCTTATCAGCCATATTCAATTGTTATTGCAAAATCCAATTTTTTTCACCAAATTTATCTGTCAAATAAAATTTTCGTCAGCTGATTTTCAGTGCAACCAACTACCCTGTCAAAGCTTCAGAGGGTAAAAAGTGTGAGTTTTTTAGGAAATGAAAGCATATTCTGTTTGACGTTATACCTTCATTTTGCAAACGAAAACGGAAAATTGAAGAGTGTAAAAAATACGCATTTTTTGATGAAACGAAATCACCATAACTCTACTTTTTTTACGAAAAACATATTTTTGGGTATTTGTTTCCTTTAGGGGTCAACCGCTAATAAATTAGCTAAAATTATGGGAGATAGCTCAAAAGACAGGTTTTGGCCTCACGATCACGAGTCCGGAAGCGCTTTTTGAATTTTTTGTTTCTATGGAAAGTTATGGTCAAAAAATCGAAAAATGACCCACGGCACGCATTTTTTCGCACGTTTTTAGGTACAACCTAATAAAATTACAACAACCACATGAAAACTCGCCACTTTGATTGCAAATATCTCTTCAGAGAAGCAAAATATTAAAAAGCGCTTCCAGATTCGTGATCCTGAGGCCAAACCCCGTCTTTTGAGCTATCTGCCATAATTTTAGCTAATTTATCAGCAGTTGACACCTAAAGGAAACAAATACCCATTTTTACTTTGATTATTTGATGTTCTAAGCTTTTATTGATTTTTTTTAAGTTTAATTCACTTATGAAATTTTTGGGGGGTTAAATATTGGAAAAGTATATTTTCTAAGCAGAAAATATATTTTTCATACAGTTGAAGATTGCCCAGAAAAATATGCTCAATCGTCTCATTTAAAGCAAATTCAATTTTCCTTGCTGAAAAAATAAAATAAAAACCAAAAATTAAAAAAAAAAAACAGTTTTAAATTTTTCCTTCCACCGAGAATCGAATATAGGTGTTCTGCAAGTAGTAAACATTTATACCCATTTTTTACTTTGATAACTTTATGTGCTAAGCTTTTTTGATTTTTAAATAGTTTTTTTACTTATGAAATTTTTAGAGAAACAAAATATTGGAAAAGTATATCTTCTAAGCAGAAAATGTATTTTTCATACAAAAAAGTGAAGTTAGTTATATAGAATTAAAAATGTTTATCCCAACATCAGAATTGTAATTTTCAAAAAATAGCTTTAAAAAAATTTGTTTAAAGGAAAAATATTAAAATTCATGCACAGGAATGTAAAGCAGGAGTTATTAGCTTTCAAATGTTGTTAAAAAAAAATCTATAGCATTACTACAAGCCGAAACATAATAATTTCAGTTGTTGCATGTTTTCATCACCTTAGGAAAAATTGCAGTATCTATATATTAATAGGCTAACACTCTCCCCATACAAACAGACGCAACCCAGTTTCGTATAGTATTTATGGATAGATCTCTATAAAATTTATAGTGGAAACTTAGAATGGACTAATCTGGTGTCTCACCAAAAAAAATTTTGAAAATTATTTTTAGTTTATTTGTTATTAAAGAAAAAATAGGTCTCCAAACTCTCCAGCTATTTTGTTATCTCAACATTCTGTTATACCCGAACTATACATCACTATTCAGCACTCTTATAAAACTCCCAAAGACACACCTACCGCTCATTCCCTTACACACACACGTACATATCTATGCAATGATCCAGCAGCTGCCACTTGCTTTTATTTTTGTGCCAAAAAAAAACAACAAAATGTACCAAATTATATCATCTTCGGCATCTAAACACCATTTGTAAGCTAAGAAGTCCAGCTTCACTTCTGGCTTTATATATTTAACTTTTTGCCTATTGGTTAAAGTTTATTTTTTTAACGATATGATTTTGTAAGAAAATTCCACAAAGTTAAGATCGAAATTTAAATATCGTACGGACTTTAACTAAAGAACAATTTTACAAACACAATGCTGATTTCGTTGAACCCGTTCTACATGAAACTGCTATATCGATAAAACGAACAAAAAACATTGCCCGTTTGCTATGCTATGTGCATGAATAATTAGTTTTCGCTTATCAGCCATATTCAATTGTTATTGCAAAATCCAATTTTTTTCACCAAATTTATCTGTCAAATAAAATTTTCGTCAGCTGATTTTCAGTGCAACCAACTACCCTGTCAAAGCTTCAGAGGGTAAAAAGTGTGAGTTTTTTAGGAAATGAAAGCATATTCTGTTTGACGTTATACCTTCATTTTGCAAACGAAAACGGAAAATTGAAGAGTGTACAAAATACGCATTTTTTGATGAAACGAAATCACAATAACTCTACTTTTTTTTTACGAAAAACATATTTTTGGGTATTTGTTTCCTTTAGGGGTCAACCGCTAATAAATTAGCTAAAATTATGGGAGATAGCTCAAAAGACAGGTTTTGGCCTCAGGATCACGAGTCCGGAAGCGCTTTTTTAATTTTTTGTTTCTATGGAAAGTTATGGTCAAAAAATCGAAAAATGACCCACGGCACGCATTTTTTCGCACGTTTTTAGGTACAACCTAATAAAGTTACAACAACCACATGAAAACTCGCCACTTTGAATGCAAATATCTCTTCAGAGAAGCAAAATATTAAAAAGCGCTTCCAGATTCGTGATCCTGAGGCCAAACCCCGTCTTTTGAGCTATCTGCCATAATTTTAGCTAATTTATTAGCAGTTGACACCTACTTTGATTATTTGATGTTCTAAGCTTTTATCGATTTTTTTAAAGTTTAATTCACTTATGAAATTTTTGGGGGGTTAAATATTGGAAAAGTATATTTTCTAAGCAGAAAATATATTTTTCATACAGTTGAAGATTGCCCAGAAAAATATCCCCAATCGTCTCATTTAAAGCAAATTCAATTTTCCTTGCTGAAAAAATAAAATAAAAACCAAAAATTAAAAAAAAAAAACAGTTTTAAATTTTTCCTTCCACCGAGAATCGAATATAGGTGTTCTGCAAGTAGTAAACATTTATACCCATTTTTTACTTTGATAACTTTATATGCTAAGCTTTTTTGATTTTTAAATAGTTTTTTTACTTATGAAATTTTTAGAGAAACAAAATATTGGAAAAGTATATCTTCTAAGCAGAAAATGTATTTTTCATACAAAAAAGTGAAGTTAGTTATATAGAATTAAAAATGTTTATCCCAACATCAGAATTGTAATTTTCAAAAAATAGCTTTAAAAAAATTTGTTTAAAGGAAAAATATTAAAATTCATGCACAGGAATGTAAAGCAGGAGTTATTAGCTTTCAAATGTTGTTAAAAAAAAATCTATAGCATTACTACAAGCCGAAACATAATAATTTCAGTTGTTGCATGTTTTCATCACCTTAGGAAAAATTGCAGTATCTATATATTAATAGGCTAACACTCTCCCCATACAAACATACGCAACCCAATTTCGTATAGTATTTATGGATAGATTTCTATAAAATTTATAGTGGAAACTTTTAGCTAATTTAATAGCAGTTGACACCTAAAGGAAACAATTCCCATTTTTACTTTGATTATTTGATGTTCTAAGCTTTTCTCGATTTTTTTAAAGTTTAATTCACCTATGAAATATTTAGGGGGTTAAATATTGGAAAAGTATATTTTCTAAGCAGAAAATATATTTTTCATACAGTTGAAGATTGCCCAGAAAAATATCCCCAATCGTCTCATTTAAAGCAAAGCTGTAATTAGACGCTGGCAAGTATCTATATATTAATAGGCTAACACTCTCCTCATACAAACAGACGCAACCCAGTTTCGTATAGTATTTATGGATAGATCTCTATAAAATTTATAGTGGAAACTTAGAATGGACTAATCTGGTGTCTCACCAAAAAAAATTTTGAAAATTATTTTTAGTTTATTTGTTATTAAAGAAAAAATAGGTCTCCAAACTCTCCAGCTATTTTGTTATCTCCACATTCTGTTATACCCGAACTATACATCACTATTCAGCACTCTTATAAAACTCCCAAAGACACACCTACCGCTCATTCCCTTACACACACACGTACATATCTATGCAATGATCCAGCAGCTGCCACTTGCTTTTATTTTTGTGCCAAAAAAAAAACAACAAAATGTACCAAATTATATCATCTTCGGCATCTAAACACCATTTGTAAGCTAAGAAGTCCAGCTTCACTTCTGGCTTTATATATTTAACTTTTTGCCTATTGGTTAAAGTTTATTTTTTTAACGATATGATTTTGTAAGAAAATTCCACAAAGTTAAGATCGAAATTTAAATATCGTACGGACTTTAACTAAAGAACAATTTTACAAACACAATGCTGATTTCGTTGAACCCGTTCTACATGAAACTGCTATATCGATAAAACGAACAAAAAACATTGCCCGTTTGCTATGCTATGTGCATGAATAATTAGTTTTCGCTTATCAGCCATATTCAATTGTTATTGCAAAATCCAATTTTTTTCACCAAATTTATCTGTCAAATAAAATTTTCGTCAGCTGATTTTCAGTGCAACCAACTACCCTGTCAAAGCTTCAGAGGGTAAAAAGTGTGAGTTTTTTAGGAAATGAAAGCATATTCTGTTTGACGTTATACCTTCATTTTGCAAACGAAAACGGAAAATTGAAGAGTGTAAAAAATACGCATTTTTTGATGAAACGAAATCACCATAACTCTACTTTTTTTACGAAAAACATATTTTTGGGTATTTGTTTCCTTTAGGGGTCAACCGCTAATAAATTAGCTATAATTATGGGAGATAGCTCAAAAGACAGGTTTTGGCCTCACGATCACGAGTCCGGAAGCGCTTTTTGAATTTTTTGTTTCTATGGAAAGTTATGGTCAAAAAATCGAAAAATGACCCACGGCACGCATTTTTTCGCACGTTTTTAGGTACAACCTAATAAAATTACAACAACCACATGAAAACTCGCCACTTTGATTGCAAATATCTCTTCAGAGAAGCAAAATATTAAAAAGCGCTTCCAGATTCGTGATCCTGAGGCCAAACCCCGTCTTTTGAGCTATCTGCCATAATTTTAGCTAATTTATCAGCAGTTGACACCTAAAGGAAACAAATACCCATTTTTACTTTGATTATTTGATGTTCTAAGCTTTTATTGATTTTTTTTAAGTTTAATTCACTTATGAAATTTTTGGGGGGTTAAATATTGGAAAAGTATATTTTCTAAGCAGAAAATATATTTTTCATACAGTTGAAGATTGCCCAGAAAAATATGCTCAATCGTCTCATTTAAAGCAAATTCAATTTTCCTTGCTGAAAAAATAAAATAAAAACCAAAAATTAAAAAAAAAAAACAGTTTTAAATTTTTCCTTCCACCGAGAATCGAATATAGGTGTTCTGCAAGTAGTAAACATTTATACCCATTTTTTACTTTGATA
The DNA here is from genome assembly GCA_964058755.1 of Campiglossa producta. Lineage (NCBI taxonomy): Eukaryota > Metazoa > Arthropoda > Insecta > Diptera > Tephritidae > Campiglossa > Campiglossa producta. The sequence goes on along the minus strand of CAXKVI010000004.1, from coordinate 42,170,752 downwards.
ACTTTATGTGCTAAGCTTTTTTGATTTTTAAATAGTTTTTTTACTTATGAAATTTTTAGAGAAACAAAATATTGGAAAAGTATATCTTCTAAGCAGAAAATGTATTTTTCATACAAAAAAGTGAAGTTAGTTATATAGAATTAAAAATGTTTATCCCAACATCAGAATTGTAATTTTCAAAAAATAGCTTTAAAAAAATTTGTTTAAAGGAAAAATATTAAAATTCATGCACAGGAATGTAAAGCAGGAGTTATTAGCTTTCAAATGTTGTTAAAAAAAAATCTATAGCATTACTACAAGCCGAAACATAATAATTTCAGTTGTTGCATGTTTTCATCACCTTAGGAAAAATTGCAGTATCTATATATTAATAGGCTAACACTCTCCCCATACAAACAGACGCAACCCAGTTTCGTATAGTATTTATGGATAGATCTCTATAAAATTTATAGTGGAAACTTAGAATGGACTAATCTGGTGTCTCACCAAAAAAAATTTTGAAAATTATTTTTAGTTTATTTGTTATTAAAGAAAAAATAGGTCTCCAAACTCTCCAGCTATTTTGTTATCTCAACATTCTGTTATACCCGAACTATACATCACTATTCAGCACTCTTATAAAACTCCCAAAGACACACCTACCGCTCATTCCCTTACACACACACGTACATATCTATGCAATGATCCAGCAGCTGCCACTTGCTTTTATTTTTGTGCCAAAAAAAAACAACAAAATGTACCAAATTATATCATCTTCGGCATCTAAACACCATTTGTAAGCTAAGAAGTCCAGCTTCACTTCTGGCTTTATATATTTAACTTTTTGCCTATTGGTTAAAGTTTATTTTTTTAACGATATGATTTTGTAAGAAAATTCCACAAAGTTAAGATCGAAATTTAAATATCGTACGGACTTTAACTAAAGAACAATTTTACAAACACAATGCTGATTTCGTTGAACCCGTTCTACATGAAACTGCTATATCGATAAAACGAACAAAAAACATTGCCCGTTTGCTATGCTATGTGCATGAATAATTAGTTTTCGCTTATCAGCCATATTCAATTGTTATTGCAAAATCCAATTTTTTTCACCAAATTTATCTGTCAAATAAAATTTTCGTCAGCTGATTTTCAGTGCAACCAACTACCCTGTCAAAGCTTCAGAGGGTAAAAAGTGTGAGTTTTTTAGGAAATGAAAGCATATTCTGTTTGACGTTATACCTTCATTTTGCAAACGAAAACGGAAAATTGAAGAGTGTACAAAATACGCATTTTTTGATGAAACGAAATCACAATAACTCTACTTTTTTTTTACGAAAAACATATTTTTGGGTATTTGTTTCCTTTAGGGGTCAACCGCTAATAAATTAGCTAAAATTATGGGAGATAGCTCAAAAGACAGGTTTTGGCCTCAGGATCACGAGTCCGGAAGCGCTTTTTTAATTTTTTGTTTCTATGGAAAGTTATGGTCAAAAAATCGAAAAATGACCCACGGCACGCATTTTTTCGCACGTTTTTAGGTACAACCTAATAAAGTTACAACAACCACATGAAAACTCGCCACTTTGAATGCAAATATCTCTTCAGAGAAGCAAAATATTAAAAAGCGCTTCCAGATTCGTGATCCTGAGGCCAAACCCCGTCTTTTGAGCTATCTGCCATAATTTTAGCTAATTTATTAGCAGTTGACACCTACTTTGATTATTTGATGTTCTAAGCTTTTATCGATTTTTTTAAAGTTTAATTCACTTATGAAATTTTTGGGGGGTTAAATATTGGAAAAGTATATTTTCTAAGCAGAAAATATATTTTTCATACAGTTGAAGATTGCCCAGAAAAATATCCCCAATCGTCTCATTTAAAGCAAATTCAATTTTCCTTGCTGAAAAAATAAAATAAAAACCAAAAATTAAAAAAAAAAAACAGTTTTAAATTTTTCCTTCCACCGAGAATCGAATATAGGTGTTCTGCAAGTAGTAAACATTTATACCCATTTTTTACTTTGATAACTTTATATGCTAAGCTTTTTTGATTTTTAAATAGTTTTTTTACTTATGAAATTTTTAGAGAAACAAAATATTGGAAAAGTATATCTTCTAAGCAGAAAATGTATTTTTCATACAAAAAAGTGAAGTTAGTTATATAGAATTAAAAATGTTTATCCCAACATCAGAATTGTAATTTTCAAAAAATAGCTTTAAAAAAATTTGTTTAAAGGAAAAATATTAAAATTCATGCACAGGAATGTAAAGCAGGAGTTATTAGCTTTCAAATGTTGTTAAAAAAAAATCTATAGCATTACTACAAGCCGAAACATAATAATTTCAGTTGTTGCATGTTTTCATCACCTTAGGAAAAATTGCAGTATCTATATATTAATAGGCTAACACTCTCCCCATACAAACATACGCAACCCAATTTCGTATAGTATTTATGGATAGATTTCTATAAAATTTATAGTGGAAACTTTTAGCTAATTTAATAGCAGTTGACACCTAAAGGAAACAATTCCCATTTTTACTTTGATTATTTGATGTTCTAAGCTTTTCTCGATTTTTTTAAAGTTTAATTCACCTATGAAATATTTAGGGGGTTAAATATTGGAAAAGTATATTTTCTAAGCAGAAAATATATTTTTCATACAGTTGAAGATTGCCCAGAAAAATATCCCCAATCGTCTCATTTAAAGCAAAGCTGTAATTAGACGCTGGCAAGTATAAGTATAATTGACAGAACTCTGATTTTTTTTTTTTCAATTTTCCTTGCTTAAAAAATAAAATAAAAACGAAAAATTAAAAAAAAAGAAACAGTTTTCAATTTTTGCTTCCACCGAGAATAATATATGGGTGTCCTGCAAGTATTAAACATTTACAATTAGTCTCTTCATAGGACATGCTCGAACAAATGTTACCAATTTATACCATCTAAAAGAGACTAAAAAAGTAGTAAGTAGTCTACTGTTCCTCTGGACTGATCCCGAACTAATCGTATTTTTTGCAGGGAAATACCATACGAACTTTTACTAATGCACCTTTTTACATAAGTAACTCCACTTTTTTGTATGAAACCAAATTTTTTACTTTGATAGTTTGTGCTAAGCTTTTTCGATTTTTAAATAATTGTTTTATTTATGAAATTTTTAGAGGAATAAAATATTGGAAAAGTATAAGAATTGTAATTTTAAATAGCTTTAAAAAAATTTGTTTAAAAGAAAAAACATTTAAATATGCTGCACCACCCTAATGTTCGGATTCTTTGCATGGTATAACTCAAATCAAATGTTTAAATTCCCAAACATCATATATATATATACTAGGATCGCCCGTGGTCGAAATTCGACCATCTGAAATTTTCTTCAACTCTCTCTTAATATACATATTCCCCGTTCACAACAAAACCAAGTAAGTGGCTCCCTCGTGACAAATGCAAATTTGGAATAAGTGATACCATACAAACAATCTTCACGTTAGGGTGGTGCAGCAAAGTAGTACAACAGAAAGCTGACGACAATACATTAGGATATATCTACAACAGATTTATATGCACAAAAACCCGGTATGGGCTTATAATATTTCGATATATAACGGTACTTTTTTATCGTAACCTTGTGGAATTTTACTTAAAAAAACCATATCGTTAAAAATATAAACTTTTTAATGGACAAAAAACTAAATATAGAAGTGCTCTGCGAAAAACCTTGGATTATGTGAATTATGTGTTTATGTGAATGATGATGGTGTGAAGATAGCGAGGATGCAACTATATCTATATATTAATAGGCTAACACTCTCCCCATACAAACAGACGCCACCCAATTTCGTATAGTATTTATGGATAGATCTCTATAAAATTTATAGTGGAAACTTAGAATGGACTAATCTGGTGTCTCACCAAAAAAAATTTTGAAAATTATTTTTAGTTTATTTGTTATTAAAGAAAAAATAGGTCTCCAAACTCTCCAGCTATTTTGTTATCTCCACATTCTGTTATACCCGAACTATACATCACTATTCAGCACTCTTATAAAACTCCCAAAGACACACCTACCGCTCATTCCCTTACACACACACGTACATATCTATGCAATGATCCAGCAGCTGCCACTTGCTTTTATTTTTGTGCAAAAAAAAAAACAACAAAATGTACCAAATTATATCATCTTCGGCATCTAAACACCATTTGTAAACTAAGAAGTCCAGCTTCACTTCTGGCTTTATATATTTAACTTTTTGCCTATTGGTTAAAGTTTATTTTTTTAACGATATGATTTTGTAAGAAAATTCCACAATGTTAAGATCGAAATTTAAATATCGTACGGACTTTAACTAAAGAACAATTTTACAAACACAATGCTGATTTCGTTGAACCCGTTCTACATGAAACTGCTATATCGATAAAACGAACAAAAAACATTGCCCGTTTGCTATGCTATGTGCATGAATAATTAGTTTTCGCTTATCAACCATATTCAATTGTTATTGCAAAATCCAATTTATTTCACCAAATTTATCTGTCAAATAAAATTTTCGTCAGCTGATTTTCAGTGCAACCAACTACCCTGTCAAAGCTTCAGAGGGTAAAAAGTGTGAGTTTTTTAGGAAATGAAAACATATTCTGTTTGACGTTTTACCTTCATTTTGCAAACGAAAACGGAAAATTAAAGAGTGTAAAAAATGCGCATTTTTTGATGAAACGAAATCACCATAACTATACTTTTTTTACGAAAAACACATTTTTGGGTATTTGTTTCCTTTAGGGGTCAACCGCTAATAAATTGGCTAAAATTATGGGAGATAGCTCAAAAGACAGGTTTTGGCCTCAGGATCACGAGTCCGGAAGCGCTTTTTTAATTTTTTGTTTCTATGGAAAGTTATGGTCAAAAAATCGAAAAATGACCCACGGCACGCATTTTTTCGCACGTTTTTAGGTACAGCCTAATAAAATTACAACAACCACATGAAAACTTGCCACTTTGATTGCAAATATCTCTTCAGAGAAGCAAAATATTAAAAAGCGTTTCCAGATTCGTGATCCTGAGGCCAAACCCCGTCTTTTGAGCTATCTCCCATAATCTATATATTAATAGGCTAACACTCTCCCCATACAAACAGACGCAACCCAATTTCGTATAGTATTTATGGATAGATCTCTATAAAATTTATAGTGGAAACTTAGAATGGACTAATCTGGTGTCTCACCAAAAAAAAATTTTGAAAATTATTTTTAGTTTATTTGTTATTAAAGAAAAAATAGGTCTCCAAACTCTCCAGCTATTTTGTTATCTCCACATTCTGTTATACTCTTATAAAACTCCCAAAGACACACCTACCGCTCATTCCCTTACACACATACGTACATATCTATGCAATGATCCAGCAGCTGCCACTTGCTTTTATTTTTGTGCCAAAAAAAAAACAACAACAAAAAACCAAATTATATCATCTTCGGCATCTAAACACCATTTGTAAGCTAAGAAGTCCAGCTTCACTTCTGGCTTTATATATTTAACTTTTTGCCTATTGGTTAAAGTTTATTTTTTTAACGATATGATTTTGTAAGAAAATTCCACAATGTTAAGATCGAAATTTAAATATCGTACGGACTTTAACTAAAGAACAATTTTACAAACACAATGCTGATTTCGTTGAACCCGTTCTACATGAAACTGCTATATGAACAAAAAACATTGCCCGTTTGCTATGCTATGTGCATGTATAATTAGTTTTCGCTTATCAACCATATTCAATTGTTATTGCAAAATCCAATTTATTTCACCAAATTTATCTGTCAAATAAAATTTTCGTCAGCTGATTTTCAGTGCAACCAACTACCCTGTCAAAGCTTCAGAGGGTAAAAAGTGTGAGTTTTTTAGGAAATGAAAGCATATTCTGTTTGACGTTATACCTTCATTTTGCAAACGAATACGGAAAATTGAAGAGTATAAAAAATACGCATTTTTTGATGAAACGAAATCACCATAACTCTACTTTTTTTTACGAAAAACATATTTTTGGGTATTTGTTTCCTTTAGGGGTCAACCGCTAATAAATTGGCTAAAATTATGGGAGATAGCTCAAAAGACAGGTTTTGGCCTCAGGATCACGAGTCCGGAAGCGCTTTTTTAATTTTTTGTTTCTATGGAAAGTTATGGTCAAAAAATCGAAAAATGACCCACGGCACGCATTTTTTCGCACGTTTTTAGGTACAGCCTAATAAAATTACAACAACCACATGAAAACTTGCCACTTTGATTGCAAATATCTCTTCAGAGAAGCAAAATATTAAAAAGCGTTTCCAGATTCGTGATCCTGAGGCCAAACCCCGTCTTTTGAGCTATCTCCCATAATCTATATATTAATAGGCTAACACTCTCCCCATACAAACAGACGCAACCCAATTTCGTATAGTATTTATGGATAGATCTCTATAAAATTTATAGTGGAAACTTAGAATGGACTAATCTGGTGTCTCACCAAAAAAAAATTTTGAAAATTATTTTTAGTTTATTTGTTATTAAAGAAAAAATAGGTCTCCAAACTCTCCAGCTATTTTGTTATCTCCACATTCTGTTATACTCTTATAAAACTCCCAAAGACACACCTACCGCTCATTCCCTTACACACATACGTACATATCTATGCAATGATCCAGCAGCTGCCACTTGCTTTTATTTTTGTGCCAAAAAAAAAACAACAAAATGTACCAAATTATATCATCTTCGGCATCTAAACACCATTTGTAAGCTAAGAAGTCCAGCTTCACTTCTGGCTTTATATATTTAACTTTTTGCCTATTGGTTAAAGTTTATTTTTTTAACGATATGATTTTGTAAGAAAATTCCACAATGTTAAGATCGAAATTTAAATATCGTACGGACTTTAACTAAAGAACAATTTTACAAACACAATGCTGATTTCGTTGAACCCGTTCTACATGAAACTGCTATATGAACAAAAAACATTGCCCGTTTGCTATGCTATGTGCATGAATAATTAGTTTTCGCTTATCAACCATATTCAATTGTTATTGCAAAATCCAATTTATTTCACCAAATTTATCTGTCAAATAAAATTTTCGTCAGCTGATTTTCAGTGCAACCAACTACCCTGTCAAAGCTTCAGAGGGTAAAAAGTGTGAGTTTTTTAGGAAATGAAAACATATTCTGTTTGACGTTTTACCTTCATTTTGCAAACGAAAACGGAAAATTAAAGAGTGTAAAAAATGCGCATTTTTTGATGAAACGAAATCACCATAACTCTACTTTTTTTACGAAAAACAAATTTTTGGGTATTTGTTTCCTTTAGGGGTCAACCGCTAATAAATTCGCTAAAATTATGGGAGATAGCTCAAAAGACAGGTTTTGGCCTCAGGATCACGAGTTTGGTTTTGTTTCTATGGAAAGTTCAGTGCAACTATGGAAAGTTATGGTCAAAAATCGAAAAATGACCCACGGCACGCATTTTTTAAATTACAACAACCAAATGAAAACTTGCCACTTTGATTGCAATTATCTCTTCAGAGAAGCAAAATATTAAAAAGCGCTTCCGGATTCGTGATCCTGAGGCCAAACCCCGTCTTTTGAGCTATCTCCCATAATTTTAGCTAATTTATTAGCAGTTGACACCTAAAGGAAACAAATACCCATTTTTACTTTGATTATTTGATGTTCTAAGCTTTTCTCGATTTTTTTAAAGTTTAATTCACTTATGAAATTTTTAGGGGGTTAAATATTGGAAAAGTATATTTTCTAAGCAGTTGAAGATTGCCCAGAAAAATATCCCCAATCATCTCATTTAAAGCAAAACCTTAATTAGACGCTGGCAAGTATAAGTATAATTGACAGAACTCTGACTTTTTTTCAATTTTCCTTGCTTAAAAAATAAAATAAAAACGAAAAATTAAAAAAAGAAACAGTTTTCAATATTTGCTTCCACCGAGAATCGAATATAGGTGTCCAGCAAGTAGTAAACATTTATACCCATTCTGGTATAAAAAGGGTACAATTAGTCTCTTTATAGGACATGCTCGAACAAATGTGACCAATTTATTCCATCTAAAAGTGACTAAAAAAGTAGTAGTCTACTTTTCCTTTGGATTGATCCCGGACTAATCGTATTTTTTGCAGGGAAATACCATACGAACTTTTACTAATGCACCTTTTTACATAAGTAACTCCACTTTTTTTGTATGAAACCACATTTTTTCGATTTTTAAATAGTTTTTTTACTTATGAAATTTTTAGAGAAATAAAATATTGGAAAAGTATATCTTCTAAGCAGAAAATGTATTTTTCATACAAAAAAGTGAAGTTAGTTATATAGACTTAAAAATTTTTTCGCAAGACCAGAATTGTAATTTTCAAAAAATAGCTTTAAAAAAATTTGTTTAAAAGAAAAAACATTTAAATATGCTGCACCACCCTAATGTGCGGATTCGTTGCATGGTATTACTCAAATCAAATGTTTAAATTCCCAAACATCATATATATATATATGTATGCGTGAAGCAAGAATAAAAAACGGTACCTTGCAAATTGCACAATCATCGAAGCTCCGACAAACACTCCCCGCAAAAACTCTGCGCTTGGAAAACCGCTCCCACCCTTTTTCGCGCTCCTTACTCTCACATGAACGTACATAAGTATACAGCGATCCAGGCAGCTGCCACTTGCCTTCATTTTTGTGCAAAAAAAAAAAAAAACACAGTGTAGCAAATCAAATAAATATCATTGCATCCTCGCCATCTTCACACCATCATCATTCACATAATCACATAATTTACATAATCTAAGGTTTTTCGCAGAGCACTTCTTTATTTAGTTTTTTGTCCATTAAAAAGTTTATATTTTTAACGATATGGTTTTTTAAAGTAAAATTCCACAAGGTTACGATAAAAAAAGTACCATTATATATCGAAATATTATAAGCCCATACCGGGTTTTTGTGCAATTTAAATCAAAAACTTATTTTTTATGTAACAATTAATGTAAGTTTAACATAATTTGTAATAGTAAGTGTCTGCTGTACCTTA